>CM053787.1:770107682-770620182 GCA_028749045.1 Cupressus sempervirens | reverse complement strand
TATATGTATATATACATATATATATACATACATATATGTATATGTATGTATATATACATATATACGTATATGTATATATATATACATATATATACATATATATATATATATGTATATATATATAGTTTTTGGTGTTTTTCTTCAAATTTGTTTATTCATTTAAAATGATATTGTTTTCTGATCAAAAAATGTGAATAATCAACCACCAAATCTCCAACCTAATTAACAAAATCAAAATGAAAACCCTCCACAAGACCAAAATCAAAACCCTCCACAAGAAGAGCAAGAAATTCTGCAACCTCCATCGATTGAAAGATCTCCTCTTGGCACCCAACACAATATAATGAATGAAATAGAAAGAGAGAAAAATAAATTAGAAGCATTCATTGGTAGGTTGAAAGCTTGTAAGAAAACTAATCCTAAGAGAGCACAATTGGCATCCTCCCTTGAGTCCATTATGAGCTATGTAGCTTATGTTAGTGGTTAGTTGGATATTTGGCATGTTGAGAGAGAAGAACAAAGAAGATATTATGTAAATAAAATATCCTATACATATGTAAGAAAAAAATACACTGGAAAAGGTAGTATATGTGCATTTTTTTAAAATCTTGGAGAACAGGAGAATAAGACATTATTAAATATACAACTAAAAGATTTTCCATCCATTGGTGCATACATGATGATATTAGAAATAAATTTTTAGATAGATGGTGGATGGTTTTTGATGCATCTCTCTACAATAATCATGAGGTTCTAATGTAGTTCTTAAAGAAATTGTGTTGTGAATTTTTCCTTGGGGAGATCCCCAATTATTTTGATATGCTAGATTCTCAAAGTAGAGGTGGGGGTTGTCATTTGAGAGGTTTGGGGCATGTCTTGACCCTAATATAGTTAGGGTGCCTATTGTGAATCCACAAGGTAAGCATGTGATTATTCTCTCTATTGTGAAGGAATATGTAGAGACCAATACTCTAGGGACTATCAATGCTTTGACACAAACCCTCATTCATTATGCTAGTCCATTAGTTGAGGAGGGGCCTTCTTTGTGTCATGATCACATGTGCAAATCATTTGGATCCTTATGCACATTTAAAAGTCATGTTGGAGACACTATGGATGATGGTCTAGTCATTGATGAGTTCCTTAGTGACACATTTGACATTGACACACAAGTAAATTACAATTATCATAAACTAATTTGACTGAACATTTTGTATATATAGTGAATGACTAATTTATTATTATGTCTTAACATTGTTTAAAATTCACGGTAAGAGCATTGATAGCCCTAGTATAGATTCCTCGGCCCTATTTTATGTCTCATCGATGAGTTGAGATGTATGTATCAATTTAATTATTTAAATTAATACATATATTTATTAAGTAATCATATGAAGGAGTGACATAAAAAAATATCCATCTGCGTTAGTTCTCTACTGAACCATCAACATTCACAAGGGACTCTGAGCCTAGGCATGATACGAGCTTCATAGAGGTATAATATTCTCATGTTAATTTAATTCATTTGATTATATTTGTTTCATGATTCATGTTGCATGTAAATTGTACTATATGATTTGCAGTTGTTGACATTTAAGACTCCTCATCTTTTCCAATCCATCGATCATGGAGTTACTATCGCTTTAGCTAGTTCAAAGAAATTAATAGAGGTATGAAAGATTTTTCATAGTTTTAGTTGTTATTTATAATAGTTAGTATTGAAATTTCGAATGGTATATATAAGTATGATCAAGTGACTATATTGATTGAATTATTGTAGGGCCTTGTTACTCCCAATCATCCACGAGCCTTTGAGGCGGATGTATAGAGTGACTATTTGATGGTGGTAAGAAAATAATAAATTTTGTGTGTACATGTATTTGATATCAGTATAAAATAATCATTGATTCATATCTACTTTGTTTGTATCAACTACAATTAGAGAGGAGCCTAAACAAGAGGATGAATGAGTGTGTGAGGAAGACCCCAACATCCCCATCATCTCCCTCAACACAACAACTGAAGACATCTAGGGATTTATTTCTTCCACTTCTGGGAAGGAGAAGACATACAGATATACACACATGTATAGGCATTAATGGACATATATCTTTGATTTTATGTTAGTGGACATATTTGATAGATATTTGATGTATATATGACATTTTATATTTGATGTATGACATATATTTGATGCATGACATTATTAGACTTATGACATTATCGGTTATCACTATATCTAATATGTTTGTTCATGTATGACCTTATGGGTTATCATATTATATTATATGTTTATTCATGTATGACATTATTGGTTATCATAATATATTATTTTTTTGTGTATGTATGACATTATCAGTTATCATAATATATATCTTGTTTTTCTTGTTTACATTTTAAGTACATTCCATGTATTTCATTTTAATGTAATTTGTATCCAAAATGATGCAGAGTACTCACACAAAAAGCTAGTGGATTCCAAACAAGGACAATTTTAAGGAAAACTACCTTTCCCACCTTCCTAGGTTTCTTCAAAGAATCTTTAAGACTTGGTTAAAACATTGAACAAACTTCTACCCAACTTTACAAAATTATTTGATCACTTTCCCTATTCAAGACTTGGGAAGCAATAAGGGAAATGAGTAAATTTGAGAAATGGATCCTAATCAAATTCTTTCTTCAAACTAACACCTTAGACACTTCAATGAATACATAATGATGAAGTTTCCACAGCTGGTTTACTCTCCAAATATGTATTTTGCAAAATTTCTCTCAATATGCCTAATTGCCCTTGTAGCCCTTTTTGTGGTTTTTAGACAACAACTTTATTTTTGTCCATTGAACTTGGCAAACAAAATAGGTATTTGGATACTAATGAAGAAGGAGATGGTGATACTAGATTTGTATTACCAAACTCTCATCACTAGGATTCTTCCAAGTCTACCAAACATATTACATCACAAACCAAGTGGTTGGTCTATTCCTTATGCCACCCTCACCTATTCCAAATGTCTCTACCTATCCCTTCATAAACTCAACCAACTACCTCTCACAATACCCAACACCTCCACTACCTTACACACTCTGGGATCTTTCACAACACCATATCCCATAAGCTTCCAAAAGGCTTAGCTCATTTCCATTCAAGTGGTTTCAACATTCATAAGGTGCAATGCACCTTAGAGGGCTTCAAAACATCAATTCCCACAAAAAAACCTAAAGAGGCTCTTTCTTATAGCCCTACCTTTGGTGTTTAAAGGTAGGAAATCAAAATCTTTCCAAACAACTACCAAAACCAATGAGAGATGAAGATACTTGATACTAATCTTGACTAAATTCCAAAAACATAGACTCTCAACTCCTTGAAATTTCAAATAAAAATAACAAATAAACATTTTTATAGTTTTACCTTACCAATATTTTACAAACTTCTGACTTTTGAAGTCCTAACTATTGAAGAGATACACAAACATCCAAACCCTTGTGATAATGAGGGTTTCCTTGCTAAATAAGATAACTATCAAGCACAAACTTTAGTCTCTCATCTATTCCATCATTTCAAGAGATTCTTCAACATCCTATGAGTGAAAAAAATCTTCCAATATGCATTCAAATCATACACCATGTTCTTATTTGTTGATTCACTATATTTTCCTTGCAACATGTAATTTTTTGATTTCTGACCAACCCCTCACAAAGGGAAGTGATTATGTTTCATACCCATGAGATGGATATTAAGACAACGAAGAGTATCCCTAACATATTCCCCTAACTCCATCCATTAATAACATGCAACTAAAGTGGTGTTTCATTCTGACAAAGTAAGGGTGTGTTCTTCTAAAATGGGGGGTAATGATATTTGACAATAACTCAATGATCATATATAAAAGTTTAACATTAGAAGTGATTCCTTGCCATATAAAAATAACTTAATAATAACCAAAATCTCAAGAGAAAGGAGAAGATACTAAGACTATCAATCAAATACCATTATGTGCTGATTTTCACAAAAAACAAAACAAATCTGTATTAAATACAAATTTATACATCATAATTTCAGTTTTCTACTCCATCTCTCTTCTTCTTTGTCTTCTACATGAAAATGTATTGTTCTTATACAAACACATGAACTTTCACCTCTCTAAGAGGTTAACAAAGATGGATGACTATTCACCTTCCAAAGCTTGTCATTTTTTGCAAAAAATTGTTGACTACAACTTTTTGATAATTTTACATTTTTTTGCACATATTTACATTTTATGATTTCTCATGCATTCTAGACACCCTAAATAGGTCCAACATTTCAACATGACATTTTAACGCTTTATTACACTCCATTTATGGCAGTGTATGGCATTTTTCCACTTTTGACTTTGACCCACATTGCTTAACACATGAACTTGGTCAAGATAACCTTAATTGAACACTTAATACATGAATTAAAAAACCAATTCCCTGACCTATCATGACACAAAAACCTACTAATTATGACTCTAAAATCCAAGGAGATGGTTAGGGTGCTCCTGCACCATAGTCCCCTTGTTGAAAAAAAACTCAATTCCTTTGAGTTTGTTGTTGGGACTTTGTCTGGTGGTGATGTTGCCTCCTTGTTCACTTACTTGCCACTTTGTCCATCCATTGAACTTCATCTCCTTCATCTTGTTCCAAAGGATTCTAAGATCTTCTATCTTTCTTGGAGATCATTGTGATCTTCAATTCTTCAAATCTGTCTTGGACTAAAGGAATGATCAACATTGTGCCAATCTCTTGTGGCTTCCTTATCTAAAATTCCTTGGCTCCACATGAACCAATCAATTTCATCTTCACCCAAGGATTTCCTTGCCTTGGTGACACAAGCACAATATATTTATTACTCATCATGCTATTTTTGTCACAAAATTTTACACCCTTGCCTAAAGTTTTTACCTAAAGGGAACTTTGTGAAACATGGAAATAATCTCCCAGCTATGGGACTTGAACTATGTGACTGAGTCTCTGGAGAAGGCCAAATTCCTTACTATCAGGGTATACCTAACTACTCTTTGAGAGGTCAAGGAAGAAGGAATGCATGAAATAAAACTTCCTAATCTAATCTAAAGGGGGCGATACACCAAAATAGTTTGTTTAGAAATATCTCTACCTAACAATACACTATTAATCAATATAACCTCAAAATACATTGATTCAACTTTTGTATTAATCCAACAGTTAGACACAAATCAGGAACCAAATGAAATGCCACAAGGAAGGAACTCCGCTCTATAACATTCAAAGGCAAGAGTAGATATTGTTATACAGATTGAAGAATGAAAACAAAACACCAATAGAGGCAAGAAGATTTTGCACTAATATTAATGGACAAAAGAGGTAAAATAGAGGATTACATTAATTAGAGACAAAAATAAATTATAGTAATAGAGTATAGAATACTACTACTATAGAATCAGAGAAGAATATGACCGACCCTAAGAAGGGTTACAAAATCTACCTTTATAATGCAAGCATAACTCAAAAATCTTCTACCCTAAGGAAAAACTCAACAAATGCATTTAAGGTTGCAAAGAACAATCACTGTAAGTCTAGGGAAGATCTAATTATGGTACACATCTAGATTCAGGAAAATCATATCATCCACCAAATAGAACCTTGAGGAGATAGAAATGGTGGCGATTATTGTTCTAACTGGGTAGATTGATAACTAGGCAATGATGGAGTATCCCTTAACATTATCAGGCATAAGGAATGTCAAAGAGTGGTTGTGAATGATCAAGAAGATTAGATTCACCATTTAATAGTTGTTTCTTTCATGCGACTAGCACACCAAGTTGCCTAATTCAGATAAATCAACAAGTCAACTAGATTTGATTGCCTAAGCCTCTGCCATGTGGTACAATGTTGTTTAAATATTCTACCACCCTATCTAGCTTTCTAACTTTATGTTGACTTGTTGATTGTTTACACAACACAACTTCACCACCTTTTCCTTTGAGCTTGCCTATTATTCCCTGCTAAATTTTCAACCTAGACCCATGAGGACACATGTCAACTTCTCACTATCTCACTATGGATAATGGCCTGATATCTTTGGTTAGTAACATAATGATAATGCTAGATCTACTTTTAATCTGATGATCCCAAAGATGCATTGATTTGTGTTAGTACCTTGCCCTACACTAACTCATTCTAACACCCTTTTGTTTGTGGCCCATAGTTAAAATAGGTCCCACAAGTCCACATGTCACATCATTGCTATCTAAAATTATTGTACATTTTCCTATAGCAACATAGCGATAATCATTTATCATCTCAAAAATCAATAGTGGAAAAGAGTACGTCAAGAAACAAGCCCACTTTTGTAAAGCGTGAATAAAAATTTGCCAATTGTGACCTTGTTGAACAACTCCACCAACCACAAAGAAGAAAGGCCCACCTTCGATACATGGCACATTGTCAATATGTCACTATGACTTTTTGTTGTGCAACTTTTGATAACAACAAAGTGATTATTGTCAATTTCTTTATATTGGATGGTTGAGAGGATGCAGGCCCATAGAGATATTATAATGTGAAGCAACCCATACTCTTAGGACATAAAATATAACCTAAGGTTTTAAATATGCTTTTTAACAATAGAATATTTTAATATTTAAAAATATGATCGTTGGAGATGTTTGACATGAGAAACTCTATCTTTTGGCAGGAGGGCAAATATGGCTAACAACTATTTTCCAAAAATGATGGCTTCACTAGCAACTTTACCCTTACTGTTTTCACAATTTTAGTCCTCTAATTACCAAGAAAGCATGTAAAAGTATAAAATGCAAAATGTGCCAAAAATATAAAAATTTTGTCAAAAGAAAATTGTTGTAAGCAATTTTTTGCAAAAGTGACAAATTGTGGAAGATGGAAGGTCATCCATCTTGGATGAGCTCATAGAGGATTTGAAAGGTCATGTTATGGTATGAACAATGTAATTTTATGTAGAAGATAAGGTCGAAGAGGTGTGATGAAGAAAAGTGCAGAGTATGGTTTGAAATTGTATAATAAATCACTCATTTTTTGTTAGAGTTTGCATGTATTTTGGAAGGCTTCTATGCATTCAGAAGAAGCTAAGGAACCTCTTGAAAGAGGGGAATAGATTAGATAATGGAGTTGAGTTACCATAATCAGCAATGAAACCCTCATGGAGACAAGGGTTTGAAGAATCTACCTTCTACTCAATGACTAGGAGCCTGAAAGTCAATAGTTGGAAAGGTTTTGATAAGGTAATGGAGTATTGAAGTTTGCTTGTTCAAGTTCTTTGAGAGTTTTGAGAGTTTATAGTTTATAGTTTAGTATTGATAGGTGATTGGAATATTTTGATTTCTTACCTAAATTCCAAGCTAGGGATACAAGGAAGCATCCTCATTAGGTCAGTTTACTTGTAATGGTGTTTGGACCATATTTTATCATGTGGACATTTGACATGACAACAAGGTTTGAACAATGAAGAATCTTCCTCTCTATTTTCAAATCCTTGAATAACCACAAGTTAGGGTTCTTCATAAAATATCATCTAAGACATGTGTGTTACAACCATCTCACCTATATGGTACTCTAAACCTTCATCATCTGTAAGAAAGTAATCCAATTTTCTTTTGGCATGGACACAATGACATAATGACACAATGAAAAAAATAATAACAATTCATTCAAACACACAAATTTCATTGAATTCACTATATATTAAACAACTTGTCAAATTTTAATGAAATTTGTCTCTATAGTAATAAAGAATATTTAAAGGCACTGCACTAACTTTTTTCTATAGAAAGAATGTTCAAAAACCTTCAAATAGTGTATCCAATGATTGAATTTGGTGTTTGCTAGCTTCCAATACCATGAAACAAGGTTCAAAAGGACTTAAAATAGTTTATACAATGATTGAATTTGGTGTTTGTTAGCTTCCAATAGAATGAAAGAATGTTCAAAAAGCCTTCAAATAGTGTATCCAATGATTAAATTTGGTGTTTGATAACTTCCAACAACATGAAACCCATGTTTTCTATAAAAAAAATAATAGACAATAGACAAAAAATAGAATATGGGTCAGTACAGATCTAAACTTTTGTTATAACCATTTTTTGGTGTTTTCATATAGTGCATATGTACTTTAGCACATACACACTATGAAGCATGCATGCACTATAGTGCGTACATGTACTATGTGAAAAATAGATCTCTCCCTATCCCACTCTCTCCCATATCCAACTCTCTCTCTCCCCTCTCCTACCCTCTCTCATCCCTTACTCTCTCTCTCACTCCTTGTCTCCCACCCTCTCCCATTCCCAACTATCTCTCTTCCCTATACTACCCTCTCCCATCTCCTACTCTCTCATCCCCTACTCTACCTCTCTCTCCCTCTCTTTCACCTTCTCCCATTCCCAACTCTCTCTCTCTCTCTCTCTCTCTCTCTCTCTCTCTCTCTCTCCCCCACCCCCCCACCCTCTCCCATCCTCTCCTATCCCCTAGTCTCTTTCTCTTTATGTGAATAATCTATCTCTCCATAGCCCACTATCTCCCATCCCCTACTCTCTCTCTTTGTCTCTCTTTCTTTCCCCTATCCTATGCTCTCTCATCCCCTAATCTCTCTCTCCAACCCTCTCTCTCTATCCCACCCTCTCCCATTCCCTACTCTCTCCCTCTCCCCCTTCTCTCTATTCCCTACCCCACCTTCTCTCATGCCCTACTCTCTCTCTCTCTCTCTCTCTCTCTCTCCCCCCTCCCTCCCTCTATCTCTCTCTATCCCACCCTCTCTCATCCCCTACTCTCTCTCTCTCTCTCTCTCTCTCTCTCTCTCTCTCTCTCTCTCCATATATATATATATATATATATATATATATATATATATATATATTTATTTATTTATTTATTTATTTATTTATTTATATATATATATATTTATTTATTTATTTATTTATTTATGTATCTATCTTGATCTTCATCTCCATATTTCTCTAGCTAAATGTCTTTCCCACTCATCTATTTTACTATATACTTCTCACACACATCTCTCTCTCTCTCTCTCTCTCTCTCTCTCTCTCTCTCTCTCTCTCTCTCTCTACTTTTCTCTCCTTCCGTCTCTTCCTATCCCACCTTCTCCCATCCCCTACTCTCTCTCTATTTATCCCACCCTCTGTCCCTATCCCACCTTCTCCCATCTCCAACTCTCTCCCCATCTTCTACTCTCTCTCAGTTGGTACCCTCTCTCCTTCTCTATTGAAATTTAGGCTTATAGAGTGCATGTGCACTATAGCATGTATGCTCTATGTAAGCCTGACTTTAAAAAAGCTTTAAATAATGAGTGCATGATAGAGTGCACATGCACTATTTAAATATTTGGATTCTACCAAGCCTAATGCTTGATTTTTCCTTGGAAATCCAACCCAAAGGTTTGGAGTCTCTAAATTGGTCTAAGATATGTTTTGTAGAAAACATATAAAAAATGATTGATTTTTCTTGTGTGCTCCCCTTCAAGTTTCCTCATGGTTGAACATTGAGAAAATCAAGTTACATGACATTGTAGATCTCTATGTTAGCTATATAACTATATAATTTATTTCGAATTTGAATTATTTCAAGCGTTTCAACTATAATTTATTTTGAATGTATGTCTATTTTCTATCAAAAACCAATGTGTACTACTTTAGGTGTAGATTTTAGCTTGTTCATCAATTTTTTTTTTTTTAAATGATTTTTTATTAACTAGACTCCTTTCTACACACTTTGAAAAAAAGAAGTTTTGATTTTAGATTAGTTTTCAATCATTTCTAGGGGGAGCACATAGATACTTCAGATTTTTAGGATGCGTCCAATTAAAGAATTAATAAAAAATTACACTTTATCAAATTACCCAAAAAATATGGGATAAACTACATAGTGTTATGTAAATTTTGAGCAGAGTGATTAAATAATTTTAAAAAAACATTTAAAGTTTAGGAAGGTCACACTTTGCATAATGTTATTTTTTTTTGAAAAAACTGTATCACTTTCAGTGGCCTCTTTTTTTGAGGATCTAAAACTAGACC
Source organism: Cupressus sempervirens (assembly GCA_028749045.1). Classification (NCBI taxonomy): domain Eukaryota; kingdom Viridiplantae; phylum Streptophyta; class Pinopsida; order Cupressales; family Cupressaceae; genus Cupressus; species Cupressus sempervirens. The sequence goes on along the minus strand of CM053787.1, from coordinate 770,610,115 downwards.
ATTTAGAAAAAAAAATATAGTAGTTTAGAAACTAGATTCAAAGGACTACTACTTTTCTTCTTAACATATCTTAAAATTCTAAATGTAACTATTTTCAAATTCTTGTCAAAGTTAAGAAATTATTGATTTCAAACAAAAAATGTGGTCACTTATACCCCCCTTTTGGCATCACAATTTGGTGCACTTACCCTTCTTCTAACTTTTCCCTTATATAGAATATATCACGCTTCAAATTTATTCCTTTGCCAACAATCCTAGGAAGTCAAGTCCTCTAGTTACTCCCTTAGATCTCTCTTAACCTAAGGATGCCTATCAAACTACCTTTGAATTTGATATCAATCTACCTAACTTTCTAGTGATAATTCATTACTTTCTCATGACATAGACAGTTGTGGGCTCATAATCTCAAGCAATCACACATGTTTATTTCTAGACCCCTTCTGAGTATCAATCTTCTAAGCTCCTATGTTGCCTTTAAATAAGTGGCATACTCCATATTAATGTATAAAGATACTCATAATATCATTCGTCAAGAATATTTTCTTCAAGAGCCTCACTTTATCGACTCTCTAGTTACTCCCTTTGAGCTCTCTTAAACTAAGGATGCCTGTTAAACTCCCTCTTAATTTGATATCTATCTTTTTGACTTTGTAGTGATAAGTCATTACTTTCTCATTATGTAGACAAGTGTGGGATCATAATCTCAAGCAGTCATGCATGTTTATTTATAGACCCCCTCTGAGTATCAATCTTCTAAGCTCCTATGTTTCCTTTGAAGAAGTATCTTGTTCCTTCTTAATGTAAACAAATACTCATAATATCAATCATCAAGAATATTTTCTTCAAGAGACTCACTTGATCTAGTCTAGTCATCAGATGACTAATGAAGTCTAGATCACAACTTATTTCATGATAATGTCATAAGATTGAGTTTGCACAATATTTTGGTAGCATGTCTAAAGTACCTACCTTCTTTACCTACAAGAACATCCTTAGAAATAAAGGAAAATATCAAGGCATATAGCTCTTAATAGTATGTATAGAAACACAAATAGATAAATGTAATACTCAAAGATATGAAATAATTATCTGCACATAGATGAAACATCTCCCCACTAAAGATGTTTCAAGTAGGAATGGAACATTGTTTAGGATCATCTCTTGATTAATATAACTCTACACTAGTCTTTGCAACAATTATACCATTTTTCTCAAAGTAGGGAGTTGTGAATTCTTATTATTTCTAGAGCCTCTAGACTATATCTTCAAATATCATTCTAAGATCATGTATTAATCACATTCCTCTATATCCTTCAAATGAAGGGCACTGAGTATGTAATTCACCAATGTCTTTTGATTAAGGAATATAATCTCATAGGTCTCATCAAAACTCGAATTATTTGATATCTTCCTTTTAACACCCACAATTTATGGTGGCCCACTTCATGTAATTCATCAAGAGTTGCCTCATTAGTATCTGCAATAAAATATACTTTTTATTACACTGTCATAATATTGAGCAACTTTAGATATTTAGAAACCCACTAAAGACTCGTCAATGATTTTCTTTATTTGAATCCATAGATATGTATTACCATAAAACTTAGTTATTCTTCATAAATTTATCTTCTTATGTTGTCGTAGGAATCAGTTTAAGTTTGGTGAAGTTGCAACTATCCATGTCACGACTCTTGAATTCAACATATCTGCTCTACCATGCTCATGGTCTATGGAATGATGAGGATCGCTTCCATGAGAATGATTGAGATAGATCTCTAGGTAACTCCCAAGCTTCTCTAACCATATGAATTGTCGTTCACCCTAGAGCCCACAATGTCTTTATGGTTGATATATATAAAAATAATTTGTGATCAATAGTAATGCCTATGGATGGCTTGTCAAGTATTGACCATTTGTAATTCTGTTGGCACTTCTTCATATGTATAAAGTCAAAAAGTGATAATATCAAGAGATTCTTATTAATATTTTGTTTTTTTTTCAGACTTGACATGTACAATTCTTTTTTCCTAAATTGTTGGTATGGCTTTCACAAATTGAAAAACTAAAGTATATTCATTGTCATATATTTATTCCATTGATTGGTAAATAATCTTATATAATCATTCCATGTATCATAGTCGATCCAAATACATAAGCGTAGTCTTCTTCAATCTTCTAATATAATTAAATTTATCTTCAATTCCCTCTTCAACAAAGTACATGTGGGACGTCTTCCAAAAAAATTAGAGGGATTTTAACAAACAATCCACCACCTTTAAAGACAATGTAAACAAATACCTTCCAACCTATAATTCTCATTCTAAAATCATATATATCTATTGTTTAATATGTTGTGAATATCGATGGTCTATGGTTTATGTCTTCCTGTGAACACACCACTTTCTTACACTACTTGGTAACCCTATATGTGTTTTCCATTCTTTTGAATAATCACATGTATCATTCCTTATCCAATGTAGAATGTATTTATATCTCTTATTAGATTCCTTTATCTTATCCTCCTCCATTTAATCAGCGACATAACCTTTCATCAGTTTTGAATGAAATAGTTCCAATATGGGTTGTAATGTATTTAATGTTTCCTATATTGTTCCCTTCTTATTCGCTAGTGATAATGACTTCTTAAATGAAACCTCCTCTATTGCTGCATATTACAAACTTCCTTGTCTATTGTCATTTATTCTTATATTCGACATTCATTTGTGGTTCTATACCAGTGAATTATTCAAGTCTTTAACTAAAAGTATGTTTCATTTTCTATAGCGTCAATAGTTGCCTTTCCAATATAATCACAACATGATGACAGAATACTAGTAGAAAGTTATATTTTGTTATTAAACAAGCCTTCTCCACTATATCTTTTGTTTTCTTTGAATACAAAAGTGTTTCCCTTGGAATTCAATTTTGAAGTATTCGCTCCTTTATTTTATCGCTGATTGTTGATTATAAAAAATATAATGATAACTTTCTCCTGATTGAAAATCACTGCACGCATCTATCATGTTGAAGATTTATATCCCATTTTCCATTATTAATTTCATCATGATATTCCCAATTGTATGATGATGTGTGTGAGCTACCTTATTCTCATATGGTCATTGAAACCTTGATTATTATTAGGGATTTCTCCTATGGTGAAAGAAGCATTGGTGAAATATAGATTTCTAAAGTGGCAGCTGGATATTAATGGTTGCCTTGAGTTCCACCCCCAAAAATATATGATTGCTATGAATTGAAGCATTTTCTCAAAATTTAGTCACATGGATATAGTTGTGTTGTCTTGGCAGAAGCATCGTGGAACATGAGTATTAGGTTGTAAGAATGCAAGTGTCAAGGATACTATTAGGAGACATAGCCATTCTAGGGTAATGCACGGATGTTCGAAATTGTATAACAAAACTGTATACTTCATTTCATATTCGGAAACCTTTTTTATTAAGACTCTTGCAATCTATGAGCTTATGTATTAATTTGATGCCCTTCGTACCTACAAAACTCCATTTGTATTGTACACTACAAAAACATGAAATATATCAATCACTACTAAAACTACTGATAGTTTCTTCTCAAGTTCTCCCAATATCTTCAATCCCAAGTGAGGTGCCGACTCTATTCTTCCTCTGTCGGTTTATCGTAGTTGTTGGTCACTTAATTAGATGACTCCCTTCATTGTCTCACCTTCTTTCTATTATTCCATTTGATACCCGCCATCTCATCTCCATTTTCCTACATGACTTCATACTAGAAATAGAATCCTCCTCCTCCATCATTTCTTCTCTGTGGTCCTCTTTCTCTGTATAATGATCTGTAAGTCTCTGACTATGGCACAATATTTTTGAATCTGCTCTATCCCCAAGTGTATTATTTCCACTCTCCAGATTTGTAACATCCCTCGTGTCTTTGTAGGGATGTTTATATACATAGATCGATATAACAATGATCTTGATTGATATCGAGGAACCATGCAACGAGTACGAAGGTCTTCAATTGTGCTTGCTGATGTTATCTCTAGACTCTTTTCATTTCTCTGATTTCTGAAGACCAATAACTACTATAAAAATCAGATCAATAATCATTCTCTCTTATTTTAGCATTACAGTCTTCTTCTGATACCACATTAATGTTTTAAGGATCGTTTTCTTCAAATATAGCTTTGAATCTCATATAAATATAAGAGGAGGAAACTTGTCTTATGAAGAGATATGTCCTTAAGTTTTAATCATCATTTAATTATTATATTAAAAATAATAATATGCATAATATATATGTATATATATGTATGTGTGTGTATAAATATTCTATATAATATAATATATATATTAGTATATAATATATATTATTTTATATATAATACATACATGCATACATGTGTGTGTGTAATATGAATAATTATGTATAGAAAATGATGATTTATCAATAACAACAATATATCTCGATTGAATTAATCTGACTGAAGCTACAACTTTAACAATACAATTATTGTCATCATGCTTCAAAAGAATAAAGAAGGATATGAAAAACCTATTGCCTTTTATAGTAGAAGCCCACAATGTTCAGAGCTGAATTATGATTTTAGTGAAAAACAAACATATGCTTTGGTAAAATTTCTCAAGACCTTTAGCCCATACCTAGTAGCTACTGATGTGGTAGCATATGTTCCTAATCTTGCAATTAAAGATATTTTTAGACACGTTGAGACTATAGGGAGAAGATGTAGATGGACCAATCAAATACAAGAATTTAATATTTATATCCAAAAAACCAAATTCGTTAGTGGTCAGGGGTTAAAAAAACTTATGGCTAATTCAAATTTAGAAGCAACACAAATAAATCAATTGGATGAAGAATATCTTCAAGAAAGTACTAAGATGTGTCCTTGGTATTATGATGTTTTCTACCCTTTGAGATGTATGAAATATCATGAAGGATTGAGTAAGAATCATAAGAGAACTATAAAATTGTGTCAAAATTTATACATTCTTATTTAAGGTGATCTTTATTAGAAAAATAGGGATGGTATTACATTTTTTCTTGGATATGGGCCAAGCACCTATGATTCTTAAAGAAATACATGAAGGAGTTCGTGCGGGACTTTTTTTTTGCTAAAACCATTGGTCATAAAATCTTAATGGTAGGATATTATTGGCCCCATCCTTTTAGAGATTACATTGATTATGTTAGAAAATGTGAAGCATGTCAAAAAAATTCAGGAAAGCTTAAGTATGATTAAGTCTTTCCTTTAGAACCCTACAAGTTGAAAAACCATTTCAAATGTGGGGAATAAACTCCATAGGTGAAATAATAAATAGATCAAGTAATGGATACAATTGGATTCTTGTTCCATAGATTATTTTGCTAAATGGGTAGAAGAGATACCAACCAGATGTTCCACTAGCATGGTTGTTACTAATTTTATGATGAACAATATCCTGACCAAATTTGAGGTTCCTAGAAATATTGTTGCTGACAATGTCATGTGTTTTAAATCAGAACAATTTTCAAGATTTTTTAGTAAATATGGCATTCTTGTTTCTTACTCTTGTGTAATTCCCCTTCCCTATTACCCTATTATAAATCGTAATAACACAAATATGATCAGAGCTAGGAAGAGTAAGGAGATTTGATGTCACATTTCTGTCTCTTGTGTATAGAATGTGAATTATATAATGTTACCATACACCTTATGATAGAATGATGGTAAGAAAGTTTTGGGATCAAAGTATGTCATGTTTGGAATTTTCCTTATCAATAATGAACTTGAGATCTTATTGAGACTTCTATATATATATATATATATATATATATATATATATATATAGACAGACAGAGAGACAGACAGAGAGACAGACAGACAGATAGATAGATAGATAAGTATAAGTTATTGTTGTGCTAAGTATCATATTCAAAATTACATTAGGTTGATAAGCTAAGACCCTATAGAATAAAGGCTCGAGGTGTCATAACTTAGAAACTATATCAATGGGATCATGATAATTTATGACCTAATATGATAATTGGATTAGATGGTTATTATGGAAAGATGAATCAACTCTCACTCTTGTGAATATTACTAATAATTATAGATGAAAATTGTAATCAAATTTGATAAGGTTCTATACAATAGAACTAAGTATGATGTTATGTAATAAGTCAAATTTTGTGCCAATAGTATTAGGTAGATATGTTAATGTTCATGAGGACATATTTTATGGCCCAATAAAATGTAATGGGTTTATTCGATGATTGATTTTGAAACTATGTGACATGACTATGCAAACATCCTAATTACCTGACATAATTGATATAACTTATGATGTGATGTCTCATACTAATAACATGATACAATTAGTAATCACACTATGTTTAATTGAATCAAAGGATACTAGTTGTGATTTTTTACATTTTGGTGATTTTCACCTAATACATGTATTCAAAACTAATTTTCGTGTTGGCTGACTTAATAGTTATAGATTCAGTATTTCATCATTATGATAGGAATTGGATTATGATGCGGATCATAATGTTAATTGGATCATGTGATTAGAAATTAATGTTGATATGTAAATTTTGATATTTTAATGTTTTAAATGCTTTATATGAAAATGATTAGAAAATAAAAGTTGATTATTATGTTTAGGTGAATTATTTAGTATGAAATTCTCATGCACCTATATACATGCATTTTTTAATGATTTTTCATTGGGCTACTAGTGTTTGAGTTTAGTGTGCAAGAAATTGAACCATGAAATTTAATCAAGGAAACAAGGTCCAAACTTATGTGGACACAATATAGCCATGGTGAATCTTTAGAAGGATTCAAAGACTCATTGTGATGTGTTTATTTTGTAAATTTAAGTTTGCATGTGTGTAATACATATATATTCATGAATGAATTATGGACATGTCATTGTGATGTGTAATGTGTATTAATGTGTCACTTGATACTTGTAATTGTCATTGTCTTGATAACACATAACCTAGGGTTTTGGTCATGGGGTCACTTAATCTTAATCTAATTTTCATTAAATGTTTACGTACACCCACTTGGGAGAGAGTGTTAGGATGGGTCACCATCATATTGAATTTCAAATTTAAACTTATCAAGGATTTTTGGGGGCCTAAATGTGGTGCTAAAGTACCATATTTTTTAAAATAAGCCACCTATATGGTAGTATAACATGTTAGGGGCCTAAATTTAACCATTTTATTGATTAACTAACTTAGGGGACCCCTTAAACATTGAACTCTTGAACCAATTTGATATTTGAGGTTTTCCTATGGGTGTACCCTCACACTCCCACTTGGTAAAATTTAATTTTTGTGAAGGTACTATAATGTAAGAAATACTAAGCTTGATGTTTCTACCTAAAATGGGATAGTAGAAAGTCATTTTATAGGATTGTGGTAAACTAGTAGGGTGTTCACCCACTCTCTAAGTTTAGAGACAACTAGGGTTTTGGAAGGAAACACTAAGAAGAAGGGAGACCTTCATCAATTATCATTTGCCTTTAGCTTGGACCAAGGTTAGTGCCCATGTCATGACCTTCTATTTCACTTGCATAATGATGGTGTAATATTATTATTGTTGGTGGTGAATGTTAGAATATGAAAAGATTAATAACCTAGAAAACTAGTGCAAAGAATAGATATCTAAACTATGAATGAAAATGATACAAAATCAAAATAGCAACACAAAGTAATTCTCCAAGAGAGTAATGCAAATAGTATAAGAAAAATGACATTAAGAGGATGCAAAAAAAGGAGATGTAAATATAACCTAGGTAGCATGCTTATATTGGCTAGGAAGAGGGAGGAGGTGGCAACACCGACCAATGAGGAGCAACCATCTTTTAGACTAAAGATAGAAAAGTATCTTCCCAAAATAGCTAATTGGTGACACCTCACAACCATTCACCTAATAAAATATGATTTATTAACCTAAGATTATTAAAAATGTAGGAAAAACCTAGCAATATAGGGAAAAATAAATAACCTACTAGGAAATAAAAAACTACACTAACACCCACCCATAAGCAAAGCTTAGGTGGTTTTAGAAATGGGTCCAAGGAATTCAAACCTAATGAGGTACCCATGTACATAAAATTCCTCCCAAAGAGAGAGAAAAGATACCCCCTAAAAAAATTTAGGACTCCAAGTTAGAGGAAGAGGCCCCTCCCCCCAAAAATAAAATGAAGCATCCTGTACCCCCAATAAAGCTCACAAATGAAGGAACTTTCTCTCAATGAAGGTTTGGTGAAGATATCAGCAACCTAATTAAAAGTTAGTCAATAGTGAAGGTCAATGATGTGACCATGGATGAGCTCCTAGATGTAGTGCATGTGGACCTCTATGTGTTTGGTCCGCAAATGATGAACCAAATTTTGTGAGATTTGAATGGCACTCTAGTTGTCACAAAATATGACTGATGGTCATCTAATCTAGATACCAAACTTAGTGAGAAAATGTTGAAGCCAAATGGCCTCAGTGGTGGCATTTCAGCCCCCTAATACTCAGCCTTAGTAGAAGATAGAGCAATAACAGACTGCTTTTTGTTAGACCAACAAATAGGAATTGAACCAAGTGGGAAGCTATAACCTGAAGTAGACTTGTGATCTTGAGAATCACCTACCCAATCTAAATGTGTGTAGCCTACCAAATCAAGCTCAATACTTGCTACATAGTGAATCTGACAATTGTGAAAACCCTAAATGTAGTGAAGGATCCACTTGGCTACTTTCTAGTGCAGTTGATGAGGCTTCTACATGAATTGAGAGACCATGCCTATAGCATATGAAATGTTGGGTCTCGTATGAGTTAGATAAATGAGACTCCAAACAATTTTTTGATACAAAATTCCATCAACAAGTGGAGAAGAACACTAAGCCTCAAGTTTGACTCCAAAAAGAAAGGGAGTTCGAGTAGGCTTACAGTCAGCTATATGAAACCTCAAGAGTAAATCTAGAGCATACTTGGACTGTGTGATGGTGATCTTGAAAGGAGATTGAAAGATCTCAATCTCGAGAAAGTAATGCAACAAGCCCAAGACAGTCATGAAAAAACTATCTTCAAGGGCCACTTTGACAACCTTAATGGCTAGTGAAGAACTTCTTATGATCAACAAGTCATCAACATACAAAAAAAAAAAAAAAAAGTGAATCACCCTAGTTTAGAATGTAGATATTAGGATTAGAATGGCACTAAATGAACCCAACTGATAGATGGAAGGCATCCATCTTGGTATACCAGGCCCGAGGACCCTATTTGACGCCATAAAGAGACTTTTGAAGATGGTATACAAGTGAAGAATCCTAAAGGAAGGCCTATGGTTGTTCCATGTAGATCTCCTCATGAAGGTCACCGTGAACAAAAGCACTCTTCAAATCCATATGATGTACTTCCCAAAGATTAGATGTAGCAATGCAAAGAATAAGTCAAATGGAATTCATTCAGGTAACTAGCACAAAAGTCTCAAAGTAGTCAATCCCAAGAACCTGGGAGAATCCTTTGGTGACCAAGCAAGTCTTGTGTTTGTCAACTAACCCATCTGCTACAAATTTTGTCCAATAGGTCCACTTACATCAAACAAGTTTTATTCCCTCAGGAAGAGGGGCAAGATTCCAAGTATGGTTCCTCATCAAGGAACTATACTCTTCTTGCATAGTTGTATCCCACTTAGGAATACCAAAAGCCTCATGAAAGGATTGTGGATCTAAGGTAGTAGCAATGAAGACATGTGGAGCATCTTAGAATATTGAATGAGTCTACCTAGTGTCTGATGGGTCCCCAACCCAATCACTTGTAGACTACAAGGTTTGTCTAGCCGAAAGTGGACCAGAAGATGGAGAATCTAGAGTAGAATCATTAACCTCTGAATGATGACTAGGACAGGAAGGAGGTGAGTTCTTTGAATCAATCTCTACATCAAAAGTGGAGGTAGAAGACTGTTCAGGTGAATATGACTCATCAAAAGATTTTTCATGTATTCCAAGAGACTCTAATGTTTTAGTAGAAGGAGTTGGAGAAGTGATAGAAAGTGAGCTTGAAGATCCCTCCTCAAATTGAACACTCCTCTAAACGAACAACACATGTGTAGTAGGGTGGAGTAACCAATAATCCTTCACACCATTAGGATAACATACAAATATGCAAGGTCTACTCTATGGATCCAAGGTCTTGCATTTCATTGTAGGAATGTGGGCCCATGCATGAGAGCCAAAAACTCAAAAGTGATTAACTATGGTTTTCAACTACTCCAAGCTTCAAAAGGAGTAACTCCCTTCAAGGCTCGATGAGGAACATGGTTTTGGAAATGACAAGCACAATTAATGGCCTCCACCCAATACTATGGTGCAAGAGATCTAGAGTGAATCATACAGTTCATCATTTCTTTTAGGCATCTATTCTTCCATTCTAAAACACTATTCTACTGAGGATTGTATGCAATTGAATTTTGTAAGTCAATCCCCTCTGAAGTGTAAAATCTTTCAAACTGATGGTTGACATACTCACCACCATTATCTGTGCACAAAACTTTGATGGCTTTCCTAGATTTTTTTTCTACAAAAATTTTGAAGTCCTAAAAATGATCAAATACCTCTGACTTCTATTTAAGAAAGTACACCCAAGTATATCAAGAAAATTTATCAATGAATATGAGGACATATTGGGCCCTACTGAAAGAAGGATGCTAAAATGGACTAGCCAAATCACTGTGAACTAACTCTAGTATCTGTGAAGCTCTCCATGCCTTAGTTTTATCAAACTTTTCCTTAGGATGCTTACCAAGAATGTAACCTTGGCAAACACTACCTGAGAACTTAACCGAAGGCAACCCTGTTACCATGCTCTACTAGTTGAGTTGATGCAAATAGTAGAAGTTAAGATGGCCAAACTACTCATGCCATAATTTTCTCATCAATAGAGTGAGTGAGAAAAATAGTCAAAGGAGGATCAAGGTTAGAAAATAGATAGAGTCATGACTAATGATCTTCTCTCCCAACTACAACTATAGAATCACTATGTAACTCATGTATCTCCACTGAATCAAGAGTGAACTCAACCCACTTGCCTAAACCTATGTGAGTGATTTGGTATACAAATAGGAGATTAGATGATAATGAGGGTACACAGAGAACATCATGGAATGTGTCATTCCCCACATCAACAGACCCTCTCCCACACACCTCAAAAGGAGTTTCATCACCCATCAAAATAGAAGGCATAGTACATGGCTCCAAGGATGCAAGTTCTTCCTTAGATGAAGCCATGTCCTGCAAAGCACCCAAATCAAGAACCCAAGTGCATGGTGAGGAAGCAATTGCAACAAGAGCCTTGCCCTTTCCCTTCCCCTTACTATTTTATTTTACCTTGTTAGACCCTTCATTAGAACTCTGTTTGATAGACTCAAGAACACTAATATTATTCTTCTCAAGAATTTATGTCAAGTGATGAATTTATTTGTTCAAACATTTATGTTCATCATGACTGGGTCTTTTACAATAGGTACATTTTATCTTTTCTTTCTTACACTTATCACCCTTGGAAGATGGGGTAACAATAGTTTATTTTGAAGCAAATAGTATCTAATCCTTCTTTTGCTCACTATTATATTGTTTCTCATCCTAACTAGTGTAGTTACTACTTTGTCCTTTTTGTTCTTTTGTGCCTTGGTTGGCAGTCAAGGCATGTGACTTAGAAGACTTAAGAGTGCCCATCCAGATTAGCTTGTCTTGTTCTCAAGTGAGATTGACAACAAAATCATCTAAAGATGGCATGGTGAATTGAGTACCAAGTGCACCTTTTGCACCATAGAAGGTAGAGACAAACAGACAATATTCTGAACTTAGCTTAGAGAGATTACTAAGAATCAGTTGTTCATATTTCTTTTCAATTCCACATTGTTTTAACTATAGCCTTAGTGATTTCAGTTTGGTGAAGAAATCCTAGATTGTGTTGAAATTTCCTGGACTTAAACTAATTAGTTCATTTTCCAACATATGACCCCTCATTGAATCTTGTGTTCCAAATAGTGTTTCTAGCTCTGTCCATATTTCATTTGGTGTATCTAAAGACTCAATGTGAAATAGCTAGTCAAGAGAAATAGAAAAATACAATGTTCCATATGCCTCATCACATTTGTTAAACCACTTAGGCTTATCTTCATCTTTATCAAGTTCAGTTTCAAGTCTCATAGTTATCCTATTTAATCAAACTTTTCTTAAGTGAATTGTCATGCATAATTTTCACTCAAAGAATATTTGGTTCATAAATGATGAAGAAATGTAGAGAAGAATTGCTAAAAAGAAAAGAACCTAGCCAAGACAATGCCCCCCCTTTTAACTCAATCAAATAACCCAACCCCCCCCCCCCCCCCCCCAAAAGAAATATGATTTGGAACTTTATTTTAGTGCATTTACAACTACCACTAGCAAGAAATACTAAATGGTCTTGATTTCAATGTATTACAAAAACCCTAACAAAGAGCATATGCTAAAAGTGAAACTTGGGCACAATACTCAAGGAAAAAAATAGCACCACTGCAATCTACTTGAAAAATCATGCACTTTCAAAAAAGGAATCAGCTCGATATGAGGTCATATGAGAAAATTATGATCGTCTAAAGTTTCCAAAATGAGAACTATGTAAAGTCACTGCCGAGAATTTGCAATTTCTTAAACATTTATGCATGAAAATTAAAAAATGACCACACTAGTGGATAGAGCACAAAATAATAGCCAACATCATAACAAGAATCATTGAAATCAAAGTCTATATGAGCAAGAATGAGGCATTTGAAAACTGCATTCAGAATTGTGACTACCAACAAAGAGGGGTACAACTGCAGTTTCTATACTCTATTTTACAAAATATATAAATTGCATGCAAAAAATAAAAGATACCTAGATGATTTTTTTGGGGTTGTAAACAAAACCCAGAAAGCATTTTTCTTGCTGATGTATAGAAGATGTAGTTGTAGTGTAAATCATATGCCTTTAATAACAAAAAATGGCCCCAATATCCAAAAAAGGACCCCAAAAACCAAAATACATTATTAAAAGATTGAATCAGCTACCTAAGCCAATAAATGATATGTTGGAACCTACAATATTGATTGAAAATACCAAATATATTAGTTGTTGTCAGATTTGAGATTGAAACCCCAGTTTTGCAACTTGTATGATGATCTCTGATCTTGGTGAAATGAAAGCCAAATATTACTTTCTTAAGCATCCTGGACATGTTGGAACAACCAAAAATGTTGCATTCATCCAGAGATTAAAAACATTTTGGTCAAACTTTTTTGATTCTCAAGATCATCTGAGGATGTGAGAGAAGAGCATATTGGATTTTCCAAAAACTTATAATAAGATTTATTAGCCCCCCTTGAATATCTTTTAAATAAGAAAACTAAAATCTACTCTTGTACATAGAAAAGCTTTGATACCATGTTAGAATCTGAAAAGATTAATAACCCAGAAAACTAGTGCAAAGAATAGATATCTAAACTATGAATGCAAATGATACAAAATCAAAATAGCAACACATACTTAGTCTCCAGAAGAGTAATGCAAATGGTAGAAGCAAAATAGTATTAAGAGGATGCAAATACAAGAGATGCAAATACAAGCTAGGTAACATGCTTATATAGGCTAGGAAGAGGGAGGAGGTGGCAATACTGACCAATGAGGAGCAACCATCTTTCAGACTAAAGATAGCAAAGTATCTTCCCAAGATAGCTAATGGATGCTCACATGTAGGATGGTGACACCTCACAACCATTCACCTAATAAGACATGCTATATTAACCTAAGCGAGATTATTAATAGTGTAGGAAAAACCTAGCAATATAGGGAAAAATAAATAACCTACTAGGAAATAAAAAACTACACTAACAGTGAAATCATATATTTTGTTGTGTTGGAGTGATTATAAAGTATTCTACATTTAATTTCTTTGGATTTCTTTCTTTTGTTCTTTTTTTTAGTGTTGATAATTAATGGGTGTGAAGGCTTCACTCACCCTTGTGAGGGAAGAGAAGCCTTGGGTGAAGTGGTTAGTTGGGCTCAATAATTAAGTTGAGAAATTCTCCTCTTGGAGAGGGTTTAGTTGTTCATGGAGTATGGGCTCCATTGAACCCATATGCCTTGTTTTGTGATATGGGAGGTATAAGTGTATTGGTGTATTATGGAGGATGAATTTGATAGCCTCAAAAGGACATGATGCAATTGCAAATATGTATACTTGTACATGGATATGGCATTCTCCTCTTTGGATATCCCACCTTCATCCATGTCACATGATTCCAATGGTGAATCAATTGTGCTAAATGTTGGAGAGATTGTGTATGTTTTGTGATGTATGCTTTTATGCATTGTAACTTGTTTGTGTGTAATCCCATTTGAACCTTGTTTACCCTAGCTAGGTGGGTGGCTTCTTAGAAGCCTAGGATGGGAGGTGAGCCTCCATGGTTCTTGGTTTTATGTTTTTTGTGCAAATTTGTGAGAATGGGATCTATTAATAAATTAGGGTTTTCCCCTTGGCATTGTTGAAGAATTAAGTGTTGTGTTGATGTATCGTGTAGTTGAAGGAATCAATCCTTCCCATGTCATTTGTAATATGTCGAGATGAAAATATCCCCTTGTTATTTTTTGAAATGTGAGAAGTATTTATCTCCTATTATATGGAAATGTGAAGTGGAAATTTAGATTTGATGTTATGCATATAATTGGCATTTTAATAAATGATGGTATCATCCTCATAGTTGTTTAATAATGAAGATATAGATACATGTAAAGGAATAACCATTGTTATAAAGTCCATTTAGAAGTTATGTAAATAGGATATTTCTTCTCATGTAGACTTGTGAATCAAACAATATAAATATGTCATAGTTTGCTTGTGTGAGAGAGATTTGTTGTAATAGCTATTTCAATTCAAAGCTTAAGTGATTGCATTGTAAGATTATACATTATGTATTTGATAAAATGGCAAGAAAATTCTTGTGTTGCAATAGCCATATGTATGTATGAGAAATGTTTCACCATGTTTGAAGTTAGAAAGAAATTGCATATAGAGTTTATGCATCATTGGGAAATATATATTATGCCTTATGCAATTGCATCTTGTGTACTAACTTTTTATTCTTATAAAAGAAAATGATTGTATATATTAGACAAATAAAAAAGAACAACATCAAACTTGCAACCAAAAGAAATAGAGAAGTCAAATTAGGCCATCATAAAACTTAGAGTGAAACTTGCCTGTACATGCACATTTACCCTTTGGAAATTGTATGGGAAGTGGAAAAATATCCCACTCCCTCTTATAGAGAAATAAAATAATCCTAAGATCTTTGACTCCTAAATTAAAATATATATATCTAGTTAATGACAAACTTTTGAAAGAAAAAATAGTGCAAGTTCAAACATAAACACTACTATTTTCTTTTTCCAAAGAAAGGTCATGTGACGCTTGGGAAGGACACACATGTCTTATTCAAAATTATTTATAAATAATAATAAACGTAAATCATACCTACCTACTTCTATAAGATCTTGGCTTGTGCAGTAGGAAATGTCTTTTTAAACAAACTAGAAAACTGTTAGAAATGTTAGTTTCTACTCTTAAAACTTATTTAATCATATCCATCATTAGATGTTTCTAGAATTTTAGGTTTAGGTTTAGGTTTAGATTTTGTCAGCTCTAGTAGTTTCTAGAACTCTATGGATAATTATCTTGTTGGAAATGTCAGATATTTCTAGAATATTGTAAACTTTTCTATAAAAGTGAGTGCTATGTATCCATTTTGACAATTAAAAAAGTAATCATATACAATTAATTTTTATTGTGCTACAACACATTGCATTTCATATTTTATTTTTGTGTGCCTTTGTCCACCCATGAAAGTCGTATCAGAGCTTCGTTAAGAAGAGGTGTTTGAAGGATTGTGTGTAAGTAGAACTGTAGTAGAGAAAAGGGATATAAAGTTATTATGAGATCTGCAAGTTTTTTATTGCCCTATTTAGGGTTTGTTATATCTATGAATTTTTTTTTATAAGTTTCTATTAGGCATGGCTTCAGGGAGTTTTCAGGCTTCAATTCCAATGTTTTCTAGAAAGAATTATGATGATTGAGCTTTTAGAATGAAGCTTATATTTGATTCTTGCAAGTTATTAGATATAATCTTAAATGGTTATGTTGAACCAGTAGATGACTCTCCTTTAAATGCTAATAAAAAGAAAAATCTTGATGAAAATAGGTAGAAGAGTAAAAAAGCTTTGTAGATTATTGGACAAGCTTTGGATGACTTAGTTCTTGGAAAAATCAAGCTAGCTATTATACAAAGGAAGCTTGGGATATTCTTGAGACTGCATATCAAGGTACAAGGAAGGTAAAGATTGTGAAATTGTAAGCACTTAGAAGAGAATTTGAGAATTTACAAATGAAGGATTTTTACTCTATAGATTGATTTTCAAATCATTTTATGAATGTGGTTAATCAAGTAAGGATGAATGGTGATGAGCTTTCTGACCAGAAAGTTGTAGAAAAGATTTTAAGAAGGTTGCCTCTTGAACTTGATAATGTTGTTGTTCTAATTGAAGAATCTAAGGATTTAACAACATTGTTTATAGATGAGGTTTTTGGATCATTGTATAATCATGAAGATAGGTTGAACAAGTGTAATAGTAATTCACTGGAGAATGCATTTAAAACACAAATGACATTTGGCAAAGGCAGAGGAAGAGGAAGAGGTAGAAATAATTTTTGACAAGAAGAAATGAGTCCAAATCTAGGAGGAAGAAGAAATCAATACTCCTATTCAAGGGGAAGCTATAACAACTAGACATCATAGAGGTATGATAAATCAAATATTCAATGTTGATACTACAAGATGTTTGGACATTTTTCAAATGGGTATAAAAAAAAATAAGTTGATATGTGTAAGCAAAATTTAAGTTTTTCTGAGAATGATTTTGAGACATAGTTCATTACTTGCAATGTAGCACAAGACAGCACAAATTATTTTTCGTTTCTAGATAGTGGTTGTAGTAATCATATGATAGGTAATAAAGAGTTTTTTGAAAGTTTGGATAGATCAATTAAATCAGAAGTGAAGTTGGGAAATAATGAGATAGTGGAAGTGAGTGGAAAAAGCACAATCAACGTTATAACAAAGCATGGTAAGAAATCTATTTCTGATGTATGCTTTGTACCTAGTTTGAAACATAATCTTTCAACTATGGGGCTGCTTAGTCAAAAAGGTTATAGAGTTATTTTTGAAAAAACACTATATTTTATATGCCTCCTAGTAACATGGTGATTGCAAGGGTAGAAATGAAAAATAATAGAATGTTTCCACTTTAGATGAAGAGCAATATGACTGATGAAGTTGCACCAAGCTTCAAGGTAGCAAGTCAAGATCAAACATGGATATGGTACTTGAGGTATGGTCATCTAAATCTGAAAGGATTATCTTTATAGCAAAGAAAGGAAATGGCAAGAGGCTTAACCCCAATTGAAGCATTATTAAGTCCATGTGAAAGTTGTATTTTGGAAAAACATCATTGAGAGAGCTTTCCAAAATGGATGTCATATAGAGCAAGGGTACCTTTAGAAATTGTGCATTCAGATATATGTGGTCCAATGAAAATGCCACCATTAGGGGAGAGCATTTATTTCTTAACATTTATTGATGACTTTAGTAGAAAGACATGGGTTTACTTTCTTAAATACAAATCTAAAACTTTTGGAAAATTTAAAGAATTCAATGCTTTGTTGAGAAACAAAGTGGTTTATCTATCAAGGTATTAAGATCTGATAGAGGAGGAGAGTATATGTCAAATGAGTTTTAAGATTATTAAAGGGATCATGGAATCAAAAAGCAATTTACTACTAGTTACACACCACAAAAAAATGGTGTTGTAGAGAGAAAGAATAGGACAATAATGGAGATGACAAGGAGCATGGTGAAAGGTAAGAATATTCCTAATGAGTATTGGGCTGAGGCAACTTCTTGTGCTATTTATATTTTGAATAGGAGTCCAACAAAGATTGTGAGGGACATGGTTCCACAACAAGCATGGAGTGGTAAGATTCATAGTGTTTCTCATCCCAAATTATTTAGTTGTAGTGCATATGCACATGTTCCTAATGAAACTAGAAGTAAGTTAGATGATAAGAGTGAGAAATGCATTTTTGTTGGCTATGATGAGAAATCTAAGGCATATAGGTTGTTTAATCCTATCCCTAGAAAAGTCATTGTGAGCAAGGATATTGTATTTAAAGAGGATGAATATTGGGATGGAAATATAGATACAAATGTTATAGGTGCTACAACAATACCATATGATGAGAAGGATAAAAAGGATCATGAAGATCAAGAGGATCAACCAAGTGGTCAAGACGGAACTCCACCATGAAGTTCACAAAGAGATCACTTAGAAAATGAAGTTGAGCATGGAGAATCTTTGAATTCACAAGTAAGTAATAATTAAAACCCTATACTTTCACAATTGAGATCAAGAATTACAAGTAAGAAAACTAGAAGCTTGAGTGAGATTTATGATCAAGGAAGTAAAATAGATTTGCAATCAAATTTTGTTTTATTTGCTCAAGATCCGATATATTTTGAAGATGCAATTAAGGAAGAACATCGAATTAGTGCAATGAATGATGAAATAGAATTAATTGAGAGAAATAATACATTGGAATTAGTTGATTTGCCTAAGAACAAAGATTACATTGGTGTAAAATGGGTTTATAAGACTAATTTTATATCAAATGGAGATTTAGACAAATATAAGGCAATGTTAGTTGCTAAGGGATTTTCACAAGAATATGGGGTTGATTATAATGAGACATTTACACCTGTACCAAGACTTGATACTATTAGAATGGTCTTAGCTTTTGTAGCTCAAAAGAAATGGAAGGTTTACCAAATGGATGTCAAATCATCATTCTTGAATGGATATTTGGAAGAGGAAGTCTATGTACGACAACCACCGGGATATGAAATAAAAGGTTATGTAGATAAAGTTTATATGTTGAAAAAGGCACTCTATGGATTGAAGCAAGCTCCAAGAGCTCAGTATAGTAGGATAGATTCATACATGATAGAGAATTGATTCAGAAGAAGTACTAGTGAGCCTACATTATATACCAAGATCAGTGACAAGTTCAAATTTTGATAGTTTTTTTATATGTTGATGATTTGATCTTCACAAGAAATTTATCTATTGACATGTTTAAATTAGCAATGAAAAAGGAATTTGAAATGACAAATCTAGGATTGATGAAATTTTTTCTTGGCATTGAAGTTACTCAAAATGATAAAGGAATTTTCATTTTCCAAAGTAAATATACAAAAGATATTTTGAAAATATTTAGATTGATAAATTGCAGTCCATTTTCTACACCTGTGCTAGTAGGCACCAAACTAAATAGAGAACATACTAAGAAAGGTTTTGGTTCAACTATATTTAGAGGATTGGTTGGTAGTTTGATGTATCTCACTACTACTAGACCAGATATTATGTATGGAGTGATTTAATCTATAGATTCATGGAATCACCTAAGAATTCACATTGGCAGGCAGGAAAAGGAATTTTGAGATATATTGCATGAACTATGAATCATGACATATTGTATTCTACTTCAGATGATTTTCAATTAGTTGGATATATAGATAGTGATATTTTAGGGAATACTGAGGATAGAAGGAGCACATCTAGATATGCATTTCATCTTGGGAAAGGTGTTGTAGCCTGGACATCAAAGAAACAACCTATAGTAACTCTTTCATTAGCTGAAGTAGAGTACATAGCAAGAACAACAACAACATGTCAAGCACTATGGATGTGAAGGATTCTAAAAGACTTAATGCAAGCTCAAGATGGACATACTACAATCTATTTTGATAAAAAGTTTGCTATTGCACTTTCAAATAACCATGTGTTTCACAAGAGGAAAAAACATATTGACATAAGGTATCACTTCATTAGAGAGTTGGTCAATAACAAAGAAGTTTATCTACAACATTGCAGATCAGAGGAGCAACTTGCAGATATCTTCACCAAGGCCTTACCACGAGTACAATTTAAAATTTTGAAGGAGGCTCTAAGAGTTGTAAATATTAAAGAAGTTTGTAATAGTTGATAGTAGAAATTAGGGGGGAGTGTTAGAAATATTAATTTCTACTCCTCAAACTTATTTAATCATATCTGTCATTAGATGTTTCTAGAATTCTAGGTTTAGGTTTAGATTTAGGTTGTGTCAGTTATAGTAGTTTTTAGAACTCTGTAGATAATTATCTTGTTGGAAAATGTTAGATATTTCTAGAATATTGTAAACTTTCCTATAAAAGGGAGTGCTATGTATCCATTTTGACACTAAAAAAAGTAATCATATATAATGAATTTTTATTGTGTTGTAGCACATTGTGTTTTGTGTTCTTTTTTGTGTGCCTTTGCCTGCCCATGAAAAACATACTAAGACTTGATGAGCAAACAAAACTTAAACTGACCCATACCTCACATGCAGACTTTTTTCTAACACATGACCAACTTCAATTGCTCATACCAAGGTATGGAATGGTCGGTGTTCCCCTCCACCCTACTCATTATCCTCATGCACCTCCCTCAACACTTGTGCTCTATTCAAAATCAGGAGGCTTAATCCAATCATCATGCCACCTCCCCTATTCGTGTCTCCCAAGCACCTAACCTACACAAATGTGACATGCAAGGGGATTGGATATCTTATAATGTAGTGGGTCACATAGCCTAGTAGGAAGTTAGGGTCTATTTGGTTCTAGGAAGATAACGGGAATTGGCTTTTTCAAAATCTAGATTTGAAAATTTTTGCATTTGTTTCAAAATTGGAAAAATGGAATTATCATATCGGACTTCCAATTTTGGCTCAAAACAAGGTTTTCCAACTTCTTATTAGCAAGTAGGAATTGAAAATCAAAACCTAGTTATGTTTTTTAAAGAGTGTAAAAACAATAGATTGGGCTACTTTTTGAAATTTTCCTTTAACTCCAGGCTTACACATAAAAATGTGTCTTCACATGCATATTCTAAGTGAAATTGATGCAGAAGCATCCAAAGGTATAAGGGCAATCCTGTGTCAACCAAAAAAATGTACTTAGACTTAGTTTTTGTTTCATGTGTTTTCATTTCTGGATACCCATTTGGGTCAAATAAAGGTTCCAACTCTCACAGTTCCAGTATCAGTGTTCTAGGATAGAGTATTTGAACACCTTGGGATACGTATAAATGCCAAAAAACTAGGAGTATGTATTGAGCCATCATTTTTGTGAACTAGAAGGTGTAAATTGGTTAGAAGATTGTAATTTTAATTTAGAGCATTCCAGAAAAAGAATTAGGTCGAAAGGCCCTAGGGTTTGAAAGTTATTGCAATTTTTCAATTTTTGGAGACCTCCTAAGAATACTTCAAAGTCAGGTTAGGGGCATTAAATGACCTCGAAAAAGGCCAAAAAATGAGGGACAAGCAAAGCTAGTCCATAGGGCTATAGAGCGCTTCGAGAGATTTTTGAAAATGTAAATGGTTCATCAATCGAAGCTACGGTTCAAAACTTATGCCTCCCAAAAGTTTGATTACCATTTCTGGATTCTTCTAATTTTGTGCCAACTTCTAATGTGACTTCTAGAGCCTTCTATTTGGTCGGTGGATGCCAACTAGCACTTTCTAGAATGTATTCCTAATCCTTAACCCTCCAAGATCTATTTAAGAACATTTCTAGCATTGTAAAAGGCAGTTCGGAGTGGAGTTTGAGAGGAGGTACTAAAAGGAGAAATTATCTCAAGACTTATACTATTGTAAGCCCTTAGGGCATGTTTTGAAGTCTATTTTCTCTGTACTAAATGTAATAGCATATTTACACAGTTAATACAATTTTCCCTTTCCTATTGTGTCCATTCTGTGTTTGGGTCGTGTCCTCATCAGAAATAAATGGTTTATGTAAGATCCCAAAAGTTGGAATGAAGTTTGCAAAACCTTGATTTGGTGAAACAAAGGTTTGTAGAAATCTTGGTTTTTTTAATTCCATGAACCAAATGGACCCTTAAGGAACATAGGAGCTAGGATAATGGGAATATGATTTGGG
Source organism: Cupressus sempervirens (assembly GCA_028749045.1). Lineage (NCBI taxonomy): Eukaryota > Viridiplantae > Streptophyta > Pinopsida > Cupressales > Cupressaceae > Cupressus > Cupressus sempervirens. The sequence continues at coordinate 770,587,968 of CM053787.1, read as the reverse complement.
TGAGGAGTAGTCAGTAGGAATGTAGAATGGTGCTTAGTTCATATGAGTAGGTTTTCATGTAGTTAGATTAGTAGTATTATTGTCACTAAGTGCAGACTTTAAGATCAAAATAGTTTGGTTAGTTAGTGGGTTGTAAGCAATTATTTAATTAGAAGATAATTGTTCATTGATTAGTTGGTTGTAAAATTATCCTTAATGTAATAGTTAGTGGTGGTGAAATAATGAGTATTATCTAATGCATTTAATAATCATGTTAGTATATAAAAGAATTGAGTGATTGGGGATTATTTAAGTAATTAGTAACTAGTAGTAAGTGTCATTTTAGTTAGGATAGTTTTTGTTTAGTTATAGTTATTAATTAATGGATATATGTTTGAGCTTAAGAATTTGTCAAAAATTAGATGGATAAATATTAAAATCATTATGATATATTATTGATAATTGAAAGTATATTGATAAGTAGAGGCTAGTGTCATAGTTATAGTTAACATCATAAATCATGTACATACCAACTAGCTAAAGTCAACTAATTAATTATTACTTTATGTAGGTTGTTTGTTCACATTAATATGTAATATTGGAGGCACAAAAATAGAATGTTCAATATGGTAAATATAGTATATAATACAAAATGTAATTTAAAAGTGGATTGCATATTGATTCAACTCATTTGTGTTGGTCACTCAAACCTATAATCAATAAAGCTTTTAAAATGAGCTACATTTATAAATTGAACCTACTAGGGTGTTTACCTTCAACTAGGAATAAGGACATTAGAGAGAAATGACATTGGACCATGTACTTTAGGTCAAGTAATTAAAAGACTAGCACAATCAACATGGAATATATCCTAGCCTATCATTTATATCACAACCATTGAAATTGATTGCAAACCTTTAACCCTTTTATTAGATGATAACTAAAAAGGTATTCTTCATTCCATATATCACCAACCTAGGAGTGATTTGTTATATCTATGTATGAGCACCTTAGGTTTATCCTTCTAAAAAAAATAGTTGTGTTTTAATCTTGTAATTTTTGGGCATGCCATCTTGTCTTTACCATCCTCAAGGGTGTCATGCCCAAAAAAATAAGGGGCAAAACACACACACAAAAATTTATTGTTTTAAGGACTATGGTTAAATAAGATAACATGGTCGTAAAATATTTTAGATGATTAACCATAATGGAATTAATTGTTCGAGTAGTTTTAAATTTTGATGACTCTAGTTACTTTGAAGATAGATATAAGTTCGACATCGATATATTAAAAAAAGGGAGGTGACAACTCAATTTGAAACATAACATAGGAGAGATAGTTTGGTGAACTTAATGTTTCTTAGACAATCAACTAATGAAGTTAAGCGACTAATCCCATTTAATTAAAGTCCTAACCCCTTCAATTATTTTAATGATTCTTTAATTTATTACCTTCTAAGGAAGACACTAGATTATCACAACACTAAATCAATACATTTAAACTAACATGCTAACTGAATGACATCTATCTCTTAATTACATATTCTTGTTTTAGCTACAATTTAACTATGAACAATATACCACCAAAATTATGATGAATTAATTAACTAGTCCCTTCTATTAACTTAATAACTTTATCGACATTACAAATTTAGTCATTTAACATTAAGACGAGTTGAAACTCTAGAAGATCAATTAAATTTAACTACTTGATGCATACTATCTATGTATTAAATCTTTAATCCAAAATCTAAACTAACCTTAATATACACATACAATGGAGGTAAACTTTATTTTCAAATGTACCATCTACATTTTAATTTATAATTCTCTCCAACATACTTATAACATTCCAATTTATTAATCTATCGATTACAATTAAAATTGAAGACCAAAATCTATTCCAATTAAATCTATAAGTGAAACTAAACTTTATTCAACTATTACAAATTTAAGTCCATTATTAAAATGCCAATATTAAGATTTATCTAACCAACTCACAATAATATAAAACTAAATAATAATATAGAATAAGATTCAACTATAACAAGAGGTGACAAAAAAAAAAAACTAATTTAGAATTAAATTTATAACATAAACAAAACACAAACCACTACTAACTTAATACTATCCTAAGTTAACACTAACATAGAATACTAACTACTTTTTAAAAAAAAACTCTTTACTAACATCTATACTAACATAAAAACATTATACTAATTTCTAATAATATAAAATAACTACTGATCTCAAAATTAAACAAACCTATTACTAATTTAACTTACGACTAAATCTAAACTATCTTAAATTTAAAATTATCAATATACTAAACTAAACTAACAACCTTTAACCAAAACTAAACTTACTAACTTAAAACATACAAGGTTCTAGTGTTCTTTTTAATTATTAACATTCCTAGTAGCTAACCACTAAACTAGAACTAAAATCCTACTTAATATGCTAACTACCCCAAGAATATTGTAACTCTATTATCTAAACACCTCATAAAAGATCATCCCTAAATTTTGTATCTCTAAACATTCATTAATACTAACTATGCATTGTTCTTAACACTATATGCTACTCTTCCCCCTTACCCAAACACCTACCCACCTTAATCTGCATGCTAACTAACCCCCATGACTTTCTCCCATGTGAAGTTTATCCCATATCATGGTTTTAGATTAAACATTTTGTTTTAAAGTCTCTTACTTACTTCCAAGCTCGTGCCCCATTCAAGATGGGACCTTCACCCAAGGTTGGCGACTTAGGAGGCAGGGGTGACAAGATGTTTCCTGACCTATGTCAGGCTTAGACGGCACTAAATGCGCTTGGAAAACTTCGGAGGCATGGGAGGGGATGATGGGGAGGTGGGTCCCCCATCCTCCCTCTTCCCATATAAGGCATTTTTATATAAACCTACATCATCTTGGTCGCCTAGCTTTTTAATAGGCAGCAACTTGTTTCAATGTTATATGTTTTTTGTTAATTATTTTATTGTTAAATGTCCTATCCATATTTTGGGTCATCCCTCACTTAGGGAATTCATCATTAATTCTTTTTGACTCTTGATTTGAATGATAGTGATTTGTACCTTAGGTGCTTACTTTAGATTATTCTATTATGTTATGTCTTACTTGTAAATTAGGTATTCTATTATTTTATTTAGGAGATACTACAGTATATTCTTTGATTATTATATTGGTTTGTATTAGTAGATATTATTTCCACTTCTTCCATATAAAATCCAAAGAGTAATTTGTGTGTCTACAACAAGCTTTATGTTTTATACCTTATAAATTATATATCCTCTATTTGTTTTTCTCTACTACTATAGTCTAAGGCATCACGATATCTATTGCAATGATACATTAGAGAATCCTAAATTATGTTTGATAATCTAAATTGATGATCTTTTTGCTCCATTTGGCCAATAGCCTCAACACCAACAACACATAAGGAGTCATGAAAGAATTCTTATATGAAAGAGATCTGACTATTCTCATCCATGGATTTAGAAAATTGGAGATGCCTTATGCATATGGCTCATAAATTTTTAAGTATCTTAACATTTAGAATAATATTCATTACATGACCATGAGCCAATTGCAAATTCATTATCTTAGCAATTCATTCTTTACAATGAAAATTTAACTCTTCAACATTACATTGAATTTCTCTTCCATGATACTCCTATAATACACAAAGGTGGTAAACTCAACATATCAATTAAATCTAATGGAAATAATTTTAGCTACACTAGATTTCTCATAACCTTTCCATTTGACAGTTAAACTAAGTCATTAACATCCTCTCACAATACATATGCAAAATATGAAATCACATAAGAGAAAAACAAGGATATTTTCATAATCTTTTTCTTTCTCTATTATTCATCCTGGTTCAAGGCTCCATCAAGAAAGAACCAGTAAGAAAACTCGATGTCTTTGCCAATACATCAAAATTCAAATACATTTTATGTAAAACTACAATTCAAATGAAATCTCTTCAAAATCCTTCACAAGTTCCTTCTTCCAATACCTTTAAAACTTCAAGGAAATACAAGGAGAAGACAAGAGCTGACCCAGGGTGAAACATCACAACATCAAGAACAAATCAAGCATACACCCCACCCTAGTTTTACACAATAGATCCAAACATAGGACCTGACTATGGGGGAGGTGGATCTTCCCAATGGGAGACATAAATCACCATACCATAACATAGCCCTTTTGGGGCTAAAACTTCAAGAACTTTTATTCTTCTACAAGGCCCTTTCAGGGCTATTTCCACAAGGATTTTCATTCCTTTCCATATTCAAGAATTCACAATATCAACCAAGGTATGTGATGACAAGTAAGGGCCCATACACCCTACCCTCTTTCCCTCCTCTCACCATGAGAGGAGACTATACACAATTGAGGTACAACTAAGGCCCTTCCCCCATACATGGCCACTTTTTCCCTATCTGTCATGTCCCTTTTCAAATAATTAAAAATAATAATCTTTTCTAAGGCGGGCAGGCCCAAAAAGGTGAAGTTTCAGAAAAAGGGGATAATATTTGGAAGCTAATGGACTAATAATTATTAAAATATGTTTTATTAACCCCTCTTGGACATGAGTTAGGGTTATGCCCTCTTTTAAGGGGTTTGGAGGCATTCTTGGCTCATTCCAGAACTTGATTTTTGCACATTGCTTTGTTGTTCTTCAGAGGCTGCCAGCCCTGTGAAGAAGGAGACCCAAGAACCAGAGTTTGCAAGTTTCTAGGAAGGATAAGGATGGGATTTTGAAGCCATTCCATGTGCATGCTCATGCAAAGTTTTCCTTTGTGCTGAACAGTGCAGATTTATGGGTTTTCAGGTGTATTTTTTTGTAAGAGTTCGGTGTTTCCGGTTGAGTATTTCATATCAGTTTGGGTTGCTGCTGTATATCAGACTTTTAAATGTTAAAATAGATCTGAATATATGTATTGGGATATTATTATTATTCTATGATAGATTATTAAGTATTTGTGGTGATTCTGGGCTATTTTGTGCTATTTTTGGGAGCCTGATGAGCATTATTTTTGTCCTTCGTTTGGGAGCTATTTTTTGCATGTTATATAGATCTAGAAATTTAATTTTATAGGCTGTTATGCTGCTCAAATTTCTGTAAAAATGTCCACTTTCAGATTTATTAATAATAGGTGACTTCTGAGATTCTTGAGAGTACACAGTTGGTTTTCAAGGAGTCACAGTTTCATTTGTCTAAGGTGACCATGGAGTTGGAGTGATTGCAATCTTTACCAAATTTTGTACAGTCACAAGCTGTAGTGTCTAGTGATCTGAGGATGTCCATGGTTGAGATTGCCAAAGATAGTGGAGATGGGGATGTATCCATCCTTGATACTAACATTGGCATATCAGATTCATTCCCACTAAAGTTAGGTTCAATTGAGTTGGGTGCTGTAGTAGATTGTTGTGGTATGCCTGACATGGTGGTGGCCTCTAGTACTAATGGCATAGAGACTAGAGATGTTGTATCAAAGATCATGTGTGATATTAGTAAGCCGACAGTTGGCATGGTTCTTGCTAGTAATATTACTCCCTTGGCAATGTCTTTGGAGGTAGTAGCCAATTCCAACTTGGTTAGTGATCGATTGTAGTTAGTTTCATCTGGTTGCAGTCTGAGCCACCGACTGAGATTGGCACATTCCATTGGCACTACACTGTGAGGTATGCTCATCAATTTACCTTTGATGACCATGTTGATGAGATGATGATAAAGAGATGTACTTTGGTTCATAGTGCTTGTCATCAGTTATGGGATGGTTTGATGCCTCAGGATGAGAGTTGTGATGGGCATGACATGGTGATAGGTTCTGTAGTTGACAGCTTGATAATACATAACTTAGAGCAAGATTTTGGGAGTGTTTCTTTAGTAGTTGTTGTTATTGATTCTACTCCTTTGGCTATGGCATATCCTAACTTAGCTGGTGGTCAGTTATAGTGGGTTGTATCACTTGTTCATGGCAAATTAGGTTTGGGTTCCATTTCTTGCTATTTATCTTGTAATGTCTTTTCACCATCAGTAGTGCATGGGAGTTATGGTTATGAGATAGTGGCCAGTGATTTGTAGAGTTGTATTGACTACAGGAGTTGTATAGTGTGTGGATTCTCCATACGTGGTACAGTTTCATTCAGGAGCATTCACCATTGTTGCAGAGTCAAATTGTACATTCTGTATAGGCCAGTGGGACGTGTTGATGGTATTTACTATGTTGATAGTTTGATTTTTCCACTTTAATTGGGTTCTAATGTTCTAAGAGTTTTTGTCTCATGGGTTTCTAACTATGGTAGTGGTGATTTTGGAGTTTGGTTGAGCTATAATTGTCAGTTTGGTTATGGATTCCTCTTGGTTATATTGCAGAGGATATTGCAGGAGCATGTGTTAATTGATAGTAGTATAGTTCATGACTACATTTGGGATCCAGGTGGATTGATTGGTTTATTGTTTAGCCATTTCTTGAGTTCAAGTAATATTTGGGAGGGGAGGACTTGTCATGTCCCTTTTCAAATAATTAAAAATAATAATCTTTTCTAAGGTAGGCAGGCCCAAAAAGGTGAAGTTTCAGAAAAAGGGGATAATCTTTGGAAGATAATAAACTAATAATTATTAAAATATGTTTTATTAACCCCTCTTGGACGTGAGTTAGGTTTATGCCCTCTTTTAAGGGGTTTGGAGGCATTTTGGGCTCATTCCAGAACTTTATTTTTGCGCATTGCTTTGTTTTTCTTCAGAGGCTGCCAGACCTGTGAGGAAGGAGACCCAAGAATGGGAGTTTGAAGGTTTCTAGGAAGGCTAAGGATGGTATTTTGAATCCATTCCATGTGCATGCTCATTCAGAGTTTGCCTTTGTGCTGAACAGTGCAGATTTGTGGGTTTTCGGGTGTATTTTTTGTAAGAGTTTGGTGTTTCCGGTTGAGTATTTCATATCAGTTTGGGTTGCTGCTGTATATCAGACTTTTAAATTTTAAAATAGATCTGAATATATGTACTATTATATGATTATAATTCTATGATAGATTATTAAGTATTTGTGGTGATTTCGGGCTATTTTGTGCTATTTTTGGGAGCCCGATGAGAATTGTTTTTGTGTGCATGTTATACAAATCTGGAAATGTCATTTTATAGGCTGTTATGCTGCCCAAATTTCTGTAAAAATTTCCACTTTTAGATTTATTAATAATAGGTGAAGCTATGAAGCTTTTGGCACTATTTTTGGCATACTCGATTTGGGGTTTATTGAGAAATTGGTGGATCTTTGTTCAAGATTGGTTGTTTGATTTTAAAGATCTTATTTGAGGCTTGAAATATCATATAAAATCAGAGAAAGGGATATTTCACTATCCAAGGGTGAGTAATGCCAAAACAATCCCCATGAAATACCCTCAAAATACAAAACATCAAACAAGCATGAGAATAGCATCAAAAGAGAACAAGTTAAGATGCCTCCCAATCAACCCCAACACACAAGCAAGCAATACAAAAACAAAACAGTTCCTTATGCATGATTCAAGCAAGATTCAAGCATGAACAAATGAAGAAAACAATTCAAAGAAGTGAAGAACTCCTACCTTCACCAAAAGAGTTATGGAAAAAATGGTGGGTTGAGAAGAGCTTTTCCTTTTCTTCCTTCAATCTTTGAACTTTCTCCAAATCTAGAGATTGGGTAACAACCCCAAAACTACTCCAAAATCCTCTAAGTATTATCTTAACTTAACTAGACTTCAAGCAAACTCAAGATGAATTTTGAGTCACCAACACATGGAGGAGACAATCAATTTTCGCAATAAACCAAAAATAGGGTTTTTGAGTGACCCTAAAAGTCAAACAAGGAGGCTAAGTGGGTGAAAAGTACTCCCCACCCATGCCCTTACCCCTAGGGTACTTAAATTTAATATTTTTAGGCCTTAAAGACTTAATAGAACCCAATAGAAGCTAGGAGGGTTTTAAACTATATAATAACCTTCAAAGAAAACAATGCAAAAATAGCACAAATTAACAAGGGGTTTTAGTTCCATCTTTTCATTAGATTTCCCAGCTAAATTTCCTACACACTCATTGCACACATCAATAGATTCAAGAAATCATATGCATTAGGTAATTTATGTATCAAAAAAATCGTATAATTTAAAACATCAATTTTAATTTTTTCTACCATTCAATTGTTTACCTGATTCTATTCATTAAAATTGGAAAAATCAAAGTGTTAGTTAAGCATTCATTCACTACATCATCATACATGTTCATAAAGAATTAATTGACAAAATCAAATATCAAAAAATAAAGCATCACACATCATAAATAGCATAATAATGTTTAGTGCATCAAGTAATATTTTGACATATCGAGTCACGAATATCAAAATAATAATGTATCATTGATGGTAGGATGGGTCGGGGGGAGACCTCAAAAAGGGAATGGGCAAGCTATATCTAGTAATAAAAGTATACTTAAGATTATCAAGAGGATCTTGGGTAATAATAAGAAAGCTTTGGATTCCAAGCTATATCTTGCAGTATGGGTAGACATAATCACAAAGAAAAAGGCCACAAGGTTTTCACCATTTGAGCTTGTGTATGAGAAAGAGGCTAAGCTTCCTGAAAATAATTTTCTATCAGTTTATAGGTACACAAAAAAAATGAATAGATAGAAGACATAGATTTTATGGATGAAAGGCTTAATACATTAGCATAATTAGATAAAAACATAAGAGCAACATTAGAGCATAACATTGAAAGACAAAAAGGGGTTAAACATCTTCATGATAAGAAATCAAAGGATAGCACTTCTAATTTTGGTGAATGGGTTCTAAAATGGAATGTTAAGGATCAAGATAAAGGCAAGCATGTAAAGTTTGATTCTTTATGTTAAGGAGAGCATTCATTTCTTCTATAGGACACAAATGGGAATATGTAGAAATTTCATATTTATACCCAATTTCTTATATCCTTTTTCTTTTACAATGGTATGTTATTTTTGTATATTATTAGAGTAGGGCTGATTTTATTTCATTTCTTGTTGTGGAGATAGTTGGGTTCTCATCATATTCATACAAATCTGTATCCCCAGAAAGAGCCACTAATGGAGCTTCAAAGAAAAAATCTCCATGAGAAAATCATTGCCCATTTTCATGCTTTGGATGTAAAAAATTACAATTTAACTATTTTTTAAGTTTTTGCGAAGTGGTAAAATAGAGATCCCAATTTTATGATATTGAAAATAAATTGACTTAGCTTCTCTAATTTCATGATTTTCCTGAACAATGAATGATAGTTCTCTGACTTTGTGATTTCATTGGACATAGAAAGTTAGTCATCAAATTTGGTGATTTCACATCAAGAGGAATTTTTTGATTTTGATATCACAATTTTACTTTGAGCATGGATTCTTGTGTTTGATTTCACCATTTTGCAGCTCATAACTTCCCAACATGTTGATTTTGTGATTTTGCATAGGGATGAATTCTTCAAGATTGTAATTGCAAAATTGATAATTTGAAGGAATATTTCTTCAATATTATGACAAGACATGCACATTAAGAGGCTAGGTATATTCTCATTTGTCTTAAATTAATGCTAAAATAGATGTGATAATTTCTAAGTTATACCTGCAAATGTGAATAGCTAGTTGAATTTAATGCACCACTTCACCATTTCTTAAAAGGACATTATAAGGATGCTTCACCAATAACATTATTATCATGAAAGATTTTTTATTTTGTGGTTGTGTAAGTCTAGAGTTTCTCCACCATGGGATTACCAATTTAGGCTTATAATGAAGAATATGACCCAAATCTAGTCATGCAACTTGACTTATCACTAGACCAATAAGATCAATTGGATGTCTTGCATAGCATGTATGTAGCTTCCTAAGAACTATTGATAAGATATGCCAATTATTTTAGTGATTCTTGTGAACTGAAGCTTGAAGAAGATAGAACTAAGGTCCATGTCATCCTAGTTGAGTTTAATGACCTTCATGGGAACATAGTTTTTGAAGAAATTCTAGATATGATGCAAGAATTATAATTTTGTTTTAATATTCTTGAAAGCTTTGTGAGTAAATTTTGGTGAATGGTTTCAATTAGTTATTATTTAATTTATTTTATAAAGGTGTGAATCTTTTTGCACCCTTTTATTTTGTATAAGAAAGGGTACCAAGATCTTATAGATGTAATAGATAAATATACAAAAAATAAAAAGATACTAAAGACATTTTATCAGAATGTATATATGTAGTATAGGGTAGGTATAGTAGCTAGTCACAACCCAATTATACTCATTTTTAAAATCAGAAAAAATACTATTTTTCTTTTGCAAAGGTCAAGAATTGATCATAAATAGTGTCATCTTTAAGTTGCCTTCTTGGATTTATATTACTGTTGATAGATTGAATTCACGTCAAATTCTTGATAAGTAGAACTCGTATACATATTTTGTATAAGTGATATTCATCTTATTGGAGTTAAACCCAATTAACTAAGGTTTCTAGACTTTTATTTCTCTGCTAAACAATTGATGATAGTGCACTTCTCTCCAAGAAATTTGATTTTTGTAGTAAATATTACAATTGGCTCTATTCTCCCATCAAAAAAGAACTAGTCTTTTTTTTCCTAAAGAAAAGTAATATTTTATGGAAGGTGATATTATTTGTCTTAGTCATCTACACACATACCATTCTTCACCCATCACTTATTCATATGTCAATCTCTTTCAAAACTTGATTTCTCCTTGAAAGAATAATTTCCCTATCAAGAGCATCAACATAAAGTTTGTAACAACAAGCCTAAATATCATTTCAAGGAGTTGAGATAAAGGTACTAACCTAGGCCCATCGAGCATGAAGTGTGGAGATTGATTATGAGGTCTTCAATCTTTGAAGTTGGCCAAAAGTGTGTTGCAATTCCCACCATTGGGCAGGTAAGGCTCATAGTAATTTAATTAACAATTTTTAAAACCAATAGACTAGTCATTGAAAAATAATGACATGGACATTGATGGATGTGACAATGAAATTAGCACAAAATATACAGCATCATTTATTGGTAAACCACTAAAATTTACTCCTGAGCTACAATTATAAAGAAAAAATTACAACTTGAAGGCAAATCAAATGATATAATAGATTAGCTAGAGATAGGTTCATGTCCAGTAAATGAATACAACAATGGGTTCTTGTTGGATATGCCATTTCCCACTCTACCTCCAAAAAGATATACACTTTATATGAAGCCTAGGATAAGGGAATTTCACCTACAGGAATTTGGACAACACTTAATAAGATTCTATGACAACAAATATGGAAGACATACCTTCTCTCCATATTTTATCTTCAATCTCATTGCTAGATATCATAGACTGTAAGCAGTGTTACATAAGAGCACCAAGTTGTGGTCCCAAAAAGATGACCCCTTTTTTTTTTCCTAGTTTTAAAAAGTGCGTACACACTATAGTGTGCATGTGCTATATTATGTACACACTATGGCATGTACATGCTTTTCAAAATTATTTTTTTTTATAAAGCACGTACGCGTTATTTATAATTAAATTTAAAAAGCTTTAAATAGCATGTGCACACTATAGGTAACATGTTCTATTTAAAGCTTTGCATTTTACCAAGCCTAAGATTTGGTTTTTCCTTGGGGATCCAACCCAAAGGTTTGGAGTTTGTAAAATAGTATAAGATGTGTTTTGCTACAGACATACAAAAAATGATTATTTTTCTTGTGTGCTCTCCTTCAAGTTTCCTCATGGTTGAACATCAATAAAATTAGGTTACATGACATTGTAGGTCTCTGTGTTAGCTATATAACCATATAATTTATTTTTTATTTGAACTATTGCAAGCCTTTCATCTATAATTTCTTTTGAATGTATGACCTTTGTTTTCAAAAACCAACATGTACTAATCGGGCTATATATTTTAGCTCGTTCATTGAATTTTGCCACAACTTAGTTTTTTAGAAACTATACTTCATTCTACACACTTTGAAAAAAAGAAGTTTTGACTTTAGATTAGTCTTCAATCATTTCTAGGGGGAGCACATAGATATTTCATGTTTTTGGGATGTGTCTAATTAAAAAATTCATTAAAAAAAATACACATTATAAAATTACCTAAAAAATTTGGGATAAACTACATAGTGTTAGGTAACTTTTGACTAGAGTGATTAAAGAATTTCAAAAAAAAATGTTAAAATTTTAGGCGTGCTATAGTTTGTACTATGTTATATTTTTTGAAATAAATAGTACCACTTTAAGTGGCCCTATTTTTTGAGTACCTAAAACTAAACCATTTTGAAAAAACATTAGTAGCTTAGAAACTAGATTCAAAGGTCTACTACCTTTGTTTTTGTCATATCTTAAAATTTTGAGCATAACTATCTTCAAATTCTTGTTGAAGTTCAAAAATTTCTCATTTCAAAAAAAAGGTGTCCACTTATACCCCCTTTTGGTACCACAACTTGGTGCACTTATCTATCATGTGACAATATTCATTGAAAGAAATGTAAAAGACAATATACCTACTACTATAGAAAACATCCATGTACACCTAACTAATTTGTCAGACAATCAATTGGTACAACAATTGATGCATTATGATTCTTCCATGCGAGGTACACACCCATATTGGAGCAACCATCAAACATATTTAATAAACATATCAATCAGATAGGATCACTAGCTCTTTTCTTCACACTCAGTGCAACATATACAAAATGGCCCTATTTACATCAATTTATGTGAAATGATACTTTCCCAAGGATTCTATTAAACAAACAATGTATTGACAACATCACCAATAACCCTCATACATTAGCATTATACTTGCATCACCAATTTACAATATTTTTTAAGTTATTGAAAATTTTCTCCATGTAGAAATGTTTTGGTATAGAATTGAATGGAAACACAGAGTCTGTACACATGTATACTGAGTGATTTGGATAAATAATGCTCTTTTTATTTTGGAAACTTATATAAGAAGGACAAGGAAAGACCCTGAACCAATTGAAAGTCTCTTAGAAAGACATATTTTCTAGAACTAGGGGATGCAAAAGGTGTTTGTCTTATTGATGAAATAGGCGTAGAAGGAATGTTTTTTCCAAATCTATGGTCTTTTTATGTCAATTATGATGACCATCAAATGGGTTCTGACAATAATGATATCTACGATCATATCTATCAAATTGGTAAGGACAATTATTATAGTGATAATGACCATGAAATTGTTCATGATGATGACTATGAAATTGGTCATGATGACAACCATGAAATTGGTCATGACAATGATGAAAGTTTTCATCATCATCATAAAGACCCCAAGGATCATGAATATCCTACTAGGCCAAGGATATGGATAAACTTGACTAGAATAGTGAAGACAAAGTTGAAGAGTGTGACTGTCTTTTGATAAATATGTTATCACTTGGAACCCTAGTGAAACATCACACAAAAATAATATACTTTACTATAGTCCATTAGATGATCCATGCTTTCCCAATACATACAAGATACTATCTATAGATAATGACTATGATTATGAAGTGTTGATCAACATGGTCTAATGCCATGTACAAAATGTAAACAATGCACATGCTTGCAAGAGAAAAAGGCACAAAATTAGAGTCCTACTATAAAGCACCGTGGAAACAACAAAGTATTTCAACTATAACATGTAAAGAGAATGGTAAAACAAATATGTGAAGTTGCAAGAAAGAATTGCATAATTAATATTCATATTTGAGAAATGTTATCAATTTGGAGAGAAAACATAGATTTCAAACTAGTCATCTCACAAGAACTTGTTCTCAAATACATTTCTAAATATGCATCAAATGTAATGCTTATCCCTAGTTTACTTGTCATGTTGGATTGTGTGATTCTTTTAGGCCTAGTTTATGATTAGTGGTACTTGGTTACTATATTTGATTTGATTATATTTTAGACTCAGTTTATATACGTGATGAGTTAGTTATTTCATGTGTTTGAGATTATTTCAATGATGATACATGTATTTTCATATAGTGATTTCAGTTATTTCATGATGATAGTTAGATGGATTATTTATATACATATTTCTATGGATACTTACCCCATACTTGCATGTGTATGGTCTACTTGAATGTTTTACTTTATGTTTGATGTTCCTAATGTGGTTGAGGGAGGGAGTTGCAGTCACCTGCTAGTTAGGATCTACACAATGCACCACTCTCCACTATTATTTTTTTAGTTTATATTATATTTATATGTACATGCTCAAAATTAATGTAGATTGCAAGCATCAAACATCAACTTCCCTAAATTGCTAGGATGAGCATTCCCTATCACAATATCTTAATGGTAAAAGAGGGGAGATAATTCTTGAGTCCAAATCCTAACCTTAAGCCAATTGTCTTATAAAGTAGGACAAGTATATGAGTTTTTCTCTTTCAAATTCATCAAGTGACGTGAATTCACAATTTTGACTCTTGAGTTTGGTTTAGTACTCTATCTGTTATTATACGGCTTTTTGTATTTAGTTTTGTATGTCTGTTGTCATTTTGAGTTATAATTAAATCAAATTAAAAGATAATTTAATAAAACTCATATAAAGAGAAATTAATATTTAATTATATTTAATTAATTGAGAAATTAATTAAATTAAAGAATTAAATTTAAGGATTTAATTAAAATTCTAATTTTAGAGTAATTATATTTATTTAATTTAATAATAATTTATTTAGGAGTTTCATTTTTATAATAAAATCTAAATATCATTATTAGTATTTTATTAAAATCATCTTATGAATTAATGAGAGAGAGAGAGAGAGAGAGAGAGAGAGAGAGAGAGAGAGAGAGAGAGAGAGAGAGAAGGGATTGATTTAATAAAGTATATTTTAATTAAATTGCAAAAAGATTGTACAAGAAATTAAAATATAATAAAATAATTAAGAAAAATGTTTTGTGTTATTTAAAAATAGAAGCCCTAATTGGAGAAAAATCTTTATTAAGAAATTAGAGCTCATTTCTTCACACACAAGTTTTGAGGAGCCAATTTCTGATAAAAGAATTTTGAAAGACAAGGAAATTGCTTGCAAGTTCTATGCATTCTGTTGTTTAGCATCAGATCTAGGTAGGATCTTGTGGGTTTTACGTAGTAGTTTTGTTTTTTGAAATATTTGTCTTCTTCATGTCTAAATAGGAATTGGTTTTAGAATTTAATAGGGTTGAAATTCTTATGTTGAAATTTATTGTTCCTAAAACATTTGTGAATGAATTTAATATTTGGCTCGTTTAATTAATTTGGTAATTCATAAATTTGATCGATTTAGAAATTTGTATTTTGGGATAGTGTTTGGAAAAGATAACCAGATTTAATTTACTAATTTTGACTATTTAAATTTTGTTTCCCTATTAGATGTATATTAGAAATTTATAAAAAATAAATATGTTAATAAAAATTACCATAGTAAACATTTTACTATCATAACTTTCTCCACATATTATATTGGCAATCATGAAATTTAATTTTAAGGGGGGTTGTATTTTTCTTTATGTTTTTTTTTTTTTTTTTAAACATATAAAAAAATTTAAATATATATTAATGGGGATTAGGGTCACCACTTCCCCGTCCCCGGCTATGATAGCAACTTGCCTGCAAAGTTGTTACAACAACAACCTTTGGGCCTTTACAATTGTTGCATTTGATTTTTTTTTTTTTTAAATTATTAAAATTATTTTAAATTATTTTAATTAATTTAATTAATATTAAATTATATTATTAATAATTTTAAAATAATTTTTATTATATTATTAATTAATAATTATAGTTATTAATAAATTAGTATAATTTTATTAATAATTTCATAATAATTACTTCATAATAATTTAATATTTTTTAAATTTTTTTCTAATATTTAATAAAGGCATTAGTTTTATAAGTTAGCAGTAAACTATGTATGTTGGTTTAAAAGGAAAATAGATTAAGTTATAAGAGAAATTTTGTAAACTTTAACAAATCTGAGACTTTTATAAATGAAAATGTGAACCCTGGTTGTAAATGGAAACCCTATCAAATTGTAATACTTGAAAATGAAAATGAAAACTTGAAACCATATTGAAAATTGAACTTTTATGTTTCTCAAAAAGCCTAATGAGTTATGAAAGTTACTTTTGTATGTACTTTATGTGAAGTGTGGTTTATTGTTGTGGGTTTTGGGTTTGACTTAGTGCTTTGATCATTCAGGATGTTTTACCAGAGGCTTGGAGGTTTTTATTCTATAATGATGTTATGTATATGATCTTTTATACTCAACCATGGTGATGTATCACATGTTTTCTATGATTATTTTTTATTAGTTCTTGTTAGCGCTTTCTAGTTGCTTGTATCGAATTGAGGTGATTATTGTGATTTTCTTGGTGTAATATTTGAGTTTTGATCAGTTGTCTTTTGATGCTTTCTAGTTTCTTTTATAGGATTGAGGTGGTTATAGTGATTGCTTTACAGGAACTTCTCAGTTGCTTGTAAAGGACCAAGGTGAATACTGTGTTTTATATATTGGTGCTTTCTAGTTGCTTGCAAAGGATTGAGGTGAAAATTATGATTTTAAAAGTTGAACTTTTCATGAGCCTAGGATAGATAATCTATGTGTACATTGGGAAGTGGCTTGTAATGGAGGTCATAGGCCTAAGTGGCTACCTAGCTAACCCATTGTAAGTTGTTTTAATAAGGGATAAAAATTTATTAAATGAGAGTAAAATGAATTAATAAGAGTCATTTTTTTTCCTTGCACATGCCTTGAGTGCTAGTATAGACTAGGATGGGAATAGAGAGGATGTTTGGTTGTGACCTTTCATTATTAGTATGTGTTGTCTGTATGAAAGGATACTAGTGGTGCATAGAGACACTAGGGGCTTGGAGTCTAGAGAGTCTACTAGGGTAACCTTAAAGTTGGCTCATGCAATGATACTTTCCCACTTGCAAAATAGATTTCTTATGTCTTGTGTCTTGGTACCCTTGAGATAGATTTATTTTAGTTTGTCCTTGACCTAGATGTTGGTTATGACTTTTAGGATTGTTATCATGTTTGGGACTTGAGAATATCTCCCTACTATAGTGGGAGTGGACCATTTAGATTCCACGAGGTCATATGGTACTACATTTTTCTTATATCATTGAGATCTGACTGTTGGATGCCATTGATGGATGTCCTTATGTTGTATTTCCTTTCTTTCACATCTTGTATTTTCAACGAATGGTTATACTCTATTTTTCTATATTTAGTTTCAGAGATCTTATGAGATGATGTATTTTATTTTATTATGTATATTTTTTGAGCTTTTCATACCCTGTGACTTGTACATCAGATGATTATGCATTCTAATTATTGCCAACTGACATCTTATATATTTGTATATTATTTAAGTGGATTCATACTTGTATTTATTCTTTGATGTGGTTTTCTTATGTATCAAAATTAGTATTATAAAAACTTATATAAATGTACAAATTCAACATCCTGGGACCCTTAAGATATGTAATCTATTTTGATGGTTGTATGTATGTGAGTTATTGTTTCTGCTATATTATATATATTGTTGTTTAAAGTTATTATCTTTTAAAATGAATGTTTGACAAAATTAGTGAAACTTTGGGTTAATTTCATTTAGGTTCCCTAGTGGAGCATTACATCTAGTATTAGAGCTTGATTTTCTACATTGGGAGCTCTGGGTATATTGGAACACCGCTAGTTGACAACTAGTTGAAGTAAGATAAAACTTAAATAATTTTATGTATTTATTACAACTTGAACAGTTGGAAACTTGAAACATAGAAAAAGGAAAAACTTGAATTAGTCTTGAGTTTTGATTTTAGACATATTTTCTTATGATTGTGCTTTATGGTGGTATACTGTTTTTGACTTGTGAGCATTTTTCTTTCTTGGGTGTTGTAGGAAGATGGTGTCTGAAACTAGATCATCTATTAGAGTTCATAGTGCAGGAAGAAGTAGAGGTTGTAGAAGATGTGGACATGATAGTCCTCCATAGACTCATAGAGAGAGTCTTATTGGAGAATAGAGTAGGGAAGAAAGCCACAGAGATGAGTATTTTGACTCAAAGGGAACTAAGTTGAGATAGATGATGAGGACTATTATGGAGTGCCTACCTCCACCTCGGGGTGCTGATCACTAGGGATCACATCATGTAGGGAATAAGAAGACACATAGATCCAAGAGTTCTTAGAGAGATCTTCATGGTGATAGATAGAGGTCAATTAAAAGCACTAAGTTGAAGGAACTACAAAGGTCTAAGATCAAACCTTTCACTAGAGTTGGTAAAGGGTACGTGGCAAAGAAATTGTTAATTTCTTTGATGTAGGAACTTGACTCTAATGTCAAAGTGAGGTTTTCCATCACCCAACTAGAGCTCTTTGGGGCTACATGGTAGAACATTGAAGAGAAGAAACTAGATGTCAAAATGAACATCATTACATGGGAGTTATTCCTTGAGAAAATTTGTGAATGCTTCCTACCAAAGAATGGCACCAACAGAGGTCCGGTGAGTTTCATGATCTAAGATAGTATACTATGGCCATTGCAAAGTATGAATGAAAATTCTATGAGCTCATGCCCTGTGCAGGGACTAGTGAGAGTTCATCATTGATCATTCAACACTTCCTTCAAGGTCAAAACAACCATCTTATTGGGGGTGTAAAAGTCCTCCAACCTAAAACCCTCAAGGATGTGGTACATTGACCAATCCTTATAGAGAAAAGTGTCACCTTGGAACATGGTGGTTTTATGGGAGTACCTCGAACATTAAGGTCCAAAGGTAATCAGACATCAAGTAGCAATAGGAAGCCTACTTCTTTAGGGGACAATCAACAACAATAGAAGGGAGGATCTTAGCCTTCAACATAGAGTGGTGGCAATGATTCACACTCTAGGGATTCTCAATAATTTCAACACAATAAGTACAACTAGTATAACCAACCATCATAGAGTACTCATTCTTTTTCTAGTGAGGGTAGTTTTTTTCAGCAGCTCGACACACCTAGAGTGCAAAGAAGTTTTGATGGAGAATGTTTATAATGTGGACAATGCAGACACAAGTCATCTCGTTATCCTCAATGGAAACCACAATTCTTAAATTAGAGACCTACAACATTAGAAGCCATAGTTGGAGATATGGGTAGATCTCAGAGGGTGTTTTCAATGGATTCTTAACCTCCTACAGGGGGGAAGGGTCCAATGGGACCTACATAGTGAGTGCTTTAGTTTTATCTTTCTTGTAGGCTTCTAGAAGTAAGCCTAAGTCTAGTGGGGGTGGATGTAATGCCTACCCCTATTTTGCTTTTCATGTTGGATTGTCAAATTCTTTTAGGCATGTTTTATGATTAGTGCTACTTAGTTATTGAATTTGATTTGATGTTATTTCAGACTTAGTTTATATATGTGATGAGCTAGTTATTTTATGTGTTTAGGATTATTTTGATGATGATACATGTATGTTCATACAATTATTTGAGTTATTTCATGATGATAGTTAGATGGATTTTTTATATGCAGTTCTATGGATGTAATCTATTTTGATGGTTTTATGTATGTGATTTATTGCTTCTGCTATATTATAAATATGTTGTTGTTTAAAGTTAGTATCTTTAAAAAAACATGGCAAACCTAGCGAAACTTTAGTTTAATTAATTTTTGGTTCCCTGGTGGGGTGTTACATCAAAGGTGAAAAAAAATTAGAGGCCTATACTAAGAATTTATTCAGCCCAAAAACCTAACATTAAAGCTCTTACAATATACATGAAATTTATGACTAAAGTTGTAGCTGAGTCTAACATAGGCACACAAGAAGCATGTCATATGCTTCAAAAATTTCCCCTTTTTGTATGCAGTCATCCTTTTACATATGAAATGTTTGAAGACAAATATTTCAATAGATAAAAAATGCATAACCTTGAGAAAATCAAATGCACTCTACATACTTGCAGGCATACATTCAAAGGCCACCAGAACTTGAGATGAAAACACTTGTTGGGTCAACATGGTCATATAGTTTATCTATAAATTATAGACATAATAAATGGAGAAAAAGGAAAATCTAGGCCATCATCAATGTTTATCCAAGGTTCAATACAGTTTTGCATTTTCACTCAAAAAAAATTAAAATATTCTATTGGAGTGAGCTCCTATTATACAAGAAATTTTTAGATATACAAATGGACATTGGCCTTTAACCAAAGAATTAGTGATTACAAACTGGACCAACACATGAGCTCAAATGGATATCAAGTATGGCATGTGGATGATAACAATGATGATGCAAGCATGCACAAAATCATTAATCTAAATGAATGAAAAATGTTATCACAATTGGGTCCCTCAAAAAGAATTACAATCAATGAGCATGACATGATTGGCAAGCACAACTTTGCTAACAACAACAACTCGACAGAAAATAGCATTCCCTAGAATCTACATGAAAATGTGACACAATTTATAAATACCAATAAAATAAATGTAGAAGCTTGGAAAATTCGACTAGAAGACCATGTACCAAACTATCCACTATCACCACAACAACATGCAACACTTCTAACTATGCATCAAACAAACCAATGTACATGATTATTCAAGGCACAACTTGTACATAAAAATCATATTGATTAATTGAATTACAAATGAACTAAATAATAATGGCAACCAAGAGAAGAAGAAGCTACTAATTATGGCATAATGGGATCAGGGTTAGAGATAAAGATACACGAGGCATGCATAGTATATTGTACAATAATATAAGGAGAAGTGATATAGAGAGAGTGAAACAAGAGGAAGATGGTGAGAGAAATGAGTCATACATATAGAGAGAATTTGATAGATAAATAGACATGGGGGAGGGAAAATGTGTGTTTGAGAGAGGGAGAGAGAGAGAGATATAGAGCTAGATACATTAGGCCAACATAGAGAGATTGTGAGAAATATAGGTACGAGAGAGGGGGGGGTAACAAGGGAGAATGTTGAAAGACACAAGGTAGACATAGAGACATAATTCAAGAGATAAAAAGATGTGGGGGAGGGGAAATGTTAGAGAGAGTGAAACAAGGGGATATATGGCTAAAAAAATGAGGTTGACATATACAATAATGGGGATGGGGAGACAAATGAGGTAGAGAGAGAAAGAGAATAGTTAGGGCATATAATGCATGAACATGGTTATTAGGGAAGGAAGAGGAAAATATAAACACACATGCGCGTGCGCGCCGCGCGCACACACACACACACACACACACACACACAGAGAGAGAGAGAGAGAGAGAGAGAGAGAGAGAGAGAGAGAGAGAGAGAGAGAGAGAGAGATGTATGGTAAATTAGAGGTGAGAGATAATAAGACAAGGGAGAGGAGAGAATGAGATATTGTAATTAGTTATGAGAGAGGGAGACAAATGAGGTAGAGAAAGAGGTTAAGAGGTGGATGATATGGTGAGTGTAGGCAAGGAATAGAGTGCTAGAGGGTAATTAGGGGAAAAGAGATATGATATCTAGAAAATTAGTAGAGGAGAGGGTGAGAGGTATGAGGTCTAGAGATAGGTGCTATATATGGAGAGGTGATTATAAAAGAAGGGAGGGGAGATAGTGAAAGAGAGTAATTAGGAGGAGATAAATAAGAGAGAGAATGGGGATGGGAAGATGGATTAGGTATACAAAAAAAGAGAATAATTGTCCCATGAAATAGATGAAAATGTAATGTGGGAAGAGAAAGAGGGAGCGGGGGAGGGAGAGGGGTAAATAAGGGGTAAGAGATATTGAGATGAGAGGGAGGACATAATGAAAGATAGTAATTAGTTGGGATAGAGTTAGATACATGAGGTAGAGAATGAGGTTAAAGGAGGAAGATATTGTGATAGAAGGTAGAGAAGAGAGTATCACAAGGTAATTATGAGAAGGGAGATGTGATGTAGAGAGTTAGATAAGGTGGAGAGGGTGAGAGACATGAGGCCTGGAGAGAGTTAAAGATGGGGAAGAGGGTGAGAGCCATGAGATCTAGGGAGAGAAGGAGGGTAAAGATGTATTCTAAATGAGGGGTGAGAGATAGTAAGACAAGGGAGAGGAGAGAATGAGAGATAATAATTAGTTATGAGAGGGGGAGACAAATGAGGTAAAGAACGAGGTTAAGAGGTGGATGATATGGTGAGACTAGGTAGGGAAAAGAGTTCTTGAGAGTAATTAGGGGAAAAGAGATATGATATCTAGAAAATCAATAGAGGAGAGGGTGAGAGCTATGAGGTCTAGAGATAGGTGGTATATATGGAGAAGTAATTGTATGAGAAGGGAGGGGAGAGAGATAAAGAAAGTAATTAGGAGGAGATAAATAAGAGAGTGAATGGGGATGGAAGATGGATGAGGTATAAAGAATAAGAGAATAATTATGCCACAAAATAGATGAACATGTTAATGTGGGAAGAGAGAGAGAGAGAGGAAGAGGGGTAGGGGGTAAATAAGGGGTAATAGATATTGACGTGAGAGAGAGGAAATAACAAAAGATAGTAATTAGTTGGGATAGAGTAAGATATGTGAGGTAGAGAATGAGGTTAAAGGGGGAAGACAGTGTGATAGTAGGTAGAGGAGAGAGTATCACATGGTAATTATGGGAAGAGAGATGTGATGTAGAGAGTTAGATAAGGTGGAGAGGGTGAGAGACATGAGACCTAGAGAGAGTTAAAGATGGGGAAGAGGGTGAGAGCCATGAGATAAAGAGAATGAGAGAGAGAGAGAGAGAGAGAGAGAGAGAGAGAGAGAGAGAGAGAGAGAGAGAGAGATGGCAAGTAGGGGAGAAATAAAGTTTAAAAGAAGGGTGAGAGATGTGTGTGTATGCGTGCGCGCGCGTGTGTGTGTGTGTGTGTGTGTGTGTGTGTGTGTGTGTGTGTGTGTGTGTGTGTGTGTGAGAGAGAGAGAGAGAGAGAGAATACGAGTAAAGGGAGAATATGAGAAGATGAAGGGGGGATATATGTGTGTTTGTGATAGTGAGAGAGAATAAATAATAGAAGAAATGGTAAACCAAATTATTTTAGGCTAAACTCTTGTCAAACCAAATTAAATTAAGATATAAAGCTAATTTAAAAATTAAACATATAATCCTACAGTAAACATTAAAACCTAAGCCTAATTATAATCCAACTTATATCCTATCTGTAGAACAAATTGATCAACACATATTTGCTAATTAACCCCAAACTACACTCTGATCATAAGAATGCAATAGACCAAATTTACTATTACACGTAAACACCAAAAACATCTTCCTTGATTAAAAAACCATATTGGATCCTAATCTTAAATAGAATAAAACACTATATACTTATTTTAACCTCCATATAATAGATACCTAACACGTTTTGTTAGAAAAAATTAATTTCTACCAATAATAAATGTTCAAAACTAAACCCAAAGATGAAACTAAATTAAATCATGGCACTAAAATAAATGTATATATCATTGCTAAAACCAATGACATATGACAACAAATCAATGGTTAAAATTTCAGAGTTTCATAAATGCAATATAATATTTATTACTTAAATTGTTAAAACTTGTTAAATTGAATTATTTTAAACTATATTTCATAATACAATATAGTTTTTTTTTTAAAAGTAAATACGTTAGTATACTATTTTGAATAATACCATGTTAATAAGATATTACATTTCAATTATTTTAATTTTAAATAAAAATAATCTTTAGATATAAAATAATTAATATGAATAAACTATATTGTGTTAAAAGTTAACAACCACCCAATTAATTAAAAATTGAAGCCTTGATAACTATTGGCTTCCACACACATACTAGTCCACACACACACAAATTAGTCTAATATTAAAATAAAACTTTTTATTTTTCTTTCTAAAAACAAATAATGATTTCCTTTTCATATTACTTTTATGCGTTTTATATTCTCTATGAATACCAAATTTTTTTGTGAAATATGATATTTTTTGACATGTTCTACTTAAATTATATCTAAAAATCAAGTCAAAATAAGAATTAGGCAAATTAATTAAAATAATCTAAATTTTTAGATACCTTTCTTAGAATAAGAAATATTGAACCTTACTCCTTTCTTTATTCAAACAATCCAAGTGGTCAAAAAAACTTTTCCTACATCAATAGCAATGTTGAAAATATAATATGTTGAAAACTTTCACCTTTCTTTATTTAATTCTCAAATATCTTTTTTTATGATAATATATATATAGACATAATAATTTCCACAATTATCAAAAATCTTTTTTTTATGAGAATATATTTCAACATAGAATTTTCCACATTTATCAAATATCTTTGTCTATGAGAATATATAAGAACACCTCGCTTCTATTTCTGAGAGTTAGAAGAGTTAGTAAGTGTAGGAGAAAGTAGCTAATTTGTTTACATTAAAAAAACCATCATGTTTAATTCTACCTTGGCATATAATTTGTTTGATGGAACTTCAAAAAGATTTTCAATTCCTACTGTTCAGGAATTAGCATCCCAAAATCTTCAAAGCCTCCTGGAAAGGTATATCAGACTAGAGGAAGACCACCCAAATGGATTTCCTCCTCCTCAAATAGACATCCCCATAATTGATATTGGCATGTTTGTGAGTGATTCTAATGATCTCTCTAGGTAAAAGGAATTGGAGAAACTTGGTATGCATGCCAAGAATGGGGATTTTTTCAGGTGGGTATTTCAGAATTTACTATCTACTAGAGTAATAATTGCTAAAAAGTATGATCTTGTAGCTCAAATGACCCATCCTATATACATGGCTCTCTTCTTGAGGCTCTCTCTTGTATAGAGATTAGGATTTAAGAAAACTTTATTTTCTTAGAATATTGTTGTTGGTTATATTGTTCACATGCTTAAGGATTAATAAGGTCAATACATATTTTAATAGTTGGGTAATTGATTCACCCACCCTCCAGTTATCTTTGTGGACTTTAATTTGTAATAGAAGAGGGAGGGAGAGAGATAGTAATTAGGGGGAATACATGGTGAGAGGTGAGAGGAGGGTTGAAGAGATAAATGAGGTAGAGAAATAGGGGTAGACATGGTGAGAGTACATAGAGAATACTATCCAAGATGGTAAAATTTAAGAGAAGAGATGTATGATAGTGAGAGAGTCAAAGAAGGTGGAGACAGTAACAAATATGATGCCTAGAGATAAAGGGTAAATATGGAGGACATTGTAAGAGGATGGAGGCGAGAGATTGGATGAGAGTAATTAGGGCTAGAGGTGTGTGTGTGTGTGTGTGTGTGTGTGTGTGTGTGTGTGTGTGTGAGAGAGAGAGAGAGAGATTAGGGAGAATACATGGTGAGAGGTGAGATGAGGTTTGAAGGGATAAATGAGGTAGAAAATTAGGGGTAGATATGGTGATAGTAAATAGAGAATAATGTCTAAGAGGGTAAAATTTAAGAGAAGATATGTATGATACAGAGAGAGTTAAAAAAGGTTGAGAGGGTAACAAAAATTATGCCTAGAGATAGAGGGTAAATAGGGGGAAGAAATTGCAAGAGGATGGAGGGGAGAGAGTGGATGAGAGTAATTAGGGTTGGAGAGATTTATATTTGTGTGTGTTTATGAGGGGAGAGAGAGAGAGAGAGAGAGAGAGAGAGAGAGAGAGAGAGAGAGAGATTTTGGATATGATAGAGATAGCAGAAAGAGCATGAGATGCATGAGGTAGAAAAATAGAGCTAGATATGGTGAGACTACATAAAGAATAATTTCTAAGAGGGTAATCAAGGGAAGATATGTGTGTGTGAGAGGGAGGGAGGGAGGGAGGGGGGTGGGGGGATAAAGGGAGAAAAGAAGAAGATGAAGGGGTATATATGGCTGTGTTTTTTATAGAGAGGGGATAAATAGTAGAAGAAATGGTAAACCAAATTATTTTAGACCTAAACTCTGGTCAAACCAAAATAAATTAAGATCTAAAAACTAATTTAGAAATTAAATATAATCCTACAATAAACATTCAAACCTAACCCTAATTTTAAACCAATTTATATCCATTTTCAGAACAAATTTGATCATAAACATATTTGAGAATTAAACCAAACTACACTCTAACCATAAGAATGCATTAGACCAAATTCACTATTATGGATAAACATCAAAAAATATTTTCCTTAATAAAAATACCATATTGGATCATAATCTTAAATAGAATAAAACACTATATACTTAGTTCAATCTCCATTTAATAGATAGGTGACATGTTTTGTTAGACAAAATTAATTTCTAAGAATAATAAATGAAGGTAAACCCAAAGATGAAACTAAATTAAATCATGACACTAAAACAAATTAAATACCATTGCTAAACCCAATCGACATAAATTGGTGATTAAAGTTTCAAAGTTTTATAAATGCAATATAATATTTATTAGTTAAATTATTAAAACTTGTTAAATTGAATTGTTTTAAACTATACATAATACGATACAAATATATATATTTTAAAGTAAATATGTTATTTATATTTTGAATAGTAGTATTAATAAGATAATACATTTCAATTATTTTAATTTTAAATAAAAAATATAAATATACAATAATTAATATGATATAAAATATATTGAATTAAAAGTTAACAACTACCCAATTGGGATTTGAACAACCACTACTTCATCCATTAACCTTTATGAAATAATGAATATTAAACAATTCTTAGAATAAGAAATATTGAACCCTACTTATCTCTTTATTCAAAGAATTGAATTTGTGGCAATGTTGAATCCTACTCCTTTCTTTATTCAAATAATCTAATTCATCAAAAAAAAATTCTTAGATCAGTAGCAATGTTGAAAATAACAAATGTTGAACTTTCTTAGATCGATAGTAATGTTGAAAATAACAAATGTTACTTGCACTTTTTTAAACTTAATTATCAAATATCTTTGTTTATGGTAATATAAAGTCACAATTATCAAATATATTTGTTTTTGTTTATGAGAATATATATATATATATATATATATATATATATATATATATATATATATATATATATATATATATATAGAATTTTTTGTTTTCTGTTTATGAGAATAAATATAAGCATAGAATTTTCTACAATTATTTTTTTTTTTATGAAAATATATGGACATAGAAATTTCTATAATTATCAAATATCATTGTTTAGGAGAATATATGTGACAATTATCAAATATAATTTTTATGAGAATATATGTGAAATAGAATTTTCAAAATTATGAAATATCTTTGTTTATGGGAATATATATTTGTGTGTGTGTGTGTGTGTGTGTGTGTGTGTGGACATCTCGCTTCTGTTTTTGAAAGTGAGAAGAGTTAATAAGAGTAGGAGCAAGTAGGTGATTTCTTTAGATTAAGAAACTACCATGTTTAA
This sequence comes from Cupressus sempervirens, assembly GCA_028749045.1. NCBI lineage: Eukaryota > Viridiplantae > Streptophyta > Pinopsida > Cupressales > Cupressaceae > Cupressus > Cupressus sempervirens. Next base: position 770,560,552 of record CM053787.1, on the reverse strand, counting down.
TTCTACTTTGGCATATAATCCTTCTGATGGAACTTCAAAAAGATTTTCAATTCCTATTGTTCAGGAATTAGCATCCCAGAATCTTCAAAGCCTCTTGGAAAGGTATATCAGACCAGAGGAAGAGCGCCAAAATGGATTTCCTCCTCCTCAAATAGACATCCCCATAATTGATTTTGGCATGTTTGTGAGTGATTCTAATGATCTCTCCAAGCAAAAGGAATTGGAGAAACTTAGTATTGCATGCCAGCAATGGGGATTTTTTCAGGTGGGTACGTCGAAATTTACTATCTGGTGGACTAATAATTGCTAAAAAGTATGATCCTATAGCTTAAATGACCCATCCTATAAATAGGGCTCTCTTCCTGAGGCTCTCTCTTGTATAGAGATCTGGATTTAGGAAAAGTTTATTTTCTTAGACTATTGTTGTTGCATGGTATGATCATTTATCTATGTGATGTGGAATTACCCCTCTAGTGGTTTCCAATATCCAGATCAGTTGTATTCTCCTATATTGCTTATTTTACTAAGATGGTATCTATTCCTCTATATTTTCAGGCTATGAATCATGGAGTCCCTCTGTCTCTGATGGAATGAATGAAGGAAATTGTTAGGGAATTCATTCAACTGCCTCTAGAGGAGAAATTAAAATACAAAATACAAGAGTCAGAAGGCTATGGGTAGGCCTTTATAGGCTCTGATGACCAAGTACTAGACTGGGAAGATACGATGTCCTTGAATACTCTGCCTCCAGGAAATAGAAAAATGGATTTCTGGCCAACAAAGCCAGCGGATTTTAGGTACCTAATTATTTGTGATGATCATGTAAAGTTTGTTTTCTCTTTTTTCTTTGTTATAGATATCTAAAGCATATCTACTGAAATTTCTATCCGACTTTCATCAAATTTCAATTTTTAATCTAATTGCGCTGCCCATTTGTTGTAGAGACACCGTGGATCAATACACTTTTGAAACTCAAAAATTGGGCAATACAGTTTTTTGCTTCTTATCAGAGAACGCTGGGTTGAAACCAGATTATTTCATTAAGGTGTGTGGGAAAATAATACAGAGGATGCGAATGAATTACTACCTACCCTGCCCAAGACCCGATCTTGTTTTAGGGTTAAGCTCTCATTTAGATGGAAATGGTTTGACAGTTTTGCTGCAGGACGATGAAATAGTTGGACTACAGATCTACAAGGATGATCAATGGATTCCTGTCTAACTGGTGTAGGAGCACCTCAAATATTCAAGCAACAGTTGAAAATTATAAAGGCCTCAAAGATCCTCAAAACAAATCAGAAGGAAGGAATGTATAAACAAGGTCATCAAATCAATTGGCCAGTCTTGGAACCTATAATGATGCTAAAATAATATTAGGTCTTCAAGATAGGTTTAGGTATAGGAAAGAGTTTAATGTTTAATAAAACCATTCTATGGCTTTTCAAGTTCTAACATTAAATAAAAAAAGGTAACGATTGGTTTAGAGGGAAGTTTAGGTTGTAATAATTTTAAAATACCCAACTCAACGATGATAGTTGGTTGGAGTTAGTTATTATAGGGTGTCTTATAAATTGGAAAGAGTCTCTGATGTAAAGGGGAGAGAAAATATTGGAAGACTGGTATGTACAGACTTGTGAATAGCAATATTAAAACTTAGATATTCTACAACTCAAATTGCATATTGTGGTTCGCAAACTGATTGGTTGGCTCTACAAATACATTAATAAGGTTTCCTTCATCATTCCAAGTACTTTGTTGATAAGTTTCATATTATTATAGGTTTTTTGTTACGCCTATTGCAGAACCAGTAGATTTCTCTTAATTATTTATTTGTTGTAGTAGGTTTTAAAGGAAATGAAGATCTTTCCATGAGGATGAAGGCCCGATACTCATGGAAAGAGTTATTCTAACATGTATGATATATTACTAACCATGCACGTGCAGAATTAAACAAGATAAAGATTCTACCCAAACAAGGGGTTTATTTTCTATTTGGAGACATTAAACGATGTCCATGTGAAGGTGAATCCATTATTAGTTGGGATTGGAAATGTGTGTAATCAAGTGATTGAGAAAACCCTAGTTCAAGAGTAAGAAGTGCTAGGAGGAGTCTGCCATATGGTTCCTTTTTAAATTGTATCGTTTATTATTTGATTGTCATTATTGTGATTGCTCCTCATCATATTGGTATCAGAGTGAGGGAAAGGTCTTGTGGAAGCGTAATTGGTCTTGTGAAGTTGGTTCTCGAATCCCTTAGTAAGCCCTTGTAGTTGAACTATCCTGAGAGGAGTAACCCTATAGTAGATTCTTGTACTAAGTTGATCAAGCAACCATGTCTGAAGGAGAAGAAGAGATTCCTACAAGGTTGACAAATATGGAGTTGGCAAAGATAGTGAAAGAACAAGTGGCAGATAACAAAAATTTAAGGGCATCATTAGAACAAAGGGACAAAGAGAATGCTGAAAAAGATAGATTGATAAAGTCCATGATAGAGAGGTTGTCAGCACTAGAGAAGAAAGATAAGAGCATTAGATTGGATGAAGAAGTTAGAGATGAAGAAGAGGAAGAAGAACCCAAAGAAGAAGAAAAGGACCCTAAGGAAGTAAGAATGGCTAAGTTTGCAAAAGCCATAAGAAATGAAGATAAAAGGGTAAGGACAGACTTACCTATGTATAGAGGAAAAATGGATGATGAAGAACTAATAGATTGGTTTAGTGCAATGGAAAATTGCTTTGAGTGTGAAGGGATAGAAGAGAAGGAAAAAGTGAAGATAGCAAAGTCCAGGTTGAAGGGACATGCTTTGTTGTGGTGGGATTGCATCCAGGTAGACAGATGGAAGAATGGTAGACCCAAGATCACATCTTGGTATACTATGGTGGACAAAATGAAGGCAAAATTTTTGCCAAAGGATTATAGAGTATAGTTGTACAAGAAAATGAGAGATTTCAGGCAAAAGGAGATGGATGTACAGAAGTACACTGAGGAATTTCACAAGCTTGATATTAGGGTGGATCATGATGAAGAGATGGAAGAAAAGATTGCAAGGTATATGAGGGGACTAAAGTTCAATATCTAGGATGAACTTACTCTTGCTACCCCGAGGTCAGTTGATGAATGTTATCAGTTAGTCTTGAGGGTTGAAGAGAAGATAAGAAGGAGGCAAGAAAAGCAGAGCAGAAATAGAGGTGGATCTTCCATGAGAGGAAGAGGGGGAAGAGGTACTACTGATTTTCAGAGCAGCAATGATAAGGATAAGGACAAAACATTTTCAGAATCAAGAGGGGGTTATAGAGGTGGAAGAAGTGGAGGAAGAGAAAGTGGAGTATTCACTGGAAGATGCTTCACTTGTAATGAAGTAGGCCATTAGTCCTTTCGATGTCCTAAATGGCAGGAAGACAAAGGGAGAGAGAGAAGAGTAAACTTGGTTGATGAAGAGCCAAGGAAGGATGAGCAGAATGAACCTATTGAACTTCTTCTAGAAGAAGGAGAGTGCTTACTGATGGGAAGAAGCAATCAAATACCAAAAGATCCAGGCATATTCAAATCAAATCGTCTCATTCAATGCAAGGTATGTAAGTTTATAATTGATTCAGGGGCAAGTAATAATATGTTGTCTTATGAAGTTGTTAAGAAATTGGATTTGAAAACTTTTGCACGTGCTACTTCTTATTATGCTACTTGGGTCAATGAGAATCAGAATTTGTTGGTTAAAGATAAGTGATGGTTGAGTTTTCAGTTGGGAGTTATAGAGACAAGGAACTATGTGATGTCATGCACATGACTTGTGGGCATCTCATTTTGGGAAGATCTTGGCAATGTTCAAGGAGAGTCATGCATAATGGATATGAAAATACATATTTAGTTCAACAAGGAAAGGTGAAGTATAAGTTGCATCTATTGGTTGGGAGCCATAAGGAAACTATACTGATGTGTTTTGGTAGAGATATTCCAGTGCAGGATCAGGGTACTCCACATTATGAGACTGGTTGGAAGAAATGCCAGGCTAAGAGGTAAGACAATCTAGGGGTGGCAGGCTTGGTTGAACAACCTTTTGTTTTGGTTGGAGCAATGAAGTGTCCTCTAAGAGGGTGGATAGATGAAGATGATATGGTGATAGAGCAGAGAAAAATAAAGACTTTCCAGTAGTCTAATGTGCAATAGCAATACTATCAAGCAAGAGGATAGTCTAATCCAAATATTTATGCATCTAAATCTTGGTGTGTGACTGTAGTAACCAAGATGAAGGAGCAGATCACTTTGGGGAATAATTTCACCCCTCAGCAGTAGCAAATGGGAGCAAGGAACAATGGATCACAGGTCAACTCTTGGGGCAAGAGTTCTTTTTATGATGGGGAGTATGGTATAGGAGCACCTCAAATATTCAAGCAACATTTGAAGATTATAAAGACCTCAAAGATCCTCAAAACAAATTAGAAGGAAGGAATCGATACACAAGTTCATCAAATCAATTGGCCAATCTTGGAACCTATAATGATGCTAAAATAATATTAGGTCTTCAAGATAGGTTTAGGTATAGGAAAGAGTTTAATGTTTAATAAAACCATTCTATGGCTTTTCAAGTTCTAACATTAAATAAAAAAAGGTAACGGTTGGTTTAGAGGGAAGTTTAGGTTGTAATAATTTTAAAATACCCAACTCAACAATGATAGTTGGTTGGAGTTAGTTATTATAGGGTGTCTTATAAATTGGAAAGAGTTTCTAATGTAAATGGGAGAGAAAATATTGGAAGACTGGTATGTACGGACTTGTGAATAGAAATATTAAAACTTAGATATTCTACAACTCAAATTGGATATTGTGGTCCGCAAACTGATTGGTTGGCTCTACAAATACATTAATAAGGTTTCTTTCATCATTCCAAGTACTTTGTTGATAAGTTTCATGTTATTATAGGTTTGTTGTTACACCTATTGCAGAACCAGTAGATTTCTCTTAATTATTTATTTGTTGTAGTAGGTTTTAAAGGAAATGAAGATCTTTCCATGAGGATGATGGCTTGATACTCATGGAAAGAGTTATTCTAACATGTATGATATATTACTAACCAAGCACGTGCAGAATTAAACAAGATAGAGATTTTACCCAAACAAGGGGTTTATTTGCTGATTGGAGACATTAAACAATGTCCATGTGAAGGTGAATCCATTGTTAGTTGGGATTGGTAATGTGTGTAATCAAGTGATTAAGAAAACCCTAGTTCAAGAGTAAGAAGTGCTAGGAGTCTGCCATATGGTTCCTTTTTAAATTGTATCATTTATTATTTGATTATCATTATTGTGATTGCTCCTCATCACTAACCCATCCCTGGTGCCCTAGTTATCAATATTGGGGACATGCTTGAGGTACTTAAGATGAATTTCAAGAGTCTTTAAGCCTGAACAACCTATAGGAACCATCAATTTATGTTAACTTGTTTTCAAGAATGTTTCTATGGGTTGTTAATTCAGAGGTTTCGTGTATTCAAGATTGCAAAAGGCTTCCCTCTACAATATTGATTTAATATTTGGGTTTAATTAATGAGGACTAATGTTTGATTCCAGTAGATTCGTATCAAATGTAATTTTTTCTATTTTTGTGTTTTTTTTTGGTACTAAGCAATGGAATATAGAAGAGCGTTGAGCACAGAACAATCACAAACATGGACAAGGATCGAATCTCCATTGCCATGTTTTATGGTCCAAGTATGGGAATAGAGGTCGTCCATGTTCCTGAGCTCATAGATGAGATGCACCCCTTTCAATATAGAAGATTCATTCATGCAGAGTATATGCAGAATTTCTTTTCTGAAAAACTTGAAGGGAAGAAGAAGAAGATTTAATTTGTCAAAATCAAGTAATAACTTTCTTGATTCGAATCTGTTCAATATGGTTAAGATAGAGGCTGGGAAGGCATAAGATCTACACTTACAATTTGTTCAGCTTAGTTCTCTCATGAGTATTTTTAGGCTTTTAGTTTAAGAGTGGTCAGTGATCACTAACGTCATGAATTGCATGATTAAGTAATGCCCATTTCCTTTAGTCCTAGTTTTCAACATTGGGAAGAGTGTTACTCATTTTCATAGTTTTGAAATTATTGATGATAGAAATTAACTTTTAAGATTCATATTTTGAAATTAAATAATTTTAAAAGATGTATATATATATATATATATATATATATATATATATATATATATATATATATATATATATATATATATATATATATATATAATTTTTTTTTACTGTTAAATTTAAATTTAAAGGAGAGGAGTTAGTAGTTGAGCATTTTAATTTGAAATTACTATTCTATGCTAATAACAACTTTAAAATCAGCTTTTAGCGCAGAGTTGTCCATTTTTTATTACTAGCTTTTATATATATATATATATATATATATATATATATATAAAAAATAAGCTGAGAGATATCTTTCTTGAGATATATATTTATGTGAGTCTAACAAGCATGAGGGAATGAAAATGATTCAAGACTTCCATTTCCTTTATGTAATTTTCACAATTTTAATTATAATTATATTTAGTCTATTTCTATTTTATTTTTCTAACATGTAAATGAACGTCAATTTTTCTTTTTCAAAATGGAAAATGTTCACATTGAAGATTGTTGCCACTGTAGAAAGCCTCACGGCTTAATTAAATCAATAAATATATTTGTTAGATATATAACATGTTGTATACTGAATATATTAAAAGACTTTATATACTAAATATATTAAACGATGTCTTTAAAATTTAGTTCATCTTATTATTGTCCAGGGGCTACTCTTAAATCGTGATTAACCTACTTTGAAACAACCAATCAAATTTTAGCTTTTGTAAATATTTTTTTGTTATACATTAACATGTTGCTATAGTGAAGTTGCATTATTTTTTAAGGTCCATAATATTTTTAATTTTGCTGGTATACTATTACTTACTGAATTACTGGTTGGTTCTCTGAACTTTGATACATCACATAACAAATTAGGATCTTAGGATACCTAATTGTAAAGATCATTGTCTTTGTAATGAACATTTGGCAATTGAGATTTTAGTTTTCTCCATGCAAGAAAATAGATGGCAACATTCTGAAAATATAAAAGGTTTGCAGGATATCTTGAAATCCTGGAGAAATGGGTTCATTAAATATAATTAACCCAAGCTTTAACTGTTACCTTATTTCATGTAAGTAAGACCTTCTCTCTCTCTCTCTCTCTCTCTCTCTCTCTCTCTCTCTCTCTCTCTCTCTCTCCCTCCCTCCCTCCCTCCCTCCCTCCCTCCCTATCACACCCTATCCCATCCCCTACTCTCCCTCCCTCTCCCATCCCTCTCTCTCTCTCTCTCTCTCTCTCTCTCTCTCTCTCCATTTCTCCATCCCTCTCTTCCTATCCCACCTTCTCCCATCCCCTACCTTTTCTCTATTTATCCCTCCCTCTCTCCCTATCCCACCCTCTCCCATCTCCTACTCTCTCCCCATCCTCTACTCTCTGATTCTATACCCTCTCTCCCTCTCTTCCTCCTTCTCTATTGAAATTCAGGCTTATAGAGTGCGTGTGCACTATAGTGTGTATGCTCTATGTAAGCCTAAATTTAAAAATGCTTTAACTAATGCATGAGTGGTAGAGTGTGCATGTGTTATTTAAAGCTTTGGATTCTACCAAGCCTAAGGCTTGGTTTTTCCTTAGGGATCCAACCCAAAGGTTTGGAGTCTCTAAATTAGTCTAAGATGTGTTTTGCATCAAACATACACAAAATGATTGATTTTTCTTGTGTGCTCTCCTTCAAGTTTCTTCGTGGTTCAGCATAGATAAAATCAGGGTACATGACATTGTAAATCTCTATGTTAGCTATATAACTATATAATTTATTTTGAATTTGAATTTTTTTAAGCCTTTCTACTATAATTTATTTTGAATGTATGTCCATTTTCTATCAAAAACCAATGTGTACTAATTGTGGTGTATATTTTAGCTCATTCATCAAATTTCACAACAATGTAGCTTTTTAGAAACTAGACTCCATTTTACACACTTTGAAAAAAAGAAGTTTAGATTTTAAATTAGTTTTCAATCATTTCTAGGAGGAGCACACAAATATTTCACATTTTTGGGATGTATCCAATTAAAAAATTCATTTTAAAAAATACACATTATAAAATTACCTTAAAAATATGGGATAAACTACATGGTGTTAGGTAACTTTTGACTAGAGTAATTAGAGAATTTCAAAAGAAAAATTAAAATTTTAGGGGGGTCACATTTTGCACTATGTTATGTTTTTTTCTTAAAAAATTGTACCACTTTTTGTGGCCCCCTTTTTTGAGGATCTAAAACTAAACCATTTTGAAAAAAAAATTATCATTTATAAACCTAGTTTAAAGGACTACTACTTTTGTTTCTATCATATCTTAAAATTTTGAGAGTAACTATCTTCAAATTCTTGTTGAATTTCAAAAATCATTGATTTCGAAACAAAAAAAGGTGGTCACTTAAACCCCCCTTATGGCACCACAACTTTGGTGCACTTACCCCACTTCTAACTTTTCCCTTATAAAGAATATATCATACTTCAAATTTATTCCTCTGAACAACAATCCTAGGAAGCCAAGTCCTCTAGTTACTCCCTTAGAAGTCTTCACCTAAGGATGCCTATCGAACTTCCTTTGAATTTGATATCGATCTTCTTGACTTTCTGATGATAAGTCATTACTTTCTAATGATGCGGATAGGTGGGGCTCATAATCTCAAGTAGTCACACATGTGTATTTCTAGACCCCCTCTAAGTATCAATCTTCTAATCTCATGTGTTTCCTTTGAAGAAGTGTCATACTCCCTCTTAATGTAAATAGATACTCATAATATCAATCATCAAGAATATTTGCTTCAAGAGCCTCGCTTTATCCAGTCTGGTCATCAGACGACTAATGAATTCTATATCACAACTTATTTCAAGCTACTATATAAGATTAAATTTGCACAATATTTTGGTAGCATGTGTAAAGTACCAACCTTCTTTACTTGCAAGGACATCCTTAGACATAAAGGAAAATATCAAGGTACATATCTCTTAATAGTATGTATAGAAACACAAATAGATAAATGTAATGCTCAAAGATATGAAATAATTATCTACACATAGATTTAACATCTCCCCACTAAAGATGTTTCAAGTGGGAATGGAACATTGTTTAGGATCATCTCTAGATTAAATTAACTTTGCAATAGCTATACCATTTTTGCCAAAGTAGGTAGTTGTGAATTCTTATTATTTCCAAAGCCTCTAGAAAATATCTTGAAATTTCATTCTAAGATCATATGTTAGTCACATGCATGCCTATCCTTTGAATAAAGGGCATTAAGTATGTAATTCACCAATGTCTTCTGATTATTTAATATAATATCACAGGTCTTAATAAAACTTGAATTATTTGATATCTTCCTTTTAATACCCACAATTTATAGTGGCCCACTTCATGCAACTCATCAAGAGTTACATCATTAGCATCTGCAATAAAAAGTATTTCTTATTACATTTTCATAATATTGAGCACCTATAAATGTTTAGAAACCCACTTAAGACCCGTCAATGGTTTTCTTCATACAGATGCATAGATATGTATTACCCTAATACTTAGTTATTGTTCATAAATGTGTCTTCTTATGTTGTCAGTGTAGGAATCAGTTTAAGTTTGGTGAAGTCATGACTATCCATGTCACCACTCCTGAATTCATACATATATGTTCTACCATGCTCATGGTCTATGGAATGATGAGGATCCCTTCCATGAGAATGATTGAGATAGATCTCCAAGTAACTTCCAAGTTTCTCTAACTGTATGAATTGTTGTTCATCCTAGAACCCACAATGTCTTTATGGTTGATGTATATAAAAATAATTTTTGAGCAATAGTAATGCCTATGGATGGCATCTCAAGTATTGACCATTTGTAATTATGTTGGCACTTCTTCATATGTATAAAGTCAAAAAGTGATAATATCAAGCAATTCTTATTAATATTTTATTTTTATTTTTCAGCCTTGACATGTATAACTCCTTTTTCTTGAATCATTGGTATGGCTTTCACAAATTGACAAACTAAAGTATATTCATTCTCACATATTTATTCCATTGATTGGTAAATAATCTTATATAATCATTCCATGTATCATAGTTGATCAAAATATATAAGAATAGTCTTCTTTCATTTTCTAATATAATTAAATTTATTTTCAACTCCTTCTTCAACAAAGTCCATGTGGGACGCCTTGCAATATAATTAAAGGGATTTTAACAAATAATCCACCACCCTCAAAGAAAATGTAAACAAATACCTTCCAACTTGTAATTCTCATTTTGTAATCTTATATATCTATTATTTAATATGTTGTCAATATCAATGGTCTATGGTTTATATCTTCTTGTGAACATGCCACTTTCTTACACTACTCAGTAACCCTATATGTGTTTTCCATTCTTTTAAATAATCACATGTATCATTCCTCATATAATGTAGAATGTATTTATATCTCTTATTAGATTCGTCTATCTTATCCTCCTTCATTTATCAATGCTAAGAATTTGCCACATAACCTTTCAACAATTTTGAATGAAATGTTTCCAATATGGGTTATAATTTACTTAATGTTGCCTATATTGATCCCTCCTTATTTGCTAGTGATAATGACTTCTTAAATCAAGCCTCCTCTATTGCTCCATATTAAAAACTTTCTTGTCTATTTTCATTTTTTCTTATAGTCAACATTCATCTATGGTTCTATGCATGTTAATTATTCAAATCTTTAATTAATAGTATGTTTCATTTTCTATAGTGTCAAAAATTTCCTTTCCAATATAATCACAACACGATGAGAGAATACTAGTAGAAAGTTGTATTTTTTTATTAAACAAGCCTCCTCCACTGTATCTTTTGTTTTCTTCAAATATAGAAGTGTTTCCCTTAGAATTCAATTTTGTAGTATTTGCTCCTCTTTTTTTATTGTGGATTGCTGATAATAACAAATACAATGATACGATAACGTTGTATACTATGAGGCTTGCTATGGAAACTGGTTATCAAAATATTTGGATGGAAGGAGGTTCACTTAACATTATTAATATTTTCAATAACAAGAATTTGGTTATTTGGACAATTGAAGTAAGTATTATGTAAATCAAAAATCTTATTAATAAATTTGATAATGTAATATTCTCTCATATTTTTTGAGAGGGTAATTCAGTTGCTGATTGGATTGCCAACCAAGCTATCTATAGGGAAAGCAAGTTGAGGTGGCATCCTAACCTATGCAAGGATGGAGAGTTGACAATGATTTTTAATTATGATAGGACACATGCTAGAGAAGGAAAGATTTTCTAAGATTGAAAAATTTATGAGGAAGAGTGGTGCATTTATAGAGGATAGTTTGAGCTTCCCTAGGAAGTACCTTTGCACTATAATGACTTGCATTTGGCACATAAGGTTATTAGCTCTTCGGTAATCTTCAATACTTTATTACCTTTCCTAGTTTTTGCTACTCTAGTATTTTGCAGAGAAAATTGGGTTTTTGAGATGGGCGGGGAACCAAGAAAGGTAAAGTGATGACCTACATTGAGAGACTCCATGGGTATAAACCTCACATTATGGAAGCCTTCTTTAAAAACTAGTTTGAAAATAGGGTCACTTTGCATGGGGTCACAGTGAAATTGACTAAAGAATTTATTGTTGAGGTTACAAGGCTTCCTATGGAAGGGATTAAATTTAGCAAGGAGACCAGTATCTCCAATGTGGCTTTCAAGAAATTTGCAAAGACAGAAGTTGAAGAGAACAATTTGGAGAAAAATGGGGACTTCTACAAACTGAATCAAATAAAAGTTATCTAGAGGGATGTGTTGTCATGTATTTGTGAGTATTTTATTCTTGATGGTAGGGTTAAGAGAGTCCATAAATTTCACTTTGTTTTCCTAAATCATTTTAGGCACAAAGATAGGATTTCCTTTCCAATTTTTTTGAAATACTCTCTTCTTTTAAGCCTATATGCACATAGGAAGAAAGAGTCTCATCTTGTGCTTCATGAAGGTTTAATTTTACTTATTGAAAACTATTATAAAAGTAAGGCTATAAAGCCCTCTTTGGTTCTTGAGAAAAGGAAAGGCTCTAGTAATGATCCCCACTCTAAGAGAATAAAGGTGGAAGAAGGGGCTAATGATAACAAGAAGGTTTTCAAAGGGGAGAAGACTAAGAAACATCTTGAGGGAATTTTTGAACCTAAGGATTCGGATAATGATGAGAAAATGGAAATGGGGGTTCTTAGTTCTAACCTGGATGATTACTCTAGGAGTAAAGGGGTGTCTACTGGTAAAGACAATGTGGAGGGAAGTAAGGATAGAATTACAAACTTAAATGTTGGGTCAAAAGCCCCTAGGGAGGATGATGAAAAGCAAAGCGATCACCCTTCTCATAATGCTAGTGAGGAGAAAATGGAGGAGATGATCACCCTTCTCATAATGCTAGTGAGGAGAAAATGGAGAAGGATACTAGCAAGGAGATTGAGGAAAAAGGCCATGTTGGTAAGGACAATAGCTAGAGTAAAGAAGAAAATGAGGAAAGGATGGAGAATCTGGATATTAATATTGATACCTAGATCAATATTGTGAGCACTGCAGTTGGTTCTAAGCCTAGAGATGTGGGTGATGGGAGGGATGACTCTCATGATCCAAAAACTTTCCTTTCTTCACATTGCTAATCTTACAGTGGAGACTTCTCTTTAGAGTGATTCTTGGTTGTATAATGAAATAATGGTTCTCAAGAAGAAAATGGGGATTATGTAGAAAGAATTGGATGTTGAACACAATAGGAGAACTCAGATGGAAGTGAAAATTGGTAACATCCCTAATAAGCTTAAAGAATATGAGTAGGAGCTCTGTTACCTTGTAAAGGAAAGTGGTAAAAAATGGAACAAGTCACTTCTAGTCGGTGTGTTGCGACGACCAGTCTAGCTATGAAGAGTAATGAGAAGATAATGTCTCCTGATAATGTAGGGATATGAAGTCTAGGTGGATCTAGTAAGATAACTAGCTAGAGCACAAGGAAAAAGGTTGTTAAGTCTCTTGAGGCTCTTGTTCTTAATCTGGTTGACATTATTCAATGTATTGCAAAAGCAAGTAAAGAGGTGGTGAACATTATCAAAGAGCTTTTGTAGGTGCTAGTTGTAGAGTGGGAATGTTGGTTATTGGTCTGGGTGGTTTTCTGATTTTTTTTCTTTTTTCTTTCCAGCTTGTTGAAACACTAGGTTCCAGGTCCTTGAAAAACTTGGTCACATTTTATGATTTAAACTTTTGGTTTTAGGTTGTTGTACAACTTAGTTTTGTTGTTTAAACTTTAGGTTTCAAGTCCTTGTATAACTTGGTGGTGCTTTATTGGTTTTGGGTCCCTTCCAAACTTTCTTTTATCATAATCTAAAATATATATAATGATAATTTTCTCCTGATTAAAAATCACTGCACACATCTATCATGTTGAAGATTTATATCCCATTTTCCATTATTAATTTCATCATGATATTCCCAATTGTATGATGATGTGTGTGAGCTACCTTATTTTCATCTAGTCATCAAAACTATAATTATTATTAGGGGTTTCTCCTATGGTGAGAGAGGGTAAGTGCACCAAGTTGTGGTGCCAAAAAGGTAACACGATTTTTTTTCTAATATGCAATAGCGCATTGTGGTCCCTCGAGTCCATTAAGACCCACATAGCTTTTGTTAGTGGTCAATTAGATATTTGGCAGGTTCAGAAGGATGAACAAAAAAGATATTATGAAAATAAATTATCATATCAAGATGTTAGAAAATAAAGATATACCAAAAGGGAGGATTTGTGCATTATTTAGAAAGTCTGCTAAATAAGATACTATTAGAGAGACAACTAAATGATTCCCTATCCATTGGTGCATACACGATGGTATTAGAAATAATTTTTGGGATAGATGGTGGATGGTTTTTGATGCCCCTCCTTGCAATAATCATGAGGTCCCAATGTATTTCTTAAGGAAATTGTATTGTGAGTTTGTCCTTGGGGAGATGTCCAATTATTTTGACATATTAGACTCTCATGGTAGAGGTGGGGGGCCATCATTTGAGGGGTTGAGGGCATGTCATGGCCCTAATGTAGTTAGGGCACTTGTGGTCAAGCCACAGGGTGAGCATGTGACTATTCCTTCAATTGTGAAGGAACATGTAGAGACCAGCACTCTAGGGACTATTAGTGCTTTGACGCAGACCCTCATTCATTGCATGATTCCATTAGTTGAGGAGGAGACTTTTGCACATCATGGTCACATGTGCACATCATGCGGATCCTTATTCACATTTGGTAGTCATGTTGGAGATGGTGCAAATGATGGGCTAGTGATTGATTAGTTCCTAAATGCAACATTTGGCATTGATACACAAGTAAATTACAATTATAATAAACTAATTTGATCACATTTCATACATATAGTGAATGACTAATTAATTGGTATGTATTGACATTGTTCAAAATTTAGGATCAGAGTGTTGGTAGCCTTAGTAGTGATCCCTTGGCCCCATTTTTCGTTCTATCGACGAGCCCAAAGGTATGTATCAATTTAATCATTTAAATTAATACATATATTTATTAAGTAATCATATGAAGGATTGACAAAAAAATGTATGCATGTGCATCAGTTCTCTACAAGACCGTTGACATTCACTACGATCTCTGAGCCTAGACATGATACGAGATTTTTTTAGGTACATTTTTTCATATTAATTTAATTCATTTGATTATATTTGTTTCATATTTCATGTTACATGTAATGTGTATTGTATGTCATGTAGCTCTTGACATCTGAGACTCCTCATCTTCGGCAGTCCATCAATCATGGAGTGGTTGCAGCTATGGCTAGTTCACAACCATTGACTGAGGTATGAAAGAATTTTTTTGCTTTTAGTTATTGTTTATAATAGTTAGTATCAAAAATTTTAATGTTATTTATAAGTGAATATATTGATTGAATTGTTTTAGGGTCTTGTCACACCTGATCATCCACAAGCCTTCAAGGTGGACTTGCAAAGCAACTATATGATGGCAGGAAGAAAATAATTAATTTTGTGTGTAAATATATTTAATTTCAATGTATAAAATAATTATTTATTCATATCTAATTTGTCTGTATTAGCTCAAATTAGAGAAGAGACTCAACAAGAGGACAAGCAAGCGTGTGAGGGAGTCCCCATCATCGCCATCATCTCCTCCACATGATGACCAAAGACCTCTAGAGATTTGTTTCTTTCCCCTCATGGGAAGGAGAAGATATAGTTGATAGACATACATGTATGGGAATTAAGGGAAATATATGTTGGATTTTATGTCAGTGGACATATTCGATATACATTTGATGTATATATGACATTTTATATTTTTTGTATGACATTTATTTGATGCATGACATTATTAAACTTATGACATTATTGGTTAATGTATGATATGTTTGTTCATGTACGAAATTATTGGTTATCATAATATATTATGTGTTTGTTAATGTATGACATTATTGGTTTTCATTTTATATTATATGTTCGTTCATGTATGACATTATTGGTTATCATAATATATTATATGTTCCTTCATATATGACACCTTTGATACTCGTACCCACATACCCAAGTACCAGGTACATGTATCCCAAGTACCAGGTACTCGATGGAGAGCATCATAGCTAAGGACCTTGATTGAGATTTTAAATTATTTTTTTTAGTTTTTTGTTTGTGTATCAGTTCGTTGTTTATCAAGCTTAATTCAATACCTAATCAATTCGAAACTTTGATAAAATATTGATTAACAATAAAATTTATAATTGTTTAAGCATAAGTTTATCATTTCCAATATGTCATTGTCATATGATTTATGATCTTTTTCATGTTTAAATTTTTCCTTCTCTATTATTTGTTTATCAAGCTTAATCCAATACCTAATCAGTTTGAAACTTTGATACAATATTGATCAACAATAAACTTTATCAGTGTTAAATCTAGAAATTTATCATTTGCAACATGTCATTGTCATATGATTTATGATCTTCTCATTCATGTTTAAACCTGCTTTCTATGTTATGCATCTAAACATTTATCATAAATTATTATTACAAACATATACCAAATTTGAAACTAAAAACAATACATTATATTTGCAAACTTTATCACTGTTCTTGATTTGAAAAATATTTGTAATGACTCATAAATTTAGTTTTTCTATAAATATAAAAGTATAATTAAAAATAAAGTTTGACATACCCAAGTACCCCTATCCCCTATTATAAAAAATACTTGTACCTGTACTCGTACTCATACTTGTACCCTAAGTACCCCAAGTACCCCCATCCCCGTGCAACCTTGTATATTATATGTGGATCTTGGTGTTTTTTGTATACCTATGTGGTTTATAGGATCTCTTGTTATTTAGAATATCCCTTGACCTTACCCAACCTCCTTACCAAGTTAAGTGATCCAAACTTGCAGCATCACTTCCTTACTCTTCTAGGAATAGTATCCCTCCAAAGGTTTTATAGGTCTACTAGGGTACCATAGCACTCCCTAGTCCAACCAAGGTTTCCATGATGTCCTAAGGTGTTATTGGAACACTTGTACTATAAAATTCCACATATATTGAATTCTACACAACCTGTGCATCCTACTCAACCAACAAAACATCCATGCATTCTTGAATTGAGATGTGCAATTGTTTGACCAAATAACGTGTTGACGATATGTTATGCCCCTATTAGCCAAATCTCCATAAAATAGTTGAAAACAACCCTACACAAATTCTGTAGAATGTGATCAATCATCACTAATGTAAAAATGGTACTCCCTCAAAATATTCTTGTCATTCTCTATACTTGTAGGTGAATGCATGAATGATATGTGAACAAATATGGAGACATTTTGAGAAGTATAATACTTTGCTTGACCTCATTTTTGTGGTTGTAGTGTGTAGTTCTTTGTGAAGTCTACAACCAAAACAATGGTATCTAGTGGAAATGTATCCTTGCACAACTTGAATTGCAAATCTAGCCATCGAGCTCTATGTGTATGCCTTGCATACTCATAAATAATCTTTTCATGAAAAATCTTCATGAACTCATACACTAGAATCTTTTCAATGACTAAATCACACCTTTTACCCAGTTTCCCATCTTTTAGAGCATATGTCACTATCTTAATTTTTTTGTAATCTACTATTTCATTTCCAATTGCATGTGTACTATCCATATGTTCACAAGTTAATAAAAGTTGCAAAGAACCACAAAATAAGCATGTACCATCAAAGCCTGATGTCTTGTAAAATTGTTGGTCATCCCCTATTTCACATAAAATGTTGGATATGAATTCCCTTGAAGATCTTGGTGGCTCATTCATGTCACAATCCTATAAAACAAACTTAGAATGCAAAAACACACATATGCCTAAAAACATCAAAATGGTTAGAAAATTCAATATATATCCTACAACAACAAGTCGTGTGTGTGTGATTTATTTTGATATAAGAAATTTTACCCATCTCAAAAAAAATTTTGACTTATTCAAATTTGAGGATACATACTAATAAATTTTGCAAAAAATTGTGTTTGAGTTGAGTCCAAAAAATGTTTCGCATGTGGGTCGTGATTTTGGCTACCAATCTTCCTTCTTACAACATCTCTTTGATTAGGGGAAACATGTGTTATTTTTCCAAAAATCTTTGATCAATGATTTCAAAGCTACACTAATTTCTTTATCCGGCTTTCATGGTACTCTACCGCTAAATGTCCATAACTCATTTTTTGTTCAATCTTCCAATCTCTCATGCATTAGCATGGCTCTCTTTAGACTACCTCTACCAATTTTCAATATTTTTCTTATGTTTCTCATGAGTCAAGATTTTTTCATTTGGGTACTTACTATTGTCAATGTAAGTACTTGTCTTGTGACATTGCTATCATTGGTGCATGATTTACAACCCACTTTGTCATAAGCACTCATTAGATTCTTTACAATATTTTTTTCATTTGAATCATCCATCATTTTTAGCCCAAGAATCTTCATGATAGGCTTAAATTTCAAATTTCTCATCATTTCAACAAATAATTGGCATTGACCTATAATATTTAATTCTTCAAAGAATAATCTCCACATATAATTAACTTTACTTGAATATTTAATTCTTCAAAGAATAATCTCCACATATAATTAACTTTCTTTGACAAGTATGCTTGCTAATCTTGTTAGGAATTGATTTCAAAATGTTAGTATCAATATCAATCAAATATTTTGGTCTTCTAAAATGAATTCTAGAAGGTGTTATAATCTCTTCCATTCCCTTAACATTTTGAACATCAACATAAGGTTGAGTGTTTTGCATACCTTGAACCGAAGATGACATGCCTTGGCAATAAGATGCAAAAGATGGAATATCACCTACTTGATATGTTGATGTTGTGCCTCCAACATGACATGATTGAGTGTGTACATCGTCGGATCTACAAATTAGTGTCTTTTCAACATGAGAGGATGATATGACTCCAACATTAGAAGATGGTGTAGCTTTACAATCCAATTGTCTTCTTGATCATAAAAATCTCATTCGTTCTCTTTGTCTTTCCAATTCTTCCTCTTTGTTTCTTTTTATCGATGGTTCTTGATTATCTTTGAAAGTCAATTCTTCATTATTGCTTTGTAATTATTTTTGTTCATGTAGTAGTTTCATTATATCTCTTTTAATTGCCAAATCTCTCTACCTATCTTCATTTATTTAAGTTTTTGGTTTCTTCCTTGGCATGATGATGATTTCTACATGTCAAATTATTCAAACATTTGAATTACTTACAATTTGTAAATTACAAATCATTCAAATATATATAAAAATTACAATTATTTCAATGAATGCACAATATATATCAAACAACTTGCCAAATTTCTAACCATTTCCAAATAACAATTCATTCAAACATACAAATTTCAATGAATTCAATATATTAAACAACATGTCAAATTATAATCAAATTTGTCTCTATATATCAACAAACAATATTTAAAAAGGATTGCACTAACCTTTTCTATAGAAAGAATATTCAAAAATTTGATCCAATGATTGAATTTGGTGTTTGCTAGATTCAAAAAGTCTTCAAGTAGTGTTTGCTAACTTCTAATAGCTTGAAACTCATATTTTCTGTTGGAACAAAAAAATCCATAGCAAGAAAAAAGTAGAATATGGATCAAAAGGGACCCAAACTTGCTTTTTGATCATTTTTAGGTGATTTCACATAGTGCATACACACTATAAAGGATGTATGAACTATAGTGCATATGCACTATGTCAAAACACATCTTTCCCTATCCCACCATCCCACATCCCCTACTCTCTCTTTCTCCCTACTTTCTCTCTCCTTTCCTATTGCCTACTCTCTCTCACTCTCCCTCTCCCTCTCCCATCACCTACTCTCTCTCACTCTCTCTCTCTCACATCCCCTACTCTCTCACTCTCTATCCTCTCCCATCCCCTACTCTCTCTCTCCCATCCCCTACTCACTCTCACTCTCCCTCTCCTACTACCTACTCTCTCTCTCTCTCTCACTCTCTCTCTCTCGCATCCCTTACTCTATGTCACTCTCTCTCAAGTCTCTCATCCCCTACTCTCTCTCACTCTCTCTCTCCTCTCCCATCCCCTACTCTCTAGATCTCTCACACACACTCCCATCCCCTCTCTCTCTCCCTCTCCCACCGCCTACTATCTCTCTCTCTCTCTCTCCCTCTCTACTCTCTCTCCCATCCCCTACTCTCACTCTCTCTCCCCCCCATCCCGTTCTCTCTTTGTGCCACCCCCTACTTTCTCACTCTCTCACACTCTCTCCCATCCCCTACTCTCTCTCTTACACACACTCCCATTCCCCCTCTCTCTGTCCCTCTCCCACTTTCTCTCCCACCACCTACTCTCTCTCCCTCTCCCACTCCCTCTCCTATGACCTACTCTCTGTCTCTCCCATCTGCTAGTCTCTCTCTCTTGGGAAACTCTCTCTCCCCTCTCCCATCCCCTACTCTCTCTCGTTCACCAACACACACTCCCATCCCCCCTCTCTCCCTTTCCTACTTCCTCTCCCACCACCTAAGTTATCTTTCTCTCACTCTCACTCCCTTTCTACTCTCTCTCTCTCCCATCCCCTACTCTCACTCCCTCTCTCTCTCATCCCCTACTCCCCCTCACACTCTCTCCCATCCCCTAATCTCACTATCTCTCTCCCATCCCATACTCTCTCTATCACCCCTTAGTCTCTCTCTCACTCTCTCCCATCCCCTACTCTCTCTCTCTCTCTTACACACATTCCCACTCCCCCTCTCTCTCTCCCTCTCCCACTCCCTCTCCCACTGCCTACTCTCTCTCCCCCATCCCCTACTCTCTCTCTCCTCTCTCCCATCCGCTTCGCTCTCTTTCACAGATGCACATTCCCATCCCCCCTCTCTCTCCTCTCCCATCCCCTACTCTCTAGATTTCTCACACACACTCCCATCCCCCCTCTCTCCCTCTCCCACCACCTACTATCTCTCTCTCTCACTCTCTCTCTCTCTCTACTCTAGTCTCTCTCCCATCCCCTACTCTCACTCTCTCTCTCCCATCCCCTACTCTCTCTCATACTCTCTCCCATCCTCTACTCTCACTCTCTCTCTCTCATCTCATACTCTCTCTACCACCCCCTACTCTCTCTCACACTCTCACACTCTCTCCCATCCCCTATACTCTCTCTCTCTTTCTTACACACATTCTCATTCCCCCCTCTCTCTCCCTCTCCCACTCCCTCTCCCATCGCCTACTCTCTCTCCCCCATCCCCCATTCTCTCTCTATCTCCCCTCTCTTGTCCCCTAATCTCTCTTTTACACACCCAAACACTCCCATCCTCCCTCTCTCCCCCTCTCCCACTCCCTCTCCCATTTCCTACTATCTCTCTCACTCTCTCCCTCTATACTCTCTCTCTTCCATCCCCTACTCTCTCTCTCTCTATATCTCTCTCCCCTCTTCCATCCCCTACTCTCTCTTTCACACACACACACACCCATCCCCCCTCTCTCTCTCATCTCCCATCCCCTAATCTGTCTCTCACTCAATCTCCCTCTCCCACCACCTACTCTCACTCTCACTCTCTCACTTTCACTCTCTCCCTCTCGACTCTCTCTACCACCCCCTACTCTCTCACACATTTTCACACTCTCTCTCTCTCTTACACGCATTTCCATCCCCCCTCTCTCTCCCTCTCCCACTCCCTCTCCCACCTCCTACTCTCTCTCTCCCATCCCCTACTCTCTCTCCCCCCTCTCCCATTCCCTACTCTCTCTCTTTCACACACATACACTCCCATCCTCCTCTCTCTCTTTTGTTCTCCCACTCCCACCACCTACTCTCTCTCTCCCCCCCATCCCCTACTCTCAATCTCTCTATACCATCCTATACTCTCTCTCTCTCCCCCATCCCTTACTCTCAATCTCTCTCTCCCATCCTGTACTCTCTCTTTGCCACCCCTACTCTCTCTCACTTACTCTCTCTCCCATCCCCTACTCTCTCTCTTACACACATTCCCATTCCCCCCTCTCTCTCCCTCTCCCACTCCCTCTCCCACCACCTACTATCTCTCTCCCATCCCTTTATCTCTCTCTCTCCCCGCTCTCCCATCCCCTACTCTTTGTCTTTCACACACCCATACACTCCCACCCCCTCTCTCCCTGTCCCTCTCCCACTGCCTACTATCTCTCTCTCACTCTCTCCCTCTCTACTCTTTCTCCCCCATCCCCTACTCTCTCTCTCCCCTCTCCTATCCCCTACTTTCTCTCTCTACCACCCCTACTCTCTCTCACACTCACACTCTCTCCCATGCCCTACTCTCTCTCACACACACTCCCATCCTCCTCCTCTCTCTCTATATCTCTCTCTCTCTCACTCCCTCTCTCACTCCCTCTCCCATTGCCTACTCTCTCTCTATCATCCCATACTCTCAATCTCTCTCTCCCATCATGTACTCTCTCTTTGTCACCCCTACTCTATCTCACACTTCCTCTCTCTCCCATCCTATACTCTCTCTACCACCCCTACTCTCTCTCACTTCCTCTCTTTCCCATCCCCTACTCTCTCTCTCCCCTCTCCCATCCCCTACTCTCTCTCTCTCTCTCTCTCTCTCTCTCTCTCTCTCACACACACACACACACACAACCATCCCCCCTCTCTCTCGCTCTTGCTTTGCCTCTCTTCTTCTCTCTCTATGCACTATTTAGGTATCAATAGTGCTTGCACACTATAGTGCACACACGCTATTGAGACCCAAA
Organism: Cupressus sempervirens; assembly: GCA_028749045.1. Lineage (NCBI taxonomy): Eukaryota > Viridiplantae > Streptophyta > Pinopsida > Cupressales > Cupressaceae > Cupressus > Cupressus sempervirens. Next base: position 770,538,188 of record CM053787.1, on the reverse strand, counting down.
TTTAAAAAGCTTTAAATAGCACATGAACAGGGTGTACGCGTTATTCAAACCTTTCTATTCTACAAGCCTAAGGCTTGGTTTTGCCTTGGGGATCCAACCCAAAGGTTTGGAGTCTATAAACTAGTCTAAGACATGTTTTACTACAAACATACAAAAAAATAATTTTTCTTGTGTGCTCTCCTTAAAGATTCCTTGTGGCTGAGCATCGATAAGATCAAGTTTCATGACATTGTAGGTCTTTGTGTTAGCTATATAACCATATAATTTATTTTTTATTTGAACTATTTCAAGCCTTTCATCTATAATTTCTTTTGAATGTATGTCCATTTCTTTGTCAAAAACCAACATGTACTAATTGGGTTGGAGATTTTAGCTTGTTCATCAAATTTTGCAACAACTTAGTTTTTTAGAAACTAGACTCCATTCTACACACTTTGAAAAAAAAAGTTTTGATTTTAGATTAGTTTTAAATCATTTATAGGGGGATCACACAGATATTTCATGTTTTTGGGATGTGTCTAGTTAAAAAAATTATAAAAAATAAAATACACATTATAAAATTACTTGAAAAATTTGGGATAAACTACATAGTGTTAAGTAACTTTTGACCAGAGTGATTAAATAATTTCAAAAAAGAAGTTAAAATTTTAGGGGGGCACACTTTATATTGTGTTATATTTTTGTGGAATAAACAATACCACTTTCTATGCCCCCCTTTTTGAGGACCTAAAACTAAACCATTTTGGAAAAAAAATAGTAGTTTAGAAACTAGATTCAAAGGACTACTACTTTTGTTTTTGTCATATCTTAAAATTTTGAGTGTAACTATCTTCAAATTCTTGTTGAAGTTTAGAAATTGCTAATTTTAGAAAAAAGGTGTCCACTTATACCCCCCTTTTGGCACCACAACTTAGTGCACTTACCTCAGAAGCATTGGTGAAATATAGATTTCTAAAGTGGAAGATGGATATAAATGGTTGCCTTGGGTTCCACACCCAAAAATATATGATTGCTATGTATTGAAGCATTTTCTCAAAATTTAGAGTCACATGGATATAGTTGTGTTGTCTTGGCACAAGCATCGTGGAACTTGAGTATTAGATTGTAAGAATGCAAGTGTTAAGGATATTATTAGGAGACATAGCCATTCTAGAGTAATGCATGAATGTTCGGAATTGTATAACAAAACTATATACTTCATTTTGTATTTGGAAACCTTTTCGATTAAGACTCTTGTAGTCTATGAGCTTATGTATTAATTTGATGCACTTTGTAGTTGCAAAACTCCATTTGTATTGTACACTACAAAAACATGGAATATATCAATCACTACTAAAACTACTAATAGTTTCTTCTCAAGTTCTCCCAATATCTTCAATCCCAAGTGTGGTGCCGACTCTATTCTTCCTCTACTGGTTTATTTCAATTGTTGGTCACTTAATTAGATGACTCTCTTCATTGTCTCACCTTCTCTCTATTATTCCAGTTTATACATGCCATCTCATCTCCATTTTTCTATATGACTTCATACTAGAAATAAAAGGTAAAATGTGAGCTCCTCCTCCATCATTTCTATTTTGCGGTCCTCTTTATCTGTATAACCATTTGTGAGTTTCTGACTATGGCACAATATTTTTGAATCTTCTCTATCTATGATTATCCTCCTCTCCCCAAGTATATTATTTATTGACTCTCCATATATGTAACATCCCTCATGTCTTTGTAAGGATGTTTATATACACAGATCAATATAACAATGATCTTGATTGATATCTACGAATCATGCAACAAGTACAAAGGTCTTCAATTGTGCTTGTTGAAGTTATCTCTAGACTCTTTTCATTTCTCTAGTTTTTGAAGACCAATAACCATTCTAAAAATCAGATCAATAATCATTCTCTCTTATTTTTAACATTTATGATCTTTCTCTAATACCATATTAATCTTTTAAGGATCATTTTCTTCAAACGTAATAGCACTCCCATTGTTATTGGTGTTTTCCAAATGTAGCTTTGAATCTCATATAAATATGAGAGGAGGAGACATGTCTCATGAAGAGATGTGTCTCTAAGGTTTAATCATCATTTAATTAATATATTAAAAATAATAATTTTTTTTATATGTGTGTGTGTGTGTGCATTATATATAAAATAATTTATATATTATACTAATATATATAATTATATATAATTATATAACATGAATAAGTATGTATAGGAAATGATGATTTACTAATAACATCAATGTATCTCAATCGAATTAATCTGACTGAAGCTACAACTTTAATAATACAATTGTTGTCGTCATGCTTCAAAAGACTAAAGAAGCATACAAAAAACTTATTTCCTTCCATAGTAGAAGCCTACAAAGTTTAGAGCTAAACTATGATATCAGTGAAAAATAAACATATGCTTCGGTAAAAATTGTCAACACATTTAGGCCATACCTAGTAGGTATTGATGTGGTAGCATATGTTCCTAATCTTACAATTAAAGATATTTTTAGATATGTTTCAAGACTACAAAGAGAATATGTAGATGGACCAATTAGATACAAGAATTAAATATTTATATTCAAAAAATCAAATTGGTCGGAGGTCAAGGGTTAGAAAAACTTCTAGCTAATTCAAATTTAGAAGCAACACAAATAAATCAAATGGATGAAGAATATCTTCAAGAAAGTATTGAGATGTGTCCTTGGTATTATGATGTTGTCTACCCTTTGAGATGTATGAAATATCATGAAGGATTTAGTGAGAATCATAAGAGAACTGTAAAATTATAAGTATCAAAATACATGCTTATTCAACGTGATCTTTATTAGAAAAATAGGGATGGTATTACATTTTTTCCTAGATATGGGCCAAGTGCCTGTGATTCTTAAAGAAATACATGAAGGAATTTATGGGGGACATTTTTTTTTTTGCTAAAATTACTGCTCATAATGTAACGGTAGGATATTATTGGCCTCGTCCTTTTAGAGATTACATTAATTATGTTAGAAAGTGTGAAGCATGCCAAAAAATTTCAAGAAAGTTGTATGATGAAGTCTTTCCTCTTAGAACCCTACAAGTTGAAGAACCATTTCAAATGTGAGGAATCCATTCCACCGATGAAATAAGAAATAAATCAAGTAATGGGTATAGTTGGATTCTTGTTTCCATAGTTTAGTTTACTAAATGGGTAGAAGAAATACCTACAAGATGTTCCACTAGCATGGTTGTTACTAATTTTTTGATGAACAATATCATGACCAAATTCAAGGTTCCTAGAAAGATTGTTGCTAACAATGGAATGTATTTTAGATCAGAACAATTTTTAAGACTTCATAGTAAATAATGCATTCTTGTGTCTTACTCTTGTGTAAGACCCTTTCCCTAGTACCCTACTATAAATCATAATAACAAAAATATGATTAGAGCTAGGAAGAGTAAGGAGATGAGATGTCACGTTTCGATCTCTTGTGTATAGGATGTGAATTATATAATTTTACTATACATCTTATGATAGAATGATGGTAAGAAGGTTCTGGGATCTAAGTATGTCATGTTTGACATTTTCCTTATCAATAATGAACCTGAGATTTTATTGAGACTAATACACACACACACACAGGTTATTTATGTGCTAAGTATCATATTCAAAATTACATTAGGTTTGATAAGCTAAGACCCTATGGAATAAAGGCTCAAGATGCCATAACTTAGAAACTATATCAATGGGTTCATGATATTTTATGGTCTAATAGGATAACTGAATTAGATGGTTATTATGGAAAGATGAATCAATGCCCACTCTTGTGAATATTACTAATAGTCTAGATGAAAATTGTTATCAAATTGGATAAGGGTCTACATGGTAGGACTCAGTATGATGTTATGTAATAAGTCAATTTTTGTGCAAATAGTATGAGGTAGATATGTTGATGTTCATGAAAGCATATTTTATTGCCCAATAAAATGTAATGGGTTTATTTGATGATTGATTTTGAAACTATGTGACATGACTATGCAAAAATCCTAATTACTTGACATAATTGATACAACTTATGATGTGTTGTCTCATAATGATAACATGATACAATTAGTAATCACACTATGTTTAATTGAATCAAAGGATACTAATTGTGATGTTTACATTTTGGTGATTTTCACCTGATACATGTATTCAAAACTAATTTCATGTTGGCTGATTTAATAGTAAAAGATTTAGTATTTCATCATTATGATAGGAATTGGATTATGATGCGGTTCGTAATGTTAATTGGATCATGCGATTAGATATTAATGTTGATATGTACATTCTAATATTTTAATGTTTTAAATGCTTTATATGAAAATGATTAGAAAATTAAAGTTGATTATTATGTTATGGTGAATTATTTATTATGAAATTTTCATGCACCTATATACATGAATTTTATATGATTTTTTCATTAGGCTTCTGATGTTTGAGTTTAGAGATGACGAGTAGGAGAGGAGTAAAGGGAGAAAAGGAGAAGATGGAGGGGTATATGTGTGTGTGTGTTTGTGATAGAGAGAGGGTAAATAATAGAAGAAATGGTAAACGAAATTGTTTTAGACCTAAACTCTCATCAAACCAAATTAAATTAAGATATAAAACTAATTTAAAAATTAAACATAAGCCTACAATAAACATTAAAACCTAACCCTAATTGTCATAAAAAAATTGATCATAAACATATTTTCTAATTGAACCAAACTACACTCTAATCATAAGGATGCATTAGACCAAATTTAATATTATGCATAAACACCAAAAAAATATCTTCCTTAATAAAAACCCATATTGGATCCCAATCTTAAATAGAATTAAATACTATATACTTAGTTCAACCTCCATATGATAGATAGCTGACACATTTCATTAGACAAAATTAACTTCTAACAATAATAAATGAAACTAGACCCAAAGCAGCTGCGGTGGAAAATTGTTAATTCTCTTCATGAAACACTCCTAGCAAAATGTGATATTGGTGCAGGTTTGGATCCTAGAGAGGTTGGTATTTACTCTTGCCTCTCCTTTCGTCTTCAGTGCTGCACTCCCTTGGTCCCACACACTTGCTTTGGGAATAGAGCCAAGCAACATTCTCAGCATGTTAATCATGAGGGACATTGGTCCCCTCTTGAGGCAGGCATTCTTAAAATCAACCCTGATGATTTTTCTCAAGGAAATCCTAGTCCAGCTAGTATTGGGGGAGTTGGATGTGATAGTTTTGGTGATATTCAGTTTTTGTTTTCTATATACAAGGGTTACCATAGTAATAACCTCATGGAAGCCCTGGCTATCTTGGTTGTAGTGGAACAATGTTGTCAACATGGCTGTAAAAAAATTATCTATGAGACTGACTCATAGGTGGTTGTGAATTTATTGAATAGAAGGAACCTTGTGCATGTGGATTGGCATTTGGCTCTGGTTATTCAACAGATCATTCAGTTATGCAATTCTCTAGATTTTTTGTCTTTTATGCATATCCCTCGTGAGTGGAACAGTGTGGCTGATTGATTGGCTAAAAGGGCCTCTAAGCAAGGGCCGACTTGGAATATTATTGATAATAGGATGCTTCCCTTTGATTTATCTCAAATGTTGATTCAACTTATGGACCAGGATAAAGCTTTGTAGTTTCCTTCGTTTCTTGTGTTGTTCTAATCTCTTTGGTATTCAATAAATTTTTTACCCCTCTTTTAGTTAAAAAAATCATGGCACTAAAACAAATTAAATACCATTGCTAAACCCAATGACATACAAAAATAAATTGATCGTTATATTTTTAGAGTTTTATAAATGCAATATAATATTTATTAGTTGAATTGTTAAAATTTGTTAATTAAATTGTTTTAAACCATATTTCATAATATGATATAAAAAATAATTTGAAAGTAGATATGTTATATTCTATTTTGAATAATATTGTGTTCATAAGATATTACATTTCAATTATTTTAATTTTTTTTTTATTAGAAATAAGAGTTTTAGAAAATACAAAGCAACCAAAGTACCACCACGAAAGTCAACAAGAAGGCCAAGCCTCACTAAGGAAGAACAGAATCAGCTATACAACATAACAGAAAGAGAAGAAGGACTATCTAACTAAGAACATCATAGTAATTGACCATCCAAGCAGTCCAACCTAAGGGACCCTCCATCCAAACGATGCTTTTACATTCATGAATCTGCATGAGCCTGAACAAATCTTCTTTTGTAGCATTCACTTTCTTACTGATTTTTTTTGTTTAGCCTAATGCAAGCTTGCTCAAAAGCTTGCAGATCACCCAAGGTTCTACGCCAATGGTATCCATGCTTCAACTCATAGAGGAAAAAAGTAGCATGCCCCTCATGAAGGAACCTTCTCATCTTGTCCTGCTCGCATCAACATAGTAGCCTGGACCTGCAAAGAAATTTTAAAATAAGTGTGTTTTCAAAAAAAACTCTGTAAGATCCCTCGGCTTACCTTGGTACCTATCCTCGTTCCTACACTTCCAGATCTGCCAGAGAATGTTAGACGATAATATATTCCAAAATAAGTTGGTATCTTTAAGAAGACCATTAATATGACCAGTGATAATATCAAGAATATTAACACCAATAGGATAAACAATGCCAAACATTCTACATATTTCTTTAGCAAAGGTACAATCTAAAAGAATATGTCTACCAGTTTCAGGAACTTTGCATAAATTACAAATATAAGAATTAGAGAAATCTCTCTTAATAGGAAGCTTGTCCAACATGACTAACCATCTGAATCATCTAATTTTAGGCTCAATTGAATTCTTCCACAAGATATCAAAGTATTCTTTCCAAACATAATTATTTTAATTTTAAATAAAAATAATCTTTAAATATAAAATAATTAATATGAATAAAATATATTGAGTTAAAAGTTAACAACCACCCAATTGAAATTTGAACAACCACCACTTCATGGCTTTAATTTTTCTTTTTCCGATCAGTAAGAGGCCGAAGCCAAGATTGATTATTATGTGTTTTGATTAATTATTGTTTTTTATCTATATAAATTGAGTAGATTCAAACCCAAGACTTCTCATATAAGAGACTATCAAACTTCATGGTTTTAATTTAATAATTGATTTAAAACTATATATTATAAAAATTAAAGCCTTGATAACTCTCACCTTCCACACACACATATATTTAAGTTAGTTTAATAATACACATAAAACATTCTCTCCCTTTTCAAATAAAAAACAATGATTTCATTTGATATTACTTTTATGTTTTTTATATTCTTGATGAATACTAATTTCTTTTGCGAAATTTGATATTTCTTAACATATTCTACTTAAATTATATCTAAAAAAATAAGTTCAAGATTTTTTTATCATAACAAATTTCAAACTCCAAAATAAGAATTCTCCAAATTAATTAAAACAATCTAACTTGAAATATTGAAACCTACTCCTTCCTTTATTCAAACAATCCAATCAGTCAAAAACGTTTCTTACATCAATAGCAACATTTGAAAATAACAAATGTTGAAAACTTGCATCTTTCTTTATTTAATTATCAAATATCTTTGTTTATGAGAATATATATGGACATAGAATTTTCCAAAATTATCAAATATCTTTTATTTATGAGAATATATATGAACATAGAATTTTCTACAATTATCAAATATCTTTTGTTTATGAGAATATATATGGACATAGAATTTTCCACAATTATCAAATATCTTTGTTTATGAGAGAATATAGGGACATCTCGCTTCTGTTTCTGAAAGTGAGAAGAGTTTAATAAGAGTAGGAGCAAGTAGGTGATTTCTTTAGATTAAGAAACTACCATGTTTAATTCTACTTTGGCATATAATCCTTCTGATGGAACTTCAAAAAGATTTTCAATTCCTATTGTTCAGGAATTAGCATCCCAGAATCTTCAAAGCCTCCCGGAAAGGTATATCAGACCAGAGGAAGAGCGCTCAAATGGATTTCCTCCTCCTCAAATAGACATCCCCATAATTGATATTCGCATGTTTGTGAGTGATTCTAATGATCTCTCCAGGCAAAAGGAATTGGAGAAACTTGGTATTGCATGCCAGCAATGGGGATTTTTTCAGGTGGGTACAAATTTACCATCTACTGGACTAATAATTGCTAAAGAGTATGATCCTGTAGTTTAAATAACCCATCCTATATACAGGGCTCTCTTCCTGAGGCTCTCTCTTGTATAGAGATCAGGATTTAGGAAAACTTTGTTTTCTGAGACTATTGTTGTTGCATGGTATGATCATTTATCTATGTGATGTGGAATTACCCCTCTAGTGGTTTCCAATATCCAGATCGGCTGTATTCTCCTATATTGCTTATTTTACTAAGATGGTATCTATTCCTCTATATTGTCAGGCTGTGAATCATGGAGTTCCTCTGTCTCTGATGGAAAGAATGAAGGAAATTGTTAGGGAATTCATTAAACTACCTCTGGAGGAAAAATTAAAATACAAAATACAAGAGTCAGAAGGCTATGGCCAGGCCTTTGTAGGCTCTGATGACCAAGTACTAGATTGGGCAGATAAGATGTCCTTGAATACTCTGCCTCCAGAAAACAGAAAAATGGATTTCTAGCCAACAAATCCAGCAGATTTTAGGTACCTAATTCGTTGTGAGGATTATCTGAAGTTTGTTTTCTCTTTTTGCTTTGTTATAGATATGTGAAGCATATCTACTTGAAATTTCTATCCATCTGACTTCCATCAAATTTTAATTTTTAATCTGATTGCACCGCCCATTTGTTGCAGAGAAACCGTGGATCAATACGCTTTTGAAACTCAAAAGCTGGGCAATACAGTTCTTCGCCTTTTATCAGAGAACGCGGGACTGAAACCAGATTGTTTCATTAACGAGTGTGGGAAAATAATACAGAGGATGCGAATGAATTACTACCCACCCTGCCCAAGACCAGATCTTGTTTTAGGGTTAAGCTCTCATTCAGATGGAAATGGTTTGACAGTTTTGTTGCAGGACGATGAAATAGTTGGACTACAGGTCTGCAAGGATGGTGAATGGATTCCTGTTCAACCCATCCCTGGTGCCCTGGTTATCAATATTGGGGACATGCTTGAGGTACTTAATTTCAAGAGTCTTTAGGCCTAAACAACCTGTAGGAACCATAAATTTATGTTAACATGTTTTCAAGAATGTTTCTATGGGTTGTTAATTCAGAGGTTTCGTGTATTCAAGATCACAAAAGGCTGCCCTCTACAATATTGATTTAATATTTGGGTTTAATCAATGAGGACTAATGTTTGATTCTAGTAGATTCGTATCAAATGTAATTTTTTCTGTTTTTGTGTTTTGTTTAGGTACTGAGCAATGGAATATAGAATCTCCATTGCCATGTTTTATGGTCCAAGTATGGGAACAGAGGTCGGCCCTGTTCCTGAGCTCATAGATGAGATGCATCCCTGTCAATATAGAAGATTCATTCGTGCAGAGTATATGCAGAATTTCTTTTCTGAAAAACTTGAAGGGAAGAAGAAGATTGAATTTGTCAAAATCAAGTAATAACTTTCTTGATTCGAATCTTTTCAATATGGTTAAGACAGAGGCTGGGAAGGCATAAGATATACACTTACAATTTGTTCAGCTTAGTTCTCTCATGAGTATTTTTAGGCTTTTAGTTTAAGACTGGCCAGTGATCACTAACGTCATGAATTGCATGATTAAGTAATGCCCATTTCCTCCAGTCCTCGTTTTTAACATTGGGAAGAACGTTACTCATTTTCATAGTTTTGAAATTATTGATGATAGAAATTAACTTTTAAGATTCATATTTTGAAATTAAATAATTTTAAAAGATGTATATATATATAATATAATTTGTTATTACTGTTAAATTTAAAGGAGAGGAGTTAGTAGTTGAGCATTTCAATTTGAAATTACTATGCTATGCTAATAACAACTTTAAAATCAGCTTTTAGTGCAGAGTTGTCCATTTTTAATTACTAGCTTATATACATTTTTTATATATAAAATACGCTGAGAGATATCTTTCTTGAGGCACATATTTTCATAATCCATTAATTTTCATCATCACATATTTATGTGAGTCTAAGAGGCGTGAGGGAATGAAAATGATTCGAGACTTCCATTTCCTTGATGTAATTTTCACAATTTTAATTATAATTATATTTAGTCTATTTCTATTTTGTTTTTCTAACATGTAAATGAACGTCAATTTTTTTTCAAAATGGAAAATGTTTACATTGAAGATTGTTGCCACTGTAGAAAGCCTCGCGGCTTAATTAAATCAATAAATATATGTATTAGATATATAAAATGTTGTATACTAAATATATTAAAAGACGTTGTCTACTGAATATATTAAAGGATGTCTTTAAAATTTAGTTCATCTTATTATTGTCTAGGGGCTATTCTTAAATCGTGATTAATCTACTTTGAAACAACAAATCAGATTTTAGCTTTTGTAAATATTTGTTGTTATACATTAACATGTTGCTATAGTGAAGTTGCATTATTTTTCAAGGTCCATAATATTTTTAATTATGCTGGTATATTATTACTTACTGAGTAACCGATTGGTTCTCTGAACTCTGATATATCACATAACAAATTAGGATCTTGGGAAACCTAATTGTAAAGATCATCTTCTTTGTAATGAACATTTGGCAATTGAGATTTTAGTTTTCTCCATGCAAGAAAATAGATGGCAACATTCTAGAAATAGAAAAGATCTGAAGGATATCTTGAAATCCTACAGAAATGGGTTCATTAAATATAATTAACCTAAGCTTTAACCGTTACCTTGTTTCATGTAAGTAAGACCCTCTCTCTCTCTCTCTCTCTCTCTCTCTCTCTCTCTCCCCCCCTATCACACCCTATCCCATCCCCTACTCTCCCTCTCCCATCCCCTACTCTCTCTCTCTCTCTCTCTCTCTCTCTCTCCATTTCTCTGTCCCTCTCTTCCTATCCCACCTTCTCTCATCCCCTACTTTGTCTCTATTTATCCCTCCCTCTCTCCCTATCCCACCCTCTCCCATCTCCTACTCTCTCCCCATCCTCTACTCTCTCTGATTGTATACCCTCTCTCCCTCTCTCCTTCCCTCTCTATTGAAATTCAGGCTTATAGAGTGTGTGTGCACTATAGCGTGTATGCTCTATGTAAGCCTAAATTTAAAAATGTTTTAAATAACGCATGAGTGGTAGAGTGTGCATGCGTTATTTAAAGCTTTGGATTCTACCAAACCTAAGGCATGGTTTTTCCATGGGGATCCAACCCAAAGGTTTGGAGTCTCTAAATTAGTCTAAGATGTGTTTTGTATCAAACATACACAAAATGATTGATTTTTCTTGTGTGCTCTCCTTCAAGTTTTCTTGTGGTTGAGCATAGATAAAATCAGGTTACATGACATTGTAAATCTCTATGTTGGCTATATAACTATATAATTTATTTTGAATTTGAACTGTTTTAAGCCTTTCGACTATAATTTATTTTGAATGTATGTCCATTTTCTATCAAAAACCAGTGTACTAATTGGGGTGTATAGTTTAGCTTATTCATCGAATTTCACAACAACTTAGTTTTTTAGAAACTAGACTCCATTTTACACACTTTGAAAAAAAGAATTTTAGATTTTAATTTAGTTTTCAATCATTTCTAGGAGGAGAACACAAATATTTCACATTTTTGGGATATATCCAATTAAAAAATACATTAAAAAAAATACACATTATAAAATTACCTAAAAAATATGGGATAAACTACATGGTGTTAGGTAACTTTTGACCAGAGCAATTAAAGAATTTCAAAAGAAAAATTAAAATTTTAGGGGGTCACACTTTGCACTATGTTATGTTTTTTTCTTAAAAAATTGTACCACTTTTTGTGGCCACCTTTTTTTAGGATCTAAAACTAAACCATTTTGAAAAAAAAATTATTATTTAGAAACTTGGTTTAAAGGACTACTACTTTTGTTTCTGTCATATCTTAAAATTTTGAGAGTAACTATCTTCAAATTCTTGTTGAATTTCAAAAATCATTGATTTCAAAACAAAAAAAGGTGGTCACTTATACCCCCCTTATGGCACCACAACTTTGGTGCACTTACACCACTTCTAACTTTTCCCTTATATAGAATATATCATACTTCAAATTTATTCCTTAAACAACAATCCTAGGAAGCCAAGTCCTCTAGTTACTCCCTTAGAGCTCTTCACCTAAGGATGCCTGTCGAACTTCCTTTGAATTTGATATCGATCTTCTTGACTTTTTGATGATAAGTCATTACTTTCTAATGATGCGGATAGATGGGGTTCATAATCTCAAGCAGTCACACATGTGTATTTCTAGACCCCCTCTATGTATCAATCTTCTAAGCTCCTGTGTTGCCTTTGAAGAAGTATCATACTCCCTCTTAATGTAGACAAATACTCATAATATCAATCATCAAGAATATTTGCTTCAAGAGCCTCTTTTTTATCCAGTCTGGTCATCAGATGACTAATGAATTCTAGATCATAACTTATTTCAAGCTACTGTCATAAGATTAAATTTGCACAATATTTTGGTAGCATGCATAAAGTGCCAACCTTCTTTACTTGCAAGAACATCCTTAGACATAAAGGAAAATATCAAGGCATATATCTCTTAATAGTATGTATAGAAACACAAATAGATAAATGTAATGGTCAAAGATATGAAATAATTATCTACACATAGATGAAACACCTCCCCACTAAAGATGTTTCAAGTGGGAATGGAACATTGTTTAGGATCATCTCTAGATTAATTTAACTTTGCAACAACTATACCATTTTTGCCAAAGTAGATAGTTGTGAATTCTTATTATTTCCAAAGCCTCTAGACAATATCTTGAAATTTCATTCTAAGATTGTATGTTAGCCACATGTGTCCCTATCCTTTGAATAAAGGGCATTAAGTATGTAATTCACCAATGTCTTCTGATTATTTAATATAATATCACAGGTCTTAATAAAACTTGAATTATTTGATATCTTCCTTTTAATACCCAAAATTTATGGTGGCCCACTTCATGCAACTCATCAAGAGTTGCCTCATTAGCATCTACAATCAAAAGTATTTATTATTACACTTTCATAATATTGAGCACCTGCAAATGTTTAGAAACCCACTTAAGACCCGTCAATGGTTTTCTTCATATATATGCATAGATATGTATTACTCTAATACTTAGTTATTGTTCATAAATGTGTCTTCTTATGTTGTCAGTGTGGGAATCAGTTTAAGTTTGGTGAAGTCATGACTATCCATGTCACCACTCCTGAATTCATACATATCTGCTCTACCATGCTCATGGTCTATGGAATGACGAGGATCCCTTCCATGAGAATGATTGAGATAGATCTCCAAGTAACTTCCAAGCTTCTCTAACTGTATGAATTTTGTTCATCCTAGAACCCATGATGTCTTTATGGTTGATGTATAAAAAAATAATTTGTGAGCAATAGTAATGCCTATGGATGGCATCTCAAGTATTGACCATTTGTAATTATGTTGGTACTTCTTCATACGTATAAAGTCAAAAAGTGATAATATCAAGCAATTCTTATTAATATTTTATTTATATTTTTCAGACTTGACATGTATAACTCCTTTTTCCTGAATCATTGGTATGGCTTTCACAAATTGACAAACTAAAGTATATTCATTCTCAGATATTTATTCCATTGATTGGTAAATAATCTTATATAATCATTCCATGTATCATAGTTGATCAAAATATATAAGAATAGTCTTCTTTCATTTTCTATTATAATTAAATTTATTTTCAACTCCTTCTTCAACAAAGTCCATGTGGGATGCCTTGCAAAATAATTAAAGGGATTTTAACAAATAATCCACCACCGTCAAAGACAATGTAAACAAATACCTTCAAACTTGTAATTCTCATTCTGAAATCTTATATATCTATTATTTAATATGTTGTGAATATCAATGGTCTATGGTTTATATCTTCTTGTGAACATGCCACTTTCTTACACTACTCAGTAACCCTATATGTGTTTTCCATTCTTTTAAATAATCACATGTATCATTCCTCATACAATGTAGAATGTATTTATATCTCTTATTAGATTTGTCTATCTTATCCTCCTCCATTTACCAGTGCTAAGAATTTTCCACGTAACCTTTCATCAATTTTGAATAAAATGTTTCCAATATGGGTTATATTGTATTTAATGTTGCCTATATTGATCCCTCCTTATTTGCTAGTGATAATGACTTCTTAAACCAGGCATCCTCTATTGCTACATATTACAAACTTTCTTGTCTGCTTTCATTTTTTCTTATATTCAACATTCGTCTATGGTTCTATGCCTATTAATTATTCAAATCTTTAATGAATAGTATGTTTCATTTTCTATAGTGTCAAAAATTTCCTTTCCAATATAATCACAACATAATGAGAGAATACTAGCAGAAAGTTGTATTTTGTTATTAAACAAGCCTTCTCCACTATATCTTTTGTTTTCTTCAAATATAGAAGTGTTGCCCTTAGAATTCAATTTTGTAGTATTTGCTCCTCTTTTTATATTGTGGATTGTTGATAATAACAAATACAATGATACGGCAACATTGTATACTATGAGGCTTGCTATGGAAATTGGTTATCGAAATATTTGGATGGAAGGAGGTTCGCTTAACATTATTAATATTTTCAATAACAAGAATCTAGTTACTTGGACAATTAAAGAAAGTATTATGTAAATCAAAAACCTTATTAATAAATTTGATAATGTAATATTCTATCATATTGTTTGAGAGGGTAATTCAGTTGCTAATTGGATTGCCAACCAAGCTATCTATAGGGAAAGCAAGTTGAGTTGGCATCCTGACCTATGCAAGGATGGAGAGTTGATGATGATTGTTAATTATGATAGGACACATGCTAGATAAGGAAAGATTTCCTAAGATTGAAAAATTTATGAGGAAGAGTGGTGGGTTTATAGAGGACAATTTGAGAT
Source organism: Cupressus sempervirens (assembly GCA_028749045.1). Classification (NCBI taxonomy): domain Eukaryota; kingdom Viridiplantae; phylum Streptophyta; class Pinopsida; order Cupressales; family Cupressaceae; genus Cupressus; species Cupressus sempervirens. The sequence goes on along the minus strand of CM053787.1, from coordinate 770,523,184 downwards.
TCCTTAGGAAGTACCTTTGCACTATAATGACTTGCATTTGGCACATAAGGTTATTAGCTCTTTAGTAATCTTCAATACTTTATTACCTTTTCTGGTTTTTGCTACTCTAGTGTTTTGCAGAGAAAACTGGGTTTTTGAGATGGGCGGGGAACCAAGAAAGGTAAAGTGATGACCTACATTGAGAGACTCCATGGGTATAAACCTCACATTATGGAAGCCTTCTTTAAAAAATAGTTTGAAGATAGGGTCACTTTGAATAGAGTGACAGTGAAATTGATTAAAGAATTTATTGATGAGGTTACAAGGCTTCCTATGGAAGGGATTAAATTCAGCAAGGAGACTAGTATCTCCAATGTGTCTTTCAAGAAATTTGCAAAGACAGAAGCTAAAGAGAACAATTTGGAGAAAAATGGCCCAGACTTCTACAAACTAAATCAAATAAAAATTATCTAGAAGGATTTTTTTTCATGTATTTGTGAGTATTTTATTCTTGATGGTAGGGTTAAGAGAGTCCATAAATTTCACTTTTTTTTCCTAAATCATTTTAGGCACAAAGATAAGATTTCCTTTCCATTTTTTCTGAAATACTCTCTTCTTTTAAGTCTATATGCACATAGGAAGAAAGAGTGTCATCTTGTGCTTCATGAAGGTTTAATTTTTCTTATTGAAAACTATTATAGAAGTAAGGCTATAAAGCCCTCTTTGGTTCTTGAGAAAAGGAAAGGGTCTGGTAATGATCCCTGCTCTAAGAGAATAAAGGTGGAAGAAGGGGCTAATGATAACAAGAAGGTTTTCAAATGGGAGAAGACTAAGAAACATGTTGAGGGAATTTTTGAACCTAAGGATTTGGATAATGATGAGAAAATAGAAATGGGGGTTCTTAGTTCTAACCTGGATGATTAATCTAGGAGTAAAGGGGTGTCTACTAGTAAAGACAATGTGGAGGGAAGTAAGGATAGAATTACAAACTTAAATGTTGGGTCAAAAGCCTCCAGGGAGGATGATGAAAAGCAAAGCAATCACCCTTCTCATAATGCTAGTGAGGAGAAAATGGAGGAGATGATCGCCCTTCTCATAATGCTAGTGAGAAGAAAATGGAGAAGGATACTGGCAAGGAGATTGAGAAAAAGGCCATGTGGGTAAGGACAATAGCTAGAGTAAAAAAGAAAATGAGGAAAGGATGGAGAATTTGGATATTAATATTGATACCTAGATCAATATTGTGAGCACTGTAGTTGGTTCTGAGCCTAGAGATGTGGTTGATGGGAGGGATGACTCTCATGATCCAAAACTTTCCTTTCTTCACATTGCTAATCTTAAAGCGAAGACTTCTCTTTAGAGTGATTCTTGTATGCACCCAAAAATGGTCGCCTAGACTATGGGCCCCCATTATTCAATTTATCAATTTATCAAATTTTCTGAATCAATGGTTTGTAATATATTCAAATCAATTTCCTTGATCAAATTCGATTTATTTCATTTCTAAGATTGATCATTTTATTACAAGTCTTATTTAATTAAAAGAAAATCTTTTCTTTTAATTAAATAAAATAAAATCCCCATTTAATTAAAAGAAAACCTCTCTTTTAATTAAACAGTTCATCCACATTTAATTAATTAAGAGAAAAACCTCTCTTTTAATTTAATTAAATATCTTCTATTTAATTAAAAAGAACTTGCTCCCTTTTAATTAAATAAAAATCCCACTTAAATATCTCTTTTGATGAAAAAAGGAAATAAAATAAATTCTTTTTATTTAATTTCTCTACACTTAAAGATGTGATCTAAGTGGAATTTATCTTTCCACTTTCTCCTCAACCATTCCTCTTTTCTAATTGGTGGAATCTCGTCTCACATGGATCACCACTTTCTTCTCAACCACTCGTCTTTTCTCATTGGTGGAATTTTGTCTCACATGGATCAAGCTCTATTATCCCATATTGGTTGTGAAAAGCCTCTCACCTCCATAATTTCCTTTATAAGGGAGAGCCCTCTCCTCATGTTAGACACCCATGATTATGCTATCGTTATGCTGCAGGTTTGAAGACCAATTTTTGAAGGAGTTTGAATACAAAAGCTTTTTGTGGAGATCTTCTATTTTCTTGTCTTTTTCTCTCTTGCACCCATCATGGGCTTTTAGCTTAGATCTTGCATTTATAGATTAGATTTTTCTTTCATAGATTAGATCTTATTTTCATGCATATTTGAAGATCATGGAGACTAGCATTCTTGCTTTTCCTTTTTGAATCTCTCATCTCATGGTGTACTTGCATGGGCACAAAAATAGGTCAAACTGAGGGCCTCCATTGAAAACCCTTGCACTCTATGAGTAGAGAGCTATGGATCGATTTGTGAGGGCTCATTCTTGAGTTTTCTTACATGTAATGATTCATAGAAGTGTGACAACATTTTAGCACACATTTTTGGCGCCCACCGTGGGGCTTGAATCAAGTTTCTAGCTCCATTTGCTTTTTTTTTCATCTCTGGTTTTTTACAGCAGTATATTGGATCTAATCAAGTGCTTTTGTAAATTTTTCACTTTGGTTTTAAGGCCAACCCATATATAGATTGGTTTGCAGGCAAAAAATCTAGTTGGTTTAAAGATTCAATCATATCTTTTAAACCACTTAGATTTTGGTTCTGAAAATTTTTTTATGGGTTGTGAATGTGCCCAAAATGTTCCAGTTCAATTTTCAGAGCATTTTGACATGATTTGCGTAAGTTATGAATTTCTCTTTATTTTTCAAAAAAAATCATTTATGATCGCAAATCAGCGTATTTTTTGGAAAAAATTACATTTTCAGAAATATTTTTGAATTCTAAGAGGGGTTCTTTCTTTGTGTTTTGAATTTTGAGGCCGTATTAAGGATCAAAAACTCGATTTGATAAATTCGGCCTATTTTGAAAAATTGGGTCCCTAGGGAACAAATGAAGAGATTTTTTAGAATTTCTTACATTTTTGGAAAGCTCTTTAGTTTTTAGCAGGGGTCTCTTCTTTTCATTTTTATTTTTGGGTCCGAAATCATAGCAAAAAAAAGGTCTAATCATGTTGACTAGGTTATTCATATTTTTTTTGCAGGGATTTTCGTGTTTTTCTGGTTTTTTCTGCTAACTGCTCACTGTTTTGGGTTTTTCTGTGTTTTTTTCTTTTTTTGGAACAACATAGCAGCAAGTTGTGATTTCATTGGAAAAAATGCTAAAGTTGTTAAAAATAGGTAAGATCTACTAAGCGCGTTGCGAGGACTTCAGGTATTCTTCTTTGGCTGATAACACTTTGATTTGGAACCTTAAAATGAACCTCTCATGTGTCTAGCTTGTGTGTTTTTCTTATGCTTTTATTTTTCAAACACATGCATAATTGATACTAGGTTGTAATCTCCATTGATTTTTATTTAGCAAGCTTGATTATTAGTGATAGATTTAGATAGCTATATTGGGTTATTGGACTTGCTGAATCCGCCGGCCCCTCATTCCACCCCGTGGTTGCAAGATCAGCACCACATTAAAGGGGAGGGGTCTACAGGATAGAAGCGTTAAGTGCTCCACTTGGCAACCCTCTTGTGCTTTCTAAAACTCACTAATCTTTGAGTTGTGGACTCGTTTTGGCTTGTGTGAGGGGTTAAGTGTTCCACATCTTTGGACTCACCTTGCATTAGTTAAAGCGTTAAGTGTACCACCTTGTGCTTTTTTATTATTCTTGGATAGATTTGCTTTTGGGGAATTAACATCTGTACACACATAGTAATTAGGCCCCATGAATACTATTCGTGGATCTTGAGGGAGTGAGTTCCTAGTGAAACTCCTCTCAAAGACGGATTCTTTGTAGGTGGGGAGGATACTTTGAGAATCTCTTAGATAGATGGATCTTCAACTTGTTGATTGAGGCATCCTTTCTCTGGAGAGGTTGATAGATCACTAGGGGTTGATATCATAGATCTTGAGATAATCTTAGTTAGCGTGTCAGATTAATCTGCTTGCTTTGATTGGGCTAAAAGTGAAAAGGTGTCAAAACCTTGGATCTGAAAGCTAAGTCCCCTTGTGATCCACTATTGTGATTCGGTCACCTTTAGAGAGGGTTAACCATAGCAGACAATCCCTATACAGGGCAAACTGCGGACGAAACCTCAAGCGGTAATAGCCACTTCTGCCGTGGTTGCAACAATCGCTATATAAATGTCCTCGTGGAAGAAATCTCCATGGGGTATGGTTCATTGTGGGTTGTCAGATCTCCTTAGCAGCTCTTGAAGATCAAGTTCTTAAACTGTGTCAAAACTTCGGTGCGCCAGGATTGGAGGTCACCCCTGTGAATCATAAAAGTTGCAGAGTCAAACCATTACTAAAAACCTTAGAGAGGCCAACTTTTATTTTCTAGGGATGTATGCAATGATTGTGAAACTCTTTGAGAACATACATAATTAGCTCTCCTAGGGATTAGCATAAACTAAGTCACTTGATTGCTCATGTGCAAGGTTGCTTTGCCCCTTGTTCATTGTTTGAAGACTGTTTACTTGAAATCCCTGTTTTCTATCTTGCGTGCTTGGTTTATGATAAAGAATCTATTGATACATCTAGTTGGATATTTAAAATGAACAAAATCTAAGTTCTTGAGTTGAGACTTTACGATCGAATAACTTTGTTATCCCATTATTTCTAGCCTCCCTAGGTTGGTCCTATTTGGATTAGGCTACTTTTCTCATTGTTAGAAGCCTTTTTGCACCATGGGTTATTGTGCTTTGACCTCTTGAATTAGTAATCATTGATTTCATAAGAGACCTTGTTTGGAGTTGGTAAGATAGAAATTTTCCTTATTGAGAAAGATATACACTTGGATCCTTTGATATTACACTTGGAGAATCTTAGTAATCTCTTGTCCATTCACTTTCATCAAAAATCAATTTTAATTATTTATAATTTGGGTAAATCATCCTCCTGGTCCATATGTGCTAGGGTATTCACCCAAAGTTGTGAGCACCTCTATGGCAGTGTTGGTTTATGCCTATTGCAAAATTCTATCTTATCACATCTCTTTTGGACAAGTTAGTGCTTTTACTATCCTAGTTTGATACCAATGTTTATTAGGGTTATCCTATCAACTAGTACATTTTCTTTCATGTTGATTACAAGTGCTATTACATGTTGCTCAACATTCAAATGATCTCAAATGGTATCAAATTTCCCAAAATGACTCTTGGTCTTCTTTCTTCTTCATCTTTCATGTCTTTCTAATCTCCCATTTCTATTCTTTCTTTTCTTCATGTCTTTTGATTCTTTTCCTCCTATTATAATATAGTCTACCTTCTTCTATTCATTCTTTATCTTCTTCCATACTTGATTCTTCTTCTTCTAGAACCATGGATCTTGAATATCTTTTTAGGGATCCTCATTTGAGCTCAGATGAAATCCACCTCCTTCTTGAATTTGAAAAGTGTTGTCACTCCAATAGATGCATGGATGCTAACGTTGCAACAAAAATGATTAAAAAAATGGATAAATCAGACACCTTTGCTAGGATCATGTGCAAGATCAAATCACAATATCCTTCTTCCAAATATTTTCCATCTTCCAAGTCTTATCATGATTCTTCTAAATATCATACAGATTCTTCATCCTCCAAGTCTTATCATGATTCTTCTAAATATCGTTCAAATTCCTTATCTTCCAAGTCTTATCATGATTCTTCTAAATATCCTTCATATTCTTCATCTTCTAAGTCTTACGATAATTCTTCTAAATATCATTCACATTCTTCATATTCTAAATCTTACCATGACTCTTCTAGATATCATCCATCTAGGTCTTCACCTACCTCTTTTTCACAATATCATTCTTCTTCTACTTCTACCAAGAGTCTTATTCCTCTTATTAAGACATATGATAATGAACAACATGAAAAGTCTTGTGATATGCCTATCTATAATTCTTCTAGTGACAATGATTATGATGGTGATGATTATTACATTCCAACAGTTCCTAAAAGTCCTCCTAGTCCTGTGCTTGTGCTTAAAGGGGATGAGTCACGAAAAGATATTGATGGTAATTCACATGAATCAAATCTTGAAAACATTGATAAATTTTGTGAACAACACCTAAATGATAAATCTGCATTTTTTGACGAAGAGAAAGCATTTTTTTGTGCTGAAATACAACATCAATGGGATAAGAGTTCCTCTTCTAAGAACCTTCATGTTGAAAATAAAGATTACACTCTTGAGCAAGATCATATTAATGTTGAAACTTTGTCTTCTGATGCTCCCCTTCCATCTTCTACTTCCTCCACTATCCATACATCCCTTAAAGATTCTGAGTCTCTCAAATCTTCTAGCAATCATTCATCCAAAAAAGATCCTAATGCTTTTCATGCAGTTCCCTATAGTTATCCTCAAGGGCTACCTCTTAAAGAAACTCAAGCTAACCTTCACTTGGCTACAAATACCTTTGACAATGCTAAACCTAAAGAGCCTAAGCCTTCATGCACTATAATGCTTACTTCAGCTAGTCCTTCATCATCTATTCCAAAGTCTTCCATACAATTCCAACATGCTTCCTTCTCCTTAGCACTGGCTTCATGTCAAGAGGACTCTAAAAATGATAAAGAAAAGAATATAAAAAAAGATCAAGATCAAGAACCTTCCATGTCATCCAATCCTTTTCACAATGTTTCTGATACATTTCATGGTTCTTTTGATCCCTTACACCCTTTCTCATTCATTCCACCATGTCTTAAGTCTTCTCCTAAGAAAGATCAAGATACTGCTTGGACCATTGAGCTTATTGACAATAAAAATGGCCTTAGTACACTTTCTCCTTCCAAAGGTGATACTTCCATTAAGGTTATTAAAAATGATGCTATTACTTCCAATGTTGAGCCTATTGAAAATCAAGAGAACAATTCTATGCTCATGTTATCCAAAGATCCTTGTCAAGATCAAAGTCTTCCATCTTCTTGTTCTACCACTCCATGTTCCCTTCCACTTTCTACTCTTCCTAAGTCTTCTCAAGCTATAAGTTCTCCTATCACCGAAGTTGCTCCTATTAAAGATGTTTATGTTCCTATTGAAAATCCTGATACTCACTCTAAAGATGTTGATGTCCTTGATTGTCATATAGATGTTGATGAACTTATTGATTACCCTTTTGCATCTTCTACATCCATCCTTGGACCTCCCCCACCAATACTAAATGCTTCACATTTTCCTTCCATCTTGGGTCCTTATGTCCCTTCACTTTCCCCTCCCAATTCTCCTAGTTCTTCATCCATTTTGGGTCCTTATGTCCCTCCCTCTCCTATCTTTCCTCAAGATCAACGTAGATGCATATCCTTGAATCCTTTTCATCCACCCACTCACCTAAACCAGTCATGTCATCCTTCTTCTTCCACAAGTCCCAAGTCTTTTGGAAGTAACTTGAATGTTCAATACAAGAAAAAGAAGCAATTCAAGAAGCCATATAAAAAGGTAGACCACCATGTCTCATCTAATCGACATGGGGGCATAAAGTCAAAAGAGATATCTAAGAAAAAAATTATAAGACAAGTATGGGTTCCAAAATCCATCATTGAAGATATTATCTCTACATCATCAAAAAGAAATGAAAAAAGGCCTATGGCTATATGGATTCCAAAGTCTCTCTTGAGAGAGTCTAATATTGAACAACAATTGAAGTTGACATTCAAGCTTCCAAAGAATTCTGCTTCATCTTCTTCCAAAAGTATTCTTCCATTCCATGTGCCTAAATTGCAACCTTTTCTATCCACTCACCATATTACTTCACATATTCCTTCATTCACATTTTCTCCATCCTTTCGCCACCCTTCAAGGTGTGTGTTGACGTTGATCTTGCCTTCATTTCCATTTTTCAATCTCACTCACTTCGCATAAAGCCATATCCTCCATTTTTGTCTCCCATCTTCCTTTCCCTATTAGCATCTTTGAGCATATCATTTGAATTCCTTTTTATATCATGGTTTAAACATTCAAAGAGCATTATCTCAAAAGCTTGACTTCTTCCAAAAGAAAAATTGAAAAAGATTGGAAAAAAAAAAGAAAGAAAAAAAATTAAAAATTTGAAAATGTGCCTTGGTGAAAACCTGGTAATCAGGCACCTTGGTAGCAAAAGTAAAGAGAAATAAATTCATCCTATGGTGAAAACCACTCCCTTGTGGTGCCTTGGATAAGTACCATGATGAAAACCTAACAAATAGGCATCATGCGTAGTTCTTCTACATCTTTCATTCATTTCGTCTTCTCTCTTTGATCTTGACAATGTTGACCTATAGACAAACATTTGGCTATCTTGTGAGATATCTTATGATGATCTTTTTTTCATTCCTTTCATGTTTAGCCTTCATATCTATTTTCCTCCATTCATTCTAGTCTTTTGCTACCCTTTTTCCATTTACCCCTTTGGTCTTGATCTAATAAAATAGAGTAAAATATGATGCTATAAAGTCTCTTGACATGTCTACTTCTTTGGATTGCATCTTTCCCACTTTTACATTATGCTTTCTTGAATTATCCTATGCTGGCCTTTCATTTCTTGTCCAAATGTTCTTTACATGACAAATTTTCCCTAGCTTGGGTGCTCTTGAGGAGTCAGCCTTTGAAGATCACTTTCACTTGCTTCATACACTCCTTACTTATCCATCATATCCATTAGCTTATTGCTACATTATGTCCTCCACCTTGTTAGACATTGGGACTGCATGATGTGATCTTGCTTAAGAGTTTAATGCCCATTCTGTTTAGGGGTATCTTTGTACATATTTATTGATTTGGAAAAAAATTCAAAAAAATTGATATATTTCAAAAATCCAAAAAATTGATATATTTTAAAAAATACAAAAAAATGATATATTGTAAAAATTCTAAAAATTGAAAAATGTCCTGAAAAAATGATCATCTTAGTGACAACCTAGCAAAAGGCACTTTGATGTATCTTCAAAAAAATAATATATTCCAAAAATACAAAAAAAAAAAAAAAATTCAAAAATTCAAAAAAAAAAAAGAAAAAGTGCCTTGGTGAAAACCTGGAAACAGGCACCTTGGTAGCAAAAAAATAAAAAATAAAAAATAAAAAATCCAAGTGGTGAAAACTTGGAAACGGGCGCTACTTGAGGCCTTTGCACCCCTGTTTCTTAGCACATGTCCTTGACACTTAGCCTTTCTCCACCATGCCTTGTCCTTGTTACCTTGATTTGGAATTGGTCTTTGTCTAGGGGGCATAACTATGTTAGCTTTGGTTTCTTAGATGTGTGAGTCTTTAGGACACATCGCAAATGGTGTTTTTCAACACCCATTGACATCGAGTGTTTTTCAACACTTATTGGTTTGGTCTTACCCAGTATCATCATGTGATCTTACCTTCTTGCAAGCATTTGATCCTTGTCCTCAGAACTTAGTATCAGTTAACACACTTAAATTTTTAAACACAAAACTTAATGCTTGACTTATGTCATGATTTTTTTTCTCTGTGTACTAATTGTTATTGATTTTTGTTGAGTGTCTTGGTATGATAAGTCTCTCCATGATGCATCGCTAGACAAATTGGGGCATGGGACATGTTTTTATTTGTTTTTTTTGGCTTGTGGGTGTGGTCTTGAACTCTAGAGTGTCTTTTGTTTTCCCCTTGAAACACTTAGGAGATTTGAGACATCATCCTTGATTGTTTTTGCACAACCATTCTTATAGTCATCTTGGCATCTATGCCTTGATGCGAGCATAGTTTTTCTATATTAAATTGGGTAAGCTAACATCAAAGTCATCTTGACCTTTATGTCTTTGATGCTTATGTTAGAATCTTTCTACATTTCAATCCAATATAAATCGCATTCATATCTTCATAGTTGCATTTGTAGCTAGTGATGATTGTGTGATTTTTCGATGTCCGTTAATAATGGCCCAATGATGAAAATAAGTTTTTTTACATTCTCTAATGAATGATGAACACAAAATCCTATGTTACAGTTGCTCTTTTGCAAGTACACCATTGCATTTCATGTAGCTTGCATTATTAGACTTCATGTTAGTTTGCATTTTTAGGTTGCATTATGAGTTTGAGAGGGTTCTCCTTTCATCTTTATTGTGGACATTTAATCAATTGTGGTCACATTTTGATCTTCATTTCCTTATTTTCTGTCGTGATCTCAATCAAAATTTCTATCTTAAACAGTTGATTGATTTTTGGAGCATTTTCTTTTCTTATTTCTATTTCTTTCCATATCTTTCAAACTTCTATCTTCCATTTTCTTTTTCCCCACTTCTTTTCTTCTAAATCACCTTTGGGGCATAATATTTCATGCTTGATGATCTACCTTGGTTCTATGATTCTTATATCTTTCATCTTACATCAAGAACCTTATCTTTTGTTCGATTTGATCAAATTTATCAATTTGTTGTTTCTCCTCTATCTCATTTCGATTTCGATCATGAGGGGGCAGTAATTATCAATTTCAATCCTTGATTCAGTTTTATCAATTTTATCCTTGACTTTTTCAAGTTAAAATTTATTTGTATTATTTGTCCTGATGTGTTCCCGAGTCGACCACACATCTGGGTTGTTTTGTGATCCCAAATTGACCTCACACTTCAATTTCTTTCTTTGACTACATGTGTTCCCGAATCGATCACACATTAGTCAAAGAGGGGCAAATGTATGCACCCAAAAATGGTCGCCTAGACTATGGGCCCCCATTATTCAATTTATCAATTTATCAAATTTTCTGAATCAATGGTTTGTAATATATTCAAATCAATTTCCTTGATCAAATTCGATTTATTTCATTTCTAAGATTGATCATTTTATTCCAAGTCTTATTTAATTAAAAGAAAATCTTCTCTTTTAATTAAATAAAATAAAATCCCCATTTAATTAAAAGAAAACCTCTCTTTTAATTAAACAGTTCATCCACATTTAATTAATTAAGAGAAAAACCTCTCTTTTAATTTAATTAAATATCTTCTATTTAATTAAAAAGAACTTACTCCCTTTTAATTAAATAAAAATCCCACTTAAATATCTCTTTTGATGAAAAAAGGAAATAAAATAAATTCTTTTTATTTAATTTCTCTACACTTAAAGATGTGATCTAAGTGGAATTTATCTTTCCACTTTCTCCTCAACCACTCCTCTTTTCTAATTGGTGGAATCTCGTCTCACATGGATCACCACTTTCTTCTCAACCACTCGTCTTTTCTCATTGGTGGAATTTTGTCTCACATGGATCAAGCTCTATTATCCCATATTGGTTGTGAGAAGCCTCTCACCTCCATAATTTCCTTTATAAGGGAGAGCCCTCTCCTCATGTTAGACACCCATGATTATGCTATCGTTATGCTGTAGGTTTGAAGACCAATTTTTGAAGGAGTTTGAATACAAAAGCTTTTTGTGGAGAACTTCTATTTTCTTGTCTTTTTCTCTCTTGCACCCATCATGGGCTTTTAGCTTAGATCTTGCATTTATAGATTAGATTTTGCTTTCATAGATTAGATCTTATTTTCATGGATATTTGAAGATCATGGAGACTAGCATTCTTGCTTTTCCTTTTTGAATCTCTCATCTCATGGTGTACTTGCATGGGCACAAAAATAGGTCAAACTGAGGGCCTCCATTGCAAACCCTTGCACTCTATGAGTAGAGAGCTATGGATCGATTTGTGAGGGCTCATTCTTGAGTTTTCTTACATGTAATGATTCATAGAAGTGTGACAACATTTTAGCACACAATTCTTAGTTGTATAATGAAATAATGGTTCTCAAGAAGAAAATGGGGATTATGTAGAAAGAATTGGATGTTGAACACACTAGGAGAACTCAGATGGAAGTGAAAATTGGTAACATCCCTAATAAGCTTAAAGAATATGAGTAGGAGCTTTGTTACCTTATAAAGGAAAGTGGTAAAAAATGGAACAAGTCACTTCTAGTCTATGTGTTGCAACGACCAATCTAGCTAAGAAGAGTAATGAGGAGATAATGTCTCCTAGTAATGTAGGGATGGGAAGTCTAGGTGGACCTAGTAAGATAACTAGGTAGAGCACAAGGAAAAAGGTTGTTAAGTCTCTTGAGGCTCTTGTTCTTAATCTGGCTGACATTATTTAGAGTATTGTAGAAGCAAGTAAAGAGGTGGCGAACATTATCAAAGAGCTTTTGTAGGTGCTAGTTGTGGAGTGGGCATGTTGGTTGTTGGTCTGGGTGGTTTTCTAATTTTCTTTTCTTTTTTCTTTCCAGCTTGTTGAAACACTAGGTTCCAAGTCCTTGAAAAACTTGGTCACTTTTTATGGTTTAAACTTTTGGTTTTAGGTTGTTGTACAAACTGGTTTTGTTGTTTAAACTTTAGGTTTCAGGTCCTTGTATAACTTGGTGGTTCTTTATTGGTTTTGGGTCCCTTCCAAACTTGCTTTTATCGTAATCTAAAATATATATAATGATAATTTTCTCCTAATTAAAAATCACTGCACACATCTATCACATTGAAGATTTATATCCCATTTTCTATTTTTAATTTCATCATGATATTCCCAATTGTATGATGATGTGTGTGAGCTACCTTATTTTCATCTAGTCATCAAAACTATAATTATTATTAGGGGTTTCTCCTATGGTGAGAGAGGGTAAGTGCACCAAGTTGTGGTGCCAAAAAGGTAACACAATTTATTTTTTCTAATTTGCAATAGCGCATTGTGGTCCCTCGAGTCCATTAAGACCCACATAGCTTTTGTCAGTGGTCAATTAGATATTTGGCAGGGTAAGAGGGATGAACAAAAAAGATATTATGCAAATAATTTATCATATCAAGATGTTAAAAAAAAAGATATACCAAAAGGGAGGATTTGTGCATTATTTAGAAAGCCTGTTGAACAAGATATTGTTAGAGAGACAACTAAATAGTTCCCTGTCCATTGGTGCATACACGATGGTATTAGAAATAATTTTTGGGATAGATGGTGGATGGTTTTTGATGCCCCTCCTTGCAATAATCATGAGGTCCCAATGTATTTCTTAAGGAAATTGTATTCTAAGTTTGTCCTTGGGGAGATCCCCAATTATTTTGACATATTAGACTTCATGGTAGAGGTGGGGGGTCATCATTTGAGGGGCTAGGGGCATGTCATGACCCTAATTTAGTTAGGGCACCTATGGTTAAGCCACAGGGTGAGCATGTGACTATTCCTTCAATTGTGAAGGAACATGTAGAGACCAACACTCTAGGGACTATTAGTGCTTTGACGTAGACCCTCATTCATTGCATGAGTCCATTAGTTGAGGAGGAGACTTCTGCATATCATGGTCACATGTGCACATCATGCAGATCCTTATGCACATTTGGTAGTCATGTTGGAGATGGTGCAGATGATGGGCTAGTGACTAATCAGTTCCTGAATGAGACATTTGGCATTGATATACAGGTAAATTAAAACTATAATAAACTAATTTGATCACATTTCATACATATAGTGAATGACTAATTAATTGGTATGTATTGACATCGTTCAAAATTCAGGGTCAGAGTGTTGGCAGCCCTAATTGTGATCCCTTGGCCCCATTTTTTGTCCTATCGACAAGTCCAAAGGTATGTATCAATTTAATCATTTAAATTAATACATATATTTATTAAGTAATCATATGAAGGATTGACAAAAAAATGTATGCATGTGCATGAGTTCTCTACAGGACCGTCGACATTCACTATGATCTCCGAGCCTAGACATGATACGAGCTTCATCGAGGTACATTTTTTCATGTTAATTTAATTCATTTGATTATATTTGTTTCATATTTCATGTTACATGTAATTTTTATTGTATGACATTTAGCTCTTGACATCTGAGACTCCTCATCTCCAACAATCCATCAATCGTGGAGTGGCTGCAGCTATGGCTAGTTCACAACCATTGACTGAGGTATGAAAGAATTTTTTTTCTTTTAGTTATTGTTTATAATAGTTAGTATCAAAATTTTTAATGTTATTTATAAGTGATTATATTGATTGAATTGTTTTAGGGTCTTGTCACACCCGATCATCCACAAGCCTTCGAGGTGGACTTGCAAAGTAACTATATGATGGCGGGAAGAAAATAATTAATTTTGTGTGTACATATATTTGATTCCAATGTATAATAATTATTGATTCATATCTACTTTGTTTGTATTAGCTCGAATTAGAGAAGAGCCTCAACAAGAGGACAAGTGAGCATGTGAGGAAGTCCCCATCATCGCAATCATCTCCCTCCACACGATGATCAAAGACCTCTAGAGATTTTTTTATTTCCCCTCATGGGAAGGAGAAGATATAGTTGATAGACATACATGTATGGGCATCAAGGAAAATATATGTTGGATTTTATGTCAGTGGACATATTCGATATACATTTGATGTATATATGACATTTTATATTTGTTGTATGACATTCATTTGATGCATGACATTATTAAATTTATGACATTATTGGTTAATATATGATATGTTTGTTCATGTACGACATTATTGGTTATCATAATATATTATGTTTTTGTTAATGTATGACATTATTGGTTATCATTTTATATTATATGTTTTTTCATGTATGACATTATTGGTTATCATAATATATTATATGTTCCTTCATGTATGACACCTCTGGTACTCATACCCACATACCCAAGTACCAGGTACTCGATGGAAAGCATCATAGCTAAGGACCTTCATTGAGATTTTGAATTATTTTTTTCAATTTTTTGTTTGTGTATTAATTCGTTGTTTATCAAGCTTAATTCAATACCTAATCAATTCGAAACTTTGATAAAATATTGATTAACAATAAACTTTATCACTATTTAAGCATAAGTTTATCATTTCCAATATGTCATCATCATATGATTTATGATCTTTTTCATGTTTAAATTTTTCCTTCTCTATTATTTGTTTATCAAGCTTAATCCAATACCTAATTAGTTTGAAACTTTGATACAATATCGATCAACAATAAACTTTATCAGTGTTAAAGCTAGAAATTTATCATTTCCAATATGTCATTGTCATATGATTTATGATCTTCTCATTCATTTTTAAACCTGCCTTCTATGTTATGCATCTAAACATTTATCATAAATTATTATTACAAACATATAACAAATTTGAAACTAAAAACAATACATTATATTTGCAAACTTTATCACTGTTCTTGATTTGAAAAATCATTGTCATGACTCATAAATTTAGGTTTTCTATAAATATAAAAATATAATTAAAAATAAAGTTTGACATACCTAAGTACCCCTGTCCCCTATTATAAAAAATAGTTGTACCCGTACTCTTACCCATACCTATACCCTAAGTACCCCAAGTACCCCCATCCCTGTGCAACCTTGTATATTATATGTGGATCTTGGTGTTTTTTGTATACCTATGTGGTTTATAGGATCTCTTGTTACTTAGAACATCCCTTGACCTTGCCCAACCTCCTCACCAAGTTAAGTGATCCAAACTTGCAGCATCACTCCCTTACTCTTCTAGGAATAGTATCCCTCCAAAGGTTTTATGGGTCTACTAGGGTACCGTAGCACTCCCCAATCCAACCAAGGTTTCCATGATGTCCTAAGGTGTTATTGGAACACTTGTACTATGAAATTCAACATATATTGAATTCTACACAACTTGTGCATCCTGCTCAACCAACATAACATCTATGCATTCTTGAATTGAGATGTGCAATTGTCTAACCAAATAATGTGTTGACGATATGTTATGCCCCTATTAGCCAAATCTCCATAAAATAGTTGAAAACAACCCTATACAAATTCTGTAGAATGTGATCAATCATCACTAATGTAAAAATGGTACTCCCTCAAAATATTCTTGTCATTCTTTGTATTTGTAGGTGAATGCATGAATGTTATGTGAACAAATATGGAAACATGTTGAGCAGTATAATACTTTGCTTGACCTCATTTTAAGGTTGTAGTGTGTAGTTCTTTGTGAAGTCTACAACCAAAACAATGGTATCCAATGGAAATGTATCCTTGCACAACTTGAATTGAAAATCTAGCCATCGAGCTCTATGTGTATGCCTTGCATACTCGTAAATAATCTTTTCATAAAAAATCTTCATGAACTCATACACTAGAATCTTTTCAATAACTAAATCACATCTTTTACCCTGTTTCCCATATTTTAGAGCATATGTCACTATCTTAAATTTTTTGTAATCTACTATTTCATTTCCAATTGCATGTGTACTATCCATACGTTCACAAGTTAATAAAAGTTGCAAAGAATCACAAAATAAGCGTGTACCATCAAAGCATGATGTCTTGTAAAATTGTTGGTCATCCCCTATTTCACACAAAATGTTGGATATGAATTCCCTTGAAGATCTTGGTGGCTCATTCATGTCACAATCCTGCAAAACAAACTTAGAATGCAAAAACACACATATATGCCTAAAAACATCAAAATGGTTAGAAAATTCAATATGTATCCTACAAAAACAAGTTGTGTATGTGTGATTTATTTTGACATAAAAAAGTTTACTCATCTCAAAAAATCTTTGACTTATTCAAATTTGAGGATACATACTAATAAATTTTGCAAAAAATTGTGTCTGAGTTGAGTCCAAAAAATGTTTCACATGTGGGTCATGATTTTGGGTACTAATCCTCCTTCTTACAACATCTCTTTGATTAGGGAAAACACATGTGTTATTTTTCCTAAAATCTTTGATCAATGATTTCAAAGCTACACTAATTTCTTTATCCTTTCATGGTAGTCTACCGCTAAATGTCCATAACTCATTTTTTGTTCGATCTTCCAATCTCTCATGCCTTGACATGGCTTTCTTTAGACTACCTCTACCAATTTTCAATGTTTTGCTTATCTTCCTCATGAGTCGAGCTTTCTTCATTTGGGTACTTACTATTGTTGATGTAAGTACTTGTCTTGTGATATTACTATCTTTGGTGCATGATTTAGAACCCACTTTGTCATAAGCACTCATTAGATTCTTTACAATATTTTTTTCATTTGAATTGTCTATCATTCTTAGCCCAAGAATCTTCATAATAGGCCTAAATTTCAAATTCCTCATCATTTCAACAAATAATTGGCATTGACCTATAATATTTAATTCTTCAAAGAATAATCTCCACATATGATTAACTTTCTTTGAAAAGTATGCTTGCTAATCTTGTCAGGCATTGATTTCAAAATGTTAGTATTAATATCAGTCAAATATTTTGGTCTTCTAAAATGAATTCTAGAAGGTGTTATAATCTCTTCCATTCCCTCAACATTTTGAAAATCAACATAAGGTTGAGTGTTTTGCATACCTTGAACCAAAGATGACATGCCTTGGCAATAAGATGCAAAAGATGGAATATCACCTACTTGATATGTTGATGTTGTGCCTTCAACATGACATGATGGAGTGTGTAAATCATCGAATTTGCAAATTAGTGTCTCTTCAACATGAGAGGATGATATGAATCCAACACTGGAAGATGGTGTAGCTTCACAATTCAATTGTCTTCTTGAGCATAACAGTCTCATTCGTTCTCTTTGTCTTTCCAATTCTTCCTCTTTATTTCTTTTTATCGATGGTTCTTGATTCTCTTCGAAAGTCAATTCTTCATTATTGCTTTGTAATTTTTTTTGTTCATGTAGTAGTTTCATTTCATCTCTTTTAATTTCCAAATCTCTCTCCCTATCTTCGTTTGTTTAAGTTTTTGGTTTCTTCCTTGGCATGATGATGATTTCTACATGTCAAATTATTCAAACATTTGAATTACTTACAATTTGTAAATTACAAATCATTCAAATAAATATAAAAATTACAATTATTTCAATGAATGCACAATATATATCAAACAACTTGCCAAATTTCTAACCATTTCCAAATAACAATTCATTCAAACATACAAATTTCAATGAATTCACTATATATTAAACAACATGTCAAATTATAATCAAATTTGTCTCTATATATCAACAAACAATATTTAAAAAGGATTGCACTAACCTTTACTATACAAAGAATATTCAAAAATTTGATCCAATGATTGAATTTGGTGTTTGCTAGCTTCAAAAAGTCTTCAAATAGTGTTTGCTAAATTAATAGCTTGAAACCCATATTTTCTATCAGAACAACAAAATACATAACAAAAAAAAAGCAGAATATGGATCAAAAGGGACCCAAACTTGCTTTTTGATCATTTTTAGGTGATTTCACATAGTGCGTACACACTATAAAGCATGTATGCACTATAGTGCATATGTACTATGTCAAAACACATCTCTCCCTGTCCCACCATCCCCCATCCCCTACTCTATCTCTTTCTCCCTACTCTCTCTCTCCTTTCCCATTGCCTATGCTCTCTCACTCTCCCTCTCCCATAACCTACTCTCTCTCTCCCATCCCCTACTCTCTCTCTTCCATCCCCTACTCGCTTTCACTCTCCCTCTCCTACTACCTACTCTCTCTCTCTCACTCTCTCTCTCACATCTCCTACTCTATCTCACTCTCTCTCACTCTCTCTCTCCCTCTCTACTCTCTCTCCCATCCCCTACTCTCACTCTCTCTCTCCCCCATCCTTTTCTCTCTCTGTACCACCCCCTACTTTCTCACTCTCTAGCACTCTCTCCCATCCCCTAGGGTGGACCCACAATAATGTGTTACACTTTTTTGCCTAAACTGACACTGAACTATGAATTTTCAAGAAAACTTTCACATTCAGATGTGAATTACCATTTAACGGTAAGGAATTTGAAGATGGAGTAAACTAGAGTCCTTTAGGATTTTCTATTTAGATTCTAAATATATTTTTAAATATATTTTTTTAATTGATTTGATTGAATTAATTTTTCTCCCAAGAAAATTGCTATGTTATCAAAAACTTGATTTTTAAAAAGTGACATTATTTTTGATACACATAACTTTTTTTCTACAATAGATATCAATATAATTCTTTCGAATTTAATTTTTTAACATCCATACCAAAACCGCAAAGGTGATTTGATGTCTTTATCATTAGTATTTCATATTTTATCAGAGTTTAAAGTTGACCTAACACTAATTTGGACATACATGGCTTTTGACACATGTAACTTATTATATATTTATCCAATTTCAATTTTTTTTTTTTTTGATTTAAAGAGGACTCAAATACAGAGACCGTAGTTATTTTTCAGAATTTTTATTCTCTTATTTACTATTTTTCCATGAGCATTCAATATATAGGTTTATTTTTTATAATGAATCTCTGTTCAATTAACATAAAAAAATGTATACTGAAAAATTCAAAATTTATCAAATCCATATTCATTAGAAAGCTCATTCTAAGTACTTGAGTCATGGAAAATGACATGTCTTTAGTGCTCCATCTAAACCTAGAAATTGAGCTTGGAAGCCATGAAAAAAACTAAGAATGTTAAAGGCTTTGTAAAAGCCATCTACTTTACTAGTTTCGATAGAAACTAACTTTCTATCGAAACTTTTTTAATACTTTCGATAGAAACTATTTTTAGTTAGTTTCTATCGAAACTAATAAGGCCGAGTTTTCATTTAAAAAATAGTTTCGATAGAAATTAAATAGTTTCTATAGAAACTATTTTTTAGTTTCTATAGAAACTATTTAGGATAAAAAAAAATTGCATAGTTAGTTTTGATTGAAACTACCATCAAAAGTAGTTTCGATAGAAACTTTTATAGTTTTTATCGAAACTAGATGATTACACTCTATCGAAAGTTTTTCGGCAAAATATCCGACTTTCGTGATTTTGGAGGAATTTCTTCCTCCAAAAAAGTGTAACCCACTATTGTGGGTTCACCCCCTACTCTCTCTCTTACACACACTCCCATCCCCCCTCTCTCTGTCCCTCTCCCACTCGCTCTACCACCACCTACTCTCTCTCCCTCTCCCACTCCCTCTCCTATGCCCTACTCTCTCTCTCCCATCTGCTAGTCTCTCTCTCTTGGGCTACTCTCTCTCTTTCATCGACACACACTCGCATCCCCCCTCTCTCTCCCTCTCCCACTCCCTCTCCCACTACCTAAGTTATCTTTCTCTCACTCTCGCTCCCTTTCTACTCTCTCTCTCCCATCCCCTACTCTCTCTCTCTCTCTCTCTTACACACATTCCCACTCCCCCTCTCTCTCTCCCTCTCCCACTACCTACTCTCTCTCCCCCACCCCCTACTCTCTCTCTCTCTCTCCCCTCTCACATCCCCTTTGCTGTCTTTCACAGATGCACATTCCCATCCCCCCTCTCTCTCCTCTCCCATCCCCTACTCTCTAGATTTCTCACACACACTTCCATCCCCCCCTCTCTCTACCTCTCCCACCGCCTACTATCTCTCTCTCTCACTCTCTCTCCCTCTCTACTCTAGTCTCTCTCCCATCGCCTACTCTCACTCTCTCTCTCATCCCCTACACTCACTCTCTCTCTCTCTCTCCCATCTCATACTCTCTCTACTACCCCCTACTCTCTCTCACACTCTCACACTCTCTCCCATCCCCTATACTCTCTCTCTCTTACACACATTCTCATTCCCTCCTCTCTCTCCCTCTCCCACTCCCTCTCCCATCGCCTCCTCTCTCTTCCCCATCCCCCACTCTCTCTCTCTCCCCTCTCATATCCCCTACTCTCTCTCTCCCATCCCCTACTCTCTCTCTTACAGATACTCCCATCCCCCTGTCTCTCTCCCTCTCCCTCTCCCACTCTCTCTCCCACCACCTACTCTCTCTCTCTCCCATCCCCTACCCTCTCTCTCTATCTCTCTCCCCTCTCCCATCCCCTACTCTCTCTCTATCTCTCTCTCCCCTGTCCCATCCCCTACTCTCTCTCTTTCACACACACACACCCATCCCCCCTCTCTCTCATCTCCCATCCCCTACTCTATCTCTCACTCACTCTCCCTCTCCCACCACCTACTCTCTCTCACTCTCACTCTCACTCTCTCCCTCTCGACTCTCTCTGCCACCCCCTACTCTCTCACACATTTTCACACTCTCTCTGATCCCCTACTCTCTCTCTCTCTTATACACATTTCCATCCCCCCTCTCTCTCCCTCTCCCACTCCCTCTCCCACCTCCTACTCTCTCTCTCCCATCTCCTACTCTCTCTCTCCCCTCTCCCATTCCCTACTCTCTCTCTTTCACACACATACACTCTTTTCTTCCTCTCTCTCTTTCGCTCTCCCTCTCCCACTCTATCTCCCACCACCTACTCTCTCTCCCCCCCATATCCTACTCTCAATCTCTCTCTCCCCCATCCCTTAATCGCACACTCTCTCTCCCATCTTGTACTCTCTCTCTGCCACCCCTACTCTTTCTCGCACTTACTCTCTCTCCCATCCCCTACTCTCTCTCTCTTACACACATTCCCATTCCCACCTCTCTCTCCCTCTCCCACCCCCTACTCTCTCTCTCCCATCTCTTTATCTCTCTCTCTCCCCCTGCTCTCCCATCTCCTACTCTTTGTCTTTCACACACCCATACACTCCCATCCCCCTCTCTCTCCTCTCCCATCCCATACTCTCTAGATCTCTCACACACACTCCCATCCCCCCTCTCTCCCACTCCCACTCCCTCTCCCACTACCTACTATCTCTCTCTCACTCTCTCCCTCTCTACTCTTTCTCCCCCATTCCCTACTCTCTCTCTCCCCTCTCCCATCCCCTACTTTCTCTCTCTACCACCCCTACTCTCTCTCACACTCTCGCACTCTCTCCCATGCCCTACTCTCTCTCACACACACTCCCATCCTCCTCTCTCACTCTCTCTCTCTCTCTCTCTCTCTCTCTCTCTCTCTCTCTCTCTCCTCCCTCCCTCCCTCTCCCATTGCCTACTCTCTCTCTCTATCATCCCCTACTCTCAATCTCTCTCTCCCATCTTGTACTCTCTCTTTATCACCCTTACTCTTTCTCACACTTCCTCTCTCTCCCATCCTATACTCTCTCTACCACCCCTACTCTCTCACTTCCTCTCTTTCCCATCCCCTACTCTCTCTCTCTCTCTCTCTCTCTCTCTCTCTCTCTCTCTCTCTCTCTCTCTCTCTCTCTCACACACACACACACACACACACACACACACACACACACAAACAACCATCCCCCCCTCTCTCTCGCTCTTTCTTTGCCTCTCTTCTTCCCTCTCTATGCACTATTTAGGTCTCAATAGTGTGTGCGCACTATAGCGCACCCACACTATTGAGACCCAAATTTAAAAAGTTTTAAATAGCACATGCGTAGGGTGTACACGTTATTCAAACCTTTGTATTCTACCAAGCCTAAGGCTTGGTTTTGCCTTGGGGATCCAACTCAAATGTTTGGAGTCTATAAACTACTATGAGACGTGTTTTACTACAAACATACAAAAAAATGATTTTTCTTGTGTGCTCTCCTTCAAGATTCCTTGTGGCTGAGCATTGATAAGATTAGGTTTCATGACATTGTAGGTCTTTATCTTAGCTATATAACCATATAATTTATTTTTTATTTGAACTATTTCAAGCCTTTCATCTATAATTTCTTTTGAATGTGTGTCCATTTTTTTTGTCAAAAACCAACATGTACTAATTGGGTTGGAAATTTTAGCTCGTTCATCAAATTTTGCAACAACTTAGTTTTTTAGCAACTAGACTCCATTCTACACACTTTGAAAAAAAGAAGTTTTGATTTTAGATTAGTTTTAAATCATTTCTAGGGGGAGCACATAGATATTTCATGTTTTTGGGATGTGTCTAGTTAAAAAAATCATAAAAAATAAAATACACATTATAAAATTACTTGAAAAAACTAGGATAAACTACATAGTGTTAAGTAACTTTTGACCAGAGTGATTAAATAATTTCAAAAAAGAAGTTAAAATTTTAGGGGGCCACACTTTGTACTGTGTTATATTATTTTGGAATAAACAATACCACTTTCTGTAGCCCCCTTTTTTGAAGACCTAAAACTCAACCTTTTTGAAAAAAAAAATAGTAGTTTAGAAACTAGATTCAAAGGACTGCTACTTTTTTTTTTGTCATATGTTAAAATTTTGAGCGTAACTATTTTCAAATTCTTGTTGAAGTTTAGAAATTGCTAATTTTAGAAAAAAGGTGTCCACTTATACCCCCCTTTTGGCACCACAACTTGGTGCACTTACTTGAGAAGCATTGGTGAAATATAGATTTCTAAAGTGGTAGATGGATATAAATGTTTGCCTTGGGTTCCATACCCAAAAATATATGATTGCTATGTATTGAAGCATTTTCTCAAAATTTAGAGTCACATGGATATAGTTGTGTTGTCTTGGCACAAGCATCATGGAACTTGAGTATTAGATTGTAAGAATGCAAGTGTTAAGGATATTATTAGGAGACATAGCCATTCTAGAGTAATGCACGAATGTCCAAAATTGTATAAAAAAACTATATACTTCATTTTGTATTTGGAAACATTTTCGATTAAGACTCTTGCAATCTATGAGCTTATGTATTAATTTGATGCAGTTCGTAGCTGCAAAACTCCATTTGTATTTTACACTACAAAAACATGGAATATATCAATCACTACTAAAACTACTAATAGTTTCTTCTCAAGTTCTCCCAATATCTTCAATCCCAAGTATGGTGTCGACTCTATTCTTCCTCTGTTGGTTTATCTCAGTTGTTGGTCACTTAATTAGATGACTCTCTTCGTTGTCTCACCTTCTCTCTATTATTCCATTTTATACCTTCCATCTCATCTCCATTTCCCTACATGACTTCATACTAGAAATAGAAGGTAAAATGTGTGCTCATCCTCCATCGTTTCTATTTTGCGGTCCTCTTTATCTGTATAACCATCTATGAGTCTCTGACTATGGCACAATATTTTTGAATCTTCTCTATCTATGATTATCCTCCTCTCCCCAAGTATATTATTTATTGACTCTCCATATCTATAACATCCCTCATGTCTTTGTAAGGATGTTTATATACACAGATCGATATAACAATGATCTTGATTGATATCTATGAATCATGCAACAAGTACAAAGGTCTTCGATTGTGCTTGCTAAAGTTATCTCTAGACTCTTTTTATTTCTCTAGTTTTTGAAGACCAATAATTTAATAAACACTCTAAAAATCAAATCAATAATCATTCTTTCTTATTTTTAACATTTATAGTCTTTCTTTGATACCATATTAATCTTTTAAGGATCATTTTCTTCAAACATAATAGCACTCCCATTGTTATTGGTGTTTTCCAAATGTAGCTTTGAATCTCATATAAATATGAGAGGAGGAGACATGTCTCATGAAGAGATGTGTCTCTAAGGTTTAATCATCATTTAATTAATATTTTAAAAATAATAATTTGTTTTATTTGTGTGTGTGTGTGTATTATCTATAAAATAATTTATATATTATACTAATATATATAATTATATATAATTATATAACATGAATAAGTATGTATAGGAAATGATGATTTACTAATAACATCAATGTATCTCAGTTGAATTAATCTAACTAAAGCTACAACTTCAATAATACAATTTTTGTTAGCATGCTTCAGAAGACTAAAGAAGCATACAAAAAACTTATTTCCTTTCATAGTAGAAGCCTACAAAGTCTAGAGTTGAATTATGATATCAATGAAAAATAAACATATGCTTCGGTAAAAATTGTCAACACCTTTAGGCCATACCTAGTAGGTATTGATGTGGTAGCATATGTTCCTAATCTTGCAATTAAAGATATTTTTAGATATGTTTCAAGACTACAGGGAGAAGATGTCAATGGACCAATCAAATACAAGAATTTAATATTTATATTCAAAAAATCAAATTGGTTGGAGGTCAAGGGTTAGAAAAACTTCTGGCTAATTCAAATTTAGAAGCAACACAAATAAATCAAATGGATGAAGAATATCTTCAAGAAAGTATTGAGATGTGTCCTTGGTATTATGATGTTGTCTACCCTTTGAGATGTATGAAATATCATGAAGGATTGAGTGAGAATCATAAGAGAACTATAAAATTATAAGTATCAAAATACATGCTTATTCAAGGTGATCTTTATTAGAAAAATAGGGATGGTATTACATTTTTTTGCCTAGATATGGGCCAAGTGCCTATGTTCTTAAAGAAATACATGAAGGAATTTGTGGGGGACATTTTTTTTTTGCTAAAATTACTGCTCATAAAATAGTAATGGTAGGATATTATTGGCCCCGTCCTTTTAGAGATTACATTAATTATGTTAGAAAGTGTAAAGCATGCCGAAAATTTTCAGGAAAGTTGTATGATGAAGTATTTCCTCTCAAAACCCTACAAGTTGAAGAACCATTTCAAATGTGAGGAATCAATCCACCGGTGAAATAAGAAATAAATCAAGTAATGGGTATAGTTGGATTCTTGTTTCCATAGATTATTTTACTAAATGGGTAGAAGAAATACCTACAAGATGTTCCACTAGCATGGTTGTTATTGATTTTCTAATGAACAATATCATGACCAAATTTGAGGTTCCTAGAAAGATTGTTGTTGACAATGGAATGTATTTTAGATCAGAACAATTTTCAAGACTTTACAGTAAATAATGCATTCTTTTGTCTTACTCTTCTGTAAGGCCCCTTCCCTAGTACCCTACTATAAATCATAATAAAAAAATATATGATTAGAGCTAGGAAGAGTAAGGAGATGAGATGTCACATTTCTGTCTCTTGTGTATAGGATGTGAATTATATAATTTTACCGTACATCTTATGATAGAATGATGGTAAGAAGGTTATGAGATCTAAGTATGTCATGTTTGACATTTTCCTTATCAATAATGAACTTGAGATTTTATTGAGACTAAAACACACACACACACACACACACACACACACACACACACAAAAGTTATTTATGTGCTAAGTATCATATTCAAAATTACATTAGGTTTGATAAGCTAAGACCCTATGGAATAAAGGCTCGAGGTGCCATAACTTAGAAACTATATCAATGGGTTCATGATATTTTATGGTCTAATAGGATAACTAAATTAGATGGTTATTATGGAAAGATGAATCAATGCCCACTCTTGTGAATATTACTAATAGTCTAGATGAAAATTGTTATAAAATTGGATAAGGGTCTACACGGTAGGACTTAGTATGATGTTATGTAATAAGTCAATTTTTGTGCAAATAGTATGACGTAGATATGTTGATGTTCATGAAAGCATATTTTATGGTCCAATAAAATGTAATGGGTTTATTTGATGATTGATTTTGAAACTATATGACATGACTATGCAAAAAATCTTGATTACCTGACATAATTGATACAACTTATGATGTGTTGTCTCATAATGATAACATGATACAATTAGTAATCACACTATGTTTAATTGAATCAAAGGATACTAGTTGTGATGTTTACATTTTAGCGATTTTCACCTGATACATGTATTCAAAACTAATTTTCATGTTGGCTAATTTAATAGTAAAAGATTTAGTATTTCATCATTATGATAGGAATTGGATTATGATTTGGTTCATAATGTTAAATGGATCATTCGATTAGATATTAATGTTGATATGTAGATTCTAATGTTTTAATGTTTTAAATGTTTTATATGAAAATGATTAGAAAATTAAAGTTGATTATTATGTTAAGGTGAATTATTTATTATGAAACTGTCATGCATCTATATACATGCATTTTATATGATTTTTCATTAGGCTACTGATGTTTGAGTTTAGAGATGATGAGTAGGAGAGGAGTAAAGGGAGAAAAGGAGAAGATGGAGGGGTATATATGTGTGTGTTTGTGATAGAGTGATGGTAAACAATAGAAGAAATGGTAAACCAAATTATTTTAGACCTAAACTCCCATCAAACCAAATTAAATTAAGATATAAAACTAATTTAAAAATTAAACATAATCCTACAATAAACATTAAAACCTAACCCTGATTGTCATCCAATTTATATCCTATGTGGAGAACAAATTGATCATAAGCATATTTGCTAATTGAACCAAACTACACTCTAATCATAAGGATGCATTAGACCAAATTTACTATTATGCATAAACACCAAAAAAATATCTTCCTTAATAAAAACCCATATTGGATCCCAATCTTAAATAGAATAAAATACTATATACTTCGTTCAACCTCCATATGATAGATAGATGACACATTTCATTAGACAAAATTAATTTCGAACAATAATAAATGAAACTAAACCCAAAGCACCTATGGTAGAAAATTGTTAATTCTCTTCATGAAACACTCCTAGCTAAATGTGATATTGGTGGAGGTTTGGATCCTAGAGATGTTGGTATTTACTCTCGCCTCTCCTTTTGTCTTCAGTGTTGCACTCCCTTGGTCCCCCACACTTGCTTTGGAAATAGAGCCAAGCAACACTCTCAACATGTTAATCATGAGGGACATTGGTCTCCTCCTAAGGTAGGCATTCTTAAAATCAACCCTGATGATTCTTCTTGGGGAAATCCTGGTCCGGCTAGTATTGGGGGAGTTGGATGTGATAGTTCTCATGATATTCAATTTCTGTTTTCTATATACAAGGGTTACCATAGTAATAACCTCATGGAAGCCCTGGCTATCTTGGTTGTAGTGGAACAATGTTGTCAACATGGCTAGAAAAGAATTATCTATGAGACTGACTCGTAGGTGGTTGTGAATTTATTGAATAGAAGGAACCTTGTGCATGTGGATTGGCATTTGGCTCTGGTTATTTAGTAGATCATTCAGTTATGCAATTATCTAGATTTTGTGTCTTTTATGCATATCCTCGTGAGTGGAATAGTGTCGCTGGTTGTCTGGCTAAAAGGGCCTCTAAGCAAGGGCCAACTTGGAATATTAGTGATCATAGGATGCTTCCCCTTGATTTATCTCATATGCTGATTCAACTTGTGGACCAGGATAAAGCTTTGTAGTTCCCTTTGTTTCCTGTGTTTTTCTGATCTCTTTGGTATTCAATAAATTTTTTACCCCTCTTTTAGTTAAAAAAATCATGGCACTAAAACAAATTAAATACCATTGCTAAACCCAATGACATATAAAAATAAATTGATGGTTAAATTTTTAGAGTTTTATAAATGCAATATAATATTTATTAGTTAAATTGTTAAAATTTGTTAAATTAAATTGTTTTAAACCATATTTCATAATATGATATGAAAAATAATTTGAAAGTAAATATGTTATATACTATTTTGAATAACATTGTATACATAAGATATTACATTTCAATTATTTTAATTTTTTTTTTTCTATTAGAAATAAGAGTTTCAAAAAATACAAAGCAACCAAAGTACCACCACGAAAGTCAACAAAGAGGCCAAGCCTCACTAAGGAAGAATAGAATCAGCTATACAAAATAAGAAAAAGAGAAGAAGGACTATCTAACTAAGAACATCATAGTAATTGACCATCCAAGCATTCCAACCTAAGGGACCCTCCATCCAAATGATGCTTTTACATTCATGAATCTACATGAACCTGAACATATCTTCTTTTGTAGCATTCACTTTCTTACTAATTTCTTTGTTCAGCCTAATGCAAGCTTGCTCAAAAGCTTGTAGATCACTCAGGGTTCTACGCCAATGGTATCCATGCTTCAACTCATAGAGGAAAAAATTAGCATGCCCCTCATGAAGGAACCTTCTCATCTTGTCTCGCTCGATCAACATAGTAGCCTGCACCTGCAAAGAAATTTTAAAATAAGTGAGTTTTCAAAAAAACTCAGTAAGATCCCTCGGCTTACTTTGGTACCTATCCTCGTTCCTACACTTCTAGATCTGCCATAGAATGTTAGATGATAATATATTCCAAAATAAGTTGGTATCTTTAGGAAGACCATTAATATGACTAGTGATAATATCAAGAATATTAACAACAATAGGATAAACAATGCCAAACATTCTCCATATTTCTTTAGCAAAGGTACAATCTAAAAGAATATGTCTACCAGTTTCAGGAACTTTGCATAAATTACAAATATAAGAATTAGAGAAATCTCTCTTAATAGGAAGCTTGTCCAACATGACTAACCATCTGAAGCATCTAATTTTAGGCTCAATCAAATTCTTCCACAAGATATCAAAGTATTTTTTCCAAACATAATTATTTTAATTTTAAATAAAAATAATACTTAAATATTAAATAATTAATATGAATAAAATATATTGAGTTAAAAGTTAACAACCACCCAATTGAAATTTGAATAACCACCAGTTCATGGCTTTAATTTTTCTTTTTCCGATCGGTAAGAGGCTGAAGCCAAGATTGATTATTATGTGTTTTGATTAATTATTGTTTTTTATCTATATAAATTGAGTAGATTCAAACCCAAGACCTCTCATATAAGAGACTAACAAACTTGATGGCTTTAATTTAATAATTGATTAAAAACTATATATTATAAAAATGAAAGCCTTGATAACTCTCACCTTCCACACACACATATATTTAAGTTAGTTTAATAATACACATAAAACATTCTCTCCCTTTTCAAATAAAAAACAATGATTTCATTTTGATATTACTTTTATGTTTTTTATATTCTTGATGAATACTAATTTCTTTTAGAAAATTTGATATTTCTTAACATATTCTACTTAAATTATATCTAAAAAAATAAGTTTAAGATTTTTTTTATCATAACAAATTTCAAACTCCAAAATAAGAATTCTCCAAATTAATTAAAACAATCTAACTTGAAATATTGAAACCTACTCCTTTCTTTATTCAAACAATCCAATCGGTCAAAAACGTTTCTTACATCAATAGCAACATTTGAAAATAACAAATGTTGAAAACTTCCACCTTTCTTTATTTAATTATCAAATATCTTTGTTTATGAGAATATATATGGACATAGAATTTTCCAAAATTATCAAATATCTTTTGTTTGTTTATGAGAATATATATGGACATAGAATTTTCCACAATTATCAAATATCTTTTGTTTATGAGAGAATATATGGACATAGAATTTTCCACAATTATCAAATATCTTTGTTTATGAGAGAATATAGGGACATCTCGCTTCTGTTTCTGAAAGTGAGAAGAGTTAATAAGTGTAGGAGCAAGTAGGTGATTTCTTTAGATTAAGAAACTACCATGTTTAATTCTACTTTGACATATAATCCCTCTGATGGAACTTCAAAAAGATTTTCAATTCCTATTGTTCAGGAATTAGCATCCCAGAATCTTCAAAGCCTCCCGGAAAGGTATATCAGACCAGAGGAAGAGCGCCCAAATGGATTTCCTCCTCCTCAAATAGACATCCCCATAATTGATATTGGCATGTTTGTGACTGATTCTAATGATCTCTCCAGGCAAAAGGAATTGAAGAAACTTGGTATTGCATGCCAGCAATGCGGATTTTTTCAGGTGTGTACTTCAAAATTTACTATCTACTGGACTAATAATTGCTAAAAAGTATGATCTTGTAGCTTAAATAACCCATCCTATATACAGGGCTCTCTTCCTGAGGCTCTCTCTTGTATAGAGATCAGGATTTAGGAAAACTTTGTTTTCTTAGACTATTGTTGTTGCATGGTATGATCATTTATCTATGTGATGCGGAATTACCCCTCTAGTGGTTTCCAATATCCAGATCAGCTGTATTCTCCTATATTGCTTATTTTACTAAGATGGTATCTATTCCTCTATATTTTTAGGCTGTGAATCATGGAGTCCCTCTGTCTCTGATGGAAAGAATGAAGGAAATTGTTAGGGAATTCATTAAACTACCTCTGCAGGAAAAATTAAAATACAAAATACAATAGTCAGAAGGCTATGGCCAGGCCTTTGTAGGCTCTGATGACCAAGTACTAGATTGGGCAGATACGATGTCCTTGAATACTCTGCCTCCAGGAAACAGAAAAATGGATTTCTGGCCAACAAATCCAGCAGATTTTAGGTAAAGTTTGTTTTCTCTTTTTGCTCTGTTATAGATATGTGAAAATATATCTACTTCAAATTTCTATCCGACTTCCATCAAATTTTAATTTTTAATCTGATTGCACCGCCCATTTGTTGCAGAGAAACTGTGGATCAATACGCTTTTGAAACTCAAAAGCTGGGCAATACAGTTCTTCGCCTCTTATCAGAGAACGCGGGACTGAAACCAGATTGTTTCATTAACGCATGTGGGAAAATAATACAGAGGATGCGAATGAATTACTACCCACCCTGCCCAAGACCAGATCTGGTTCTAGGGTTAAGCTCTCATTCAGATGGAAATGGTTTGACAGTTTTGTTGCAGGACGATGAAACAGTTGGACTACAGGTCTGCAAGGATGGTGAATGGATTCCTGTTCAACCCATCCCTGGTGCCCTGGTTATCAATATTGGGGACATGCTTGAGGTATTTAATTTCAAGAGTCTTTAGGCCTAAACAACCTGTAGGAACCATCAATTTATGTTAACTTGTTTTCAAGAATGTTTCTATGGGTGTATAATTCAGAGGTTTCGTGTATTCAAGATTACATAAGTCTGCCCTCTACAATATTGATTTATTATTTGGGTTTAATTAATGGGGACTAATGTTTGATTCTAGTAAATTCTTATCAAATATAAATTTTTCTTTTTGTGTTTTATTTAGGTAATGAGCAACGGAATTTACAAGAGCGCTGAGCACAGAGCAGTCACAAACACGGACAAGGATCGAATCTCCATTGCCATGTTTTATGGTCCAAGTATGGGAACAGAGGTCGGCCCTGTTCCTCAGCTCATAGATGAGATGCATCCCTGTCAATACAAAAGATTCATTCGTGCAGAGTATATGCAGAATTTATTTTCTGGAAAACTTGAAGGGAAGAAGAAGAACATTGAATTTGTCAAAATCAAGTCATAGCTTTCTTGATTTGAATCTGTTCCTATAGTGAAGTTGCATATTTTTTAAGGTCCATGATATTTTAAATTTTGCTGGCATACTATTATTTGCTGAATTAGGATTTTTTTATGTTCCCCATGCAAGAGAACACACTTCTCTCATCTCTGAAAATCGCACAACAAGATAAGATCTTGGGATACCCAATTGTAAACAGGTGGCAACGTTCTGGGAATCAAAAAGGTCCCCAGGATATCTTAAAATCCTGCAGATACGAATTCATTAAATATTAGAACTAAGAAATTTATTTATTTAAAATTTGTGGATGACGATGCATTCCATTCTCTTCTCTTGCAACAAAGTTATTCAGAAATAGAAGCATTAGATATGTATGCTTTGCCATAAGATGAGCACATCTTATAATGTCTATAAGATTTTAGAGTCTGCATTGTAAATATGTTTAAAATATAACTTTTTAGATTCTGTGTCTATTTGGTATGTCCTTTAAAAATAGGTGCCTCTTGTCAAGCATATTAGTATGTTCTTAAAAGAACATTATTGTTTACAACTGTCATATGGATATTGTGTACTTCCTATAGTCTTTTTTGTCTATACATTGAAAATGTTGTACAATAATAAGCTCTTTTTAAAAGTCCGTGAATTAGATAACAGCAATTGATTCACCTCTATAACTCGAAGTTGTCTGCATGTATCCTACATATACAACAATCAAAAGCTAGATAGCAGCAGATTAGCAAGAGCGGCAATTTTTTTCTCAGCTAAGGAGGAGCATGAGTCATCCTTCTATTAATGGTGTTGCTGAGAACTGATCAATCTTGAAAAATCAAATGGCACAATCGACAGTTATGCTATGCCAACCAAGATTTATGAACATTGCTTGAAACAATCACACCAATGGGATGGATTTGAGGAGTCTCCTCTGAAAGCCATTGAAATCTGATTTCTCTCTGTCTGTATGATTTTGGATTTAAGATTGATCTGTAATCTTAACAATGGAAGTGCATTCTTTACTCTATAATGTCCCTTTTGTCCAAAGTTAACAGAACAGAATTATTTGCAATGGAATTCATACAATGGTTAATACCACAGTTAACATAATTTATAGTATATAATGCTCTCTAAAACATATAGAAATAGAAACTCTTTGTTACTCTTACCTTAAGCCAAAGCCCACCCTACTTGCTCTTTGGCAGGAACTAAACTAAACTACCCAGTAGCTCTTGTTTGATTATAAGAAAGTTCCAAATAATTAGATGTTTCCTAGTAGATTAAGGCATATCATTAAAAATTGTGCATTGCTTTAGACACTAGAATACTTACATTATCAAATTAAGAAATTAAAATACATAAAGATGAAGCATGTGGACTATTCCATCAAATATAAAATTCAGCAGCCACCTTCCCATTTCATCTTTACAGCTGGATGATTGGATTTAGAGCTCGATAAGATTTCTGAGAGTGCAGTATCAAGATTGAAATGTGTAGAAGCAAGTTGGTGGTTTATTTAGATTGAAAGAAGAATTATGTTTAATTCAACTGCGGTATTTAATCCCTCTGATGGAACTTCAAAAGCATTTTCAATTCCAGTTGTTCAAGAATTGGCATCTCAGTCTTCACTGCTTTCCTCAAAGATACATCAGATCAGAGAAAGAGCGCCCGATTGACTTTGCTCTTCATCAAATGGACATCCCCATTATTGATATGAATTTGTCTTTTGGGGTTCAGATCTCTTCAGGTAAATGGAATTGAAAAAACTTGGCATGGCGTGCCAAGAATGGGGATTTTCTCAGGTGGACACGTCAAAATTGATTATAAATTCAGCTTTTGGTTAATTTTTTTTAATATGGTCAGATTCTCCTAAGTCAAGTCAAGTAGAGTATTTAATGCTTGTCTTTTCTGGAAAGCTTTATGGGAAGAAGAGCATTGAAATTGCCAAAATCTAGTTAGAATCAGAAGTTTATTTGATTTAGAACTGTTCAATTTTGGCGTGGATTAACGATTAGGACAGAGTGGACCAGACGAAAAGAGCTGCGGTCAATGGAGATCTAGTGGAAGTGGTGCTTGAGATCTATGAAGACGCATGTAATGACGGTGGCCGATTTTGGTGAAAATTGATAAGAAAGGTGTTAGTTTTCAATATTTACGCCGAAGGCATTCCCTATATGAAGGTGAGGAGCTAAATGTTGCATCCAACGGTAAGAAGTTGTGTAGGTGGAATGACTACCATTGAAGTCACCTGCAACGTTGATTCATTCTGACAAGAAGGAGGAGCTAAAATTTTAAACCATAGATCAATCGAGGGAAAGACTACCATTTTAAACCATAGATCAATCGATTTGATTGGACACTTGACTCTTCCACTCATAAATAAGTTTGATTTAAAAATTGACAGAAACCTGTGTTAGAATTGATTGTCATTAACAAATGGTACAACACTTCTTTCAAATCACCGTCATTGGACAACCCATCACATCTGAAATAGAGGCTCTTGGACAACAATGGCCGCTTCTTTATGAAATTCACTCATCGTAACAAAAATTTTGTATCAATACTTTAAACTTAAACCCAGGCGAGAGTTCGAACACAGGCAAGAGATTGCCGTTGAAGAAGGACGTCGCCTCCACCGCGTGGACGACAATGAACAGACATGGTTGTAATCCATGACAGATTGATTAGTGTTAGGAATGTACTTGTTTGTGAGAGACAATTATTAATTTACAAAGTGTCTACTTACGTGGTTTCTATACTTACAACTTCTTCCTTCACCTGGTTTCTCTGTAGTTAATCAGGAAAGTCAACGTTTCATATTCACTCGAAAATTTAGTGGGAAAGCGCATTAAAACATCATCACACTGTAAGTTTTTAATGAGGGAGTCTCAATGCACTTAAAAAGCCTTAAACTTTCTTTAGTTTTAGCTAATCCAATGCCACTTGATAAAGATTGTAAAGTTGTGGTGAGCACAAGAAATAGAAAGGTTGTTGGAGATTCAAATGCTCATTTATGATAGGTTGTTGGAGATTCAAATGCTCATTTATGATAGGGAGAATTTGTCAGATGAAGACAGATGAAGACAGTTTGGATTTGTTCTGCTTCTATGCATTTCTAGACTATTAAGAAAACGAAGTGCATTAGCACTTGGAAGAGGTGGGTCATGAGATCGTCAATGCGGAAATTTACCTCTAGCTATCAAAATGAAAGCCACATATCTCAAAACCTATTTAGAAATCCATAATCCCCACAATCCAATACGATACATTTCTAATATAAAATGAATAAATTTTGTGTGACGTTACATATCCCAAAGCAAAAAGTTAATCCTTTAATTTCTTAAAATTTACCACACATTTATATTACCTCGCTATTTATATACACGTGCAAATTTGAAGATGGAAAATTTTTATACAATTATGTAATGACATGGTGTTTACTTTGATGTTAAGGCCCCTGCTCTCCTTCCTTATCACAACTTTTCTTTGAAATTTAATACCAGATTTACACATTGTAGATAAGGAATCGCATAGCTGAATGTGTATTTTGATTCTTAGAAGTAAGACTTTTTTCACAAGTGAATTATTTAAGTTTGACTTTCATGAATCTAAAAAAGAATCATGTTTGACTTTCTTTTGTCTTTGGTGCATTTTGTCTGGCAACATGAGAGAATCGGGAACTGTACAATCTAACACGCACTAGCACAAAAATAAATAAAGAAAAAGGCACAGGAGAGGAGATCAGAGGGAACCAAGGCTAGTGGAAGAAGAAGAAGAAGAAGAAGGGGACCCTTGTTTGGTGGTGTGTTTTATGTGGTGGTTGCAATGGTGGCCAAACTTGAGATTAGCAGTGGCGATGGGGTTCTTGGGGTCTCTAGGAGGGCATTTGGCCAGCTAATGTGAGTATCTGGCACTGTCGTTGTAGTAGGAACAGTAAATGTATTTCCCTCTGAACCATTCCATTGCCTTCCTCTGCTCCTCAGACAACACACTAGCAATTCTCTCCCTCTCCCACTCCCTTTCCCTCTGATCTGGGGGATATTTTCACCAAAATTAAAGTATCTCCAAAACTCCAATAAATGGCATAAGTTTTAAGTCCTCAAAATTTTGCATCCAACGCAACTCGAATGGGCAAAAAAGGAGTTCATACGCAAAAGTTATAGCCAGTCAAAGTTTGGTCAAACTAGGTACAGAGGTCATCAAAAGGTGAAAAAAATAATCTTGAAAGTGGTCAACAATGGGTTTCAAATTGAAGATCTCGTCAAGAGCTTTCCAGCAGCGTTCGTTTCGTCAAAAATGGAGCTCGTATGCAAAAGAGATGCTCGATTGAAGTTTGAGGTGGAAAAAAATAATAATAAAATAATAAAAACGAAAATAAAAAATAATAATAATAAATATTTGATAGTGGCACTGGGTTTTGAACCCATGACCACCGGCCCCTAAAATTTGGCCAATGGCCGTTACACCACCGACAACCGTTGAAACATATGTCACCGATGTTTATTTTATAGTTTTAAAACGCTGCTAAATTGGGCTAAAAGCCAATAGCCGGTGTGGTGGTTGGAACCACTGACCTCCCTCTTTTGCATGCGTTTTCAAATTCTCCTTTGCCATTGTGCCATGTGAGTGGCTTGTGATATTATTAGCACAGATTTTATTTAAAGTGTATCAAAGCCTGATTCCCTCTTGTCTAAGTAAAGGCAATTAGTAAATAATGACAAATTTATAAAATGGAAATGAGTCCCATTCCGAGGAAGGACTGTTGTAAGGGGCTAAATATACTTTGCCCTATTATTAGACATTGTTTTGTATAAAAAGAGGGGTTAGGGGCCTTTTGAAGGCATGGGAAATGAAGGGAGAAA
Source organism: Cupressus sempervirens (assembly GCA_028749045.1). Lineage (NCBI taxonomy): Eukaryota > Viridiplantae > Streptophyta > Pinopsida > Cupressales > Cupressaceae > Cupressus > Cupressus sempervirens. The sequence continues at coordinate 770,486,522 of CM053787.1, read as the reverse complement.
TAATGCAAATGTTGAGAGAGAGTTTGTCTATGTGGAGACTTAGTGGTTTTTCCTGCACATAGAGGAATTTTACTGCATGTGCTTGAAGGGAATTGTCACAAATCATTTGTATTGATTTATTGGAGTTAATGGAATTGGTCCCCCTATTGGAGCTGGACCCGGACACGTAGTCCTTCCCAGATGAACTCCGACATCAAATGTGTTGTGTCTCTATCTCTCTTTCTATCATCTCATTCTGTGTTTTCTTATTTGCAATTATATTAATTTTGCGTTATTAAAGCTTTAAAATTAACTTTATGTAATTGGTTAACATTATTTGTAATAGTCCTAGATCCTAGAAATCAGATCACCCTCTCCCTCTACCTTTCCCTCTCCTCCCTCTCATCTAACTCCTACTCAATGGGATCCATTACACAACCTTCCAGTATGAGATTGGAAAGCTCTATAGTGAAAGGGGCATACTTGTAATTGACCTTGTACCGACCCCCTATCATTGCCCACTCCGAACCATCCCAAATAGTGGAATACATAGACATGGGTTTCAACAGATACTACCCCCCATCGCCTTCGATTGCTACACCTCCTTTATCGGTATCTCATCTATGAAGAATCTACACACAATAAACACTGCTTAATTGATAATTGAAAGAATCCCTAATTAGGGGTTGCAGTAAGTGACGAAGAAACGTACATAAAAAGTTTATGTGGTAGCCTTCGTTGGTTGGTAGTTTGCAGGCTTCGTGCCTCATTAGGTTGCCTTGCAAATCTGAACCCTCCATAAAAAAAATATTGTATCAAGTAACATATTTTGAGGTATAACCCTAGTTAATTTTAAAGTTCTATCATTGTATACAAAATAATTATGTAATGTTAAGAAAAATGCAAATTTAAATAAATAATAAATTATAGGAAATATTTAAAAATCAGTACATTGTCATTATAGTATATTGTAATGCAAATAGTGACAACTTAGAAAAGATTCTAATAGTTTTTCTTAATGTATACCATACCAGGAAATTTGACTATGTTCTTTGAAATGGATTTCTACTTAGTTAAGTTTAAATTATTTATGTGATCCCCATACAAAAAATAACAATCAAAAGACCAAAAGTCACAAATTGAATTCCAAAAAGATGTATCTTATGAGATTTGAACCAAAGTCTCCAAAATGAGAACTCATTGCTTCAACCAAGCTAATATTACAAATATATTCTAAAATTTATATCATCCCTAGATCATATACATTGATGAACATAAGGGAAGAAATAATAAAATGCCTTCAACTTTTAATATGCATTATTTACTTAGTCACTAGATGAAGGAGATTTAGTAGGGAGATGAAGGCTCATACAAATACCATTACCATGTGTTCCAGGGCTTTAGATTAAAATGTCTCATTATGGAAATTCAAGCTTTCTTTGCGAGGAGATGGTGATTTGGTTCTTTATCATGTGGAATGAGTGGCAGAGCCTCAAGGTTCTAATTGGATTGATAAAAATCAAATGGTGAAGGATAGTTTAAATTTGATAGGAGTGGGCTCTTACATTTGGAAAACACCAACAATATGATAGTTTCCACACTTACACAAGGCAAGGTTAGAGAGAGGAACTTTTTTGTAGAGTAATGCTAGAGAGTGATGAAATAATTACACAGGAGATGTGGAACTTGGATGAAAATGATTCTTCTTGGATGCTTGTGTGGAAGCTTGTGAATGACTCATGTAGAGATGTTAAGGGTGGATATTTAGTATATAAATTAAATATGGAAGTAATATATAATAAAATATGATAATACATGGAAATATACTAATATATGTTATGTAGAGGGAGAGATATAGAGGATCATAAAGAAATAGACTGACAAATATAGAGGTGGAAAGAGTGACAAAGAAGGTAGTTAAGAGATGGAGATAGGGAGGAAGATAATGATAGAGTTGGAGATTGATATGGATGAGACGTATATATAGAAAATAAAATGGATTTATAAAGATAAAAAAGGGAGGGGTGGATAAAGATGGTAGAGATAATTACATAGGAAGAGAAATAAATAGTGAGATAGATTGATAGAGAGATGAGAAGATTTAGAAATACATTTTCAGCGTACCCATTGCACACTAAGGTGTGATTGCTAGTTGTTATTTTCAACAATGCTATTCATCTATGAAACGTGTCTGATAAAATTGGACTGTTTAAATAAAGGAAGGTGCAAGTTTTGAATTATTGGACTCTTCAAATTAAGAAAGGTGTAAGTTTTCAAAAGTTGTAATTTTTTTCAACATAGAAAAGTTCAAGTTTTAAATTATTGGACTCCTTAAATAAAGAAAGGTACAAGTTCTGAAAAGTTGTTATTGATCTAAGAAAAATTCAAGTTTCCAACATTTATTATTTTCAACATTGCTACTAATGTAAGATAAGTTTTTTTTGACCAATTGAATGGTTTGAATTAAGAAAGAAGAAGAGTTCAATATTTCTTATTCTAAAAAAGCTATCTAAAAAGTTAGATTGTTTTAATTAATTGGAAGAATTCTTATTTTGGAGTTTGGAGTTTGAAATATGTTATGATAAAAAAAAAATTAAACTTATTTTTATGGATATAATTAATGTAGAACATGTCAAGAAATATCAAATTTCACAAAAGAAATTGGTATTCATAAAGAATATTAAATGCATAAAAGTAATATCAAAAGGAAATCATTATTTTTTATTAAAAATAAAAGAGAAAGTGGAAGCTGAGAGTTATCAATGCTTTAATTTTTATAATATATAATCTTTTAATCAATTATTAATATAAAACTTGGAGAACTCTCACCTTTCATAAATGTTTAGGTAAAGTGGTGGTTGTTCAAATCCAAGTTAGATGGTTGTTAACTTTTAATTCAATATATTTTATATCATATTAATTATTTTATATTTAAAGATTATTTTTATTTAAAATTAAAATAATTAAAATGCAATATCTTATGAACACAATATTATTCAAACATAGTATATAACATATTTACTTTTAAAAAATTATATTTATATTGTATTGTGAAATATAGTTTAAAACAATTTATTTAACAAATTTTAATAATTTATCTAATAAATACTATATTGCATTTATGAAACTCTGAAAATTTAACCGCCAATTTATTTTTGTATGTCCATTGGGTTTAGCAATGGTAGTTAATTTGTTTTAGTACTATGATTTAATTTAGTTTCGTCTTTGGGTTTAGTTTCATTTATTATTATTAGAAATTAATTTTGTAGCTATCTATTATATGGAGGTTGAACTAAGTACATTTATTGTTTTATTCTATTTAAGATTATGACCCAATATGACTTTTTACTAAGGGAAATATTTTTTTTTGTGTTTACGCCTAATAGTAAATTTGGTCTAATGAATTCTTATGGTTAGAGTGTAGTTTGGTTCAATTCTCAAATATAATTATTATCAATTTTTTTTGCATATAGGATATAAATTCATTTATAATTAGGGTTAGGGTTTAATGTTTACTGTAGTTTAATTTTAAAAATAGTTTAATACCTTAATTTAATTTGGTTTGACTAGAATTTAGATCTAAAATAATTTGGTTTACCATTTCTTCTACTATTTACCCTCTCTATCACAAACATACACATATATATGCTTCCATCTTTTCCTTTTCTCCCTTTATTCCTATCCTATTTTCCATCTCTCTCTCTCTCTCTCTCTCTCTCTCTCTCTCTCTCTCTCTCACACACACACACACACACACACACACAACTCTCACCCTCTTCCCCTTCTCTAACTCTCTCTCTAGGTCTCATGTCCCTCACTCTCCTCCCTTATCTAACTATCTGCATCACATCTCTCTTGTCATAATTACTATGTGATAAATTCTCCCCTTTACCTACTATCACACTATCTTCCTTTTAACCTCATTCTCTACCTCATGTATCTCACTCTATCCCAACTAATTACTATCTTTCATTATCTCCCCTCTCTCACCTCAATATCTCTTACCCCTTAGTTACCTCTCTCTCTCTCTCTCTCTCTCTCTCTCTCTCTCTCTCTCTCTCCCTACATTACCATGTTCATCTATATCATGGCATAATTATTCTCTTTTTCTCTATACCTCATATATCTTCCCATCCCCATTCTCTCTCTTATTTCTCTCCTCCTCATTACCCTCTTTCACTCTCTCCCCTCCCTCCTCTTACAATCACCTCTCCATATATACCACCTATCTCTAGACCTCATATCTATCACCCTCTCCTCCTCTATTTTTCTAGATATCATATCTTTTTTTCACTAATTACCCTCTAGCACTCTATTCGCTACCTACTGTCACCATCTTATCCACCTCTTAAACTCTTTCTTTACCTTATTTTTCTCCCTCACTCATAACTAATTACTATATCTCATTCTCTCCTCTCCCTCATCTTACTATCTCTCACCCCTTATTTACCATCTCTCTCTCTCTCTCTCTCTCTCTCTCTCTCTCTCTCTCTCTCTCTCTCTCTCTCTCTCTCTCACACACACACACACACACACACACACACACACACACACACACGTGTGTGTGCACACATGCGCCCGTGCGTGCACGCACACACACACACACACATCTCCAGTCCTTCCCCTTCTTTGTTTCTCCCTTTCTTTCTCAACTATTCACCATCTCTTGTAAGTAAGTGCACAAAGTTGTGGTACCAAAAGGAGGGTATAAGATGCCACTTTTTTTTATGAAATCAGCAATTTATGAACTTTGATGAGATTTTGAAGATAGCTACACTCAAAATTTCAAGATATGACAAAAATAAAAGTCATAACCCTCTGAATCTACTTTATAAAATACTATTTTTTTTTAAATGGTGGAGTTTAAGGCCCTCAAAAAAGGGGGCCACACAAAGTGGTATTGTTTCTTCAGTAAAAATTGACATGGTGTCACGTTTGGTCACCCTAAAATGTTAACTTTTTAAAAGAAATTGTTTAATCTCTATGGTCATAACTTACCAAACATCTTATAGTTTGCCCCATATTTTTTGGGTATTTTTTAATGTATTTTTATTTTTTTATGAATTTTGTAAGTGGGCACTTCTCAAATACATGAAATTGTTGTACATGTTCCCATGAGAAATCATTGAAAACTAATAAAAAATAAAAACTTCTTTTTATAAAGTGTGTAGAATGGAGTCCAATTTATTAAAAAAATAACTTGTTTCAAAATTTTATGAATGAGCCAAAATCTAACCCCCAAATACTACATGTTGATTTTTGAGGAAAAAAATTGACATACATTCAAAAGAAATTATATTTGAAAGGCTTAAAATAGTCTAAATTAAAAATAAGTTATATGGTTATATAGCTAACACAAAGATATACAATATCATATAACCTGATTTTATCAATATTCAACCATGACAAATTCTAATGGAGAGCACACAAGAAAAATTATGCATTTATTATATCCTTGCTAGAAAACACATCGCAGGCCTATTTGAGACTACCAAGCCTTTGAGTTGGATCTGCATGGAAAATTAAAGCCTTGGGCTTGGTGAATTCCAAAGCATTAAAAAGTGTGCTAGCCCAAAAGTGTGAACACACTATAGAGGGAGTACACTACCAAAATATAGTGGATTAAATAATGCATACTTACTATAGGGCGCATGCACTATAGTGCATACACCCTATAGGGAAATAAGGAAAAACATACACCCTATAGGGCAATAAGGAAAAACTAGAAAACCCTTCTAAATAGGGCACACTAATGTCAACTTCAGCACTAGGATCACATACATCAAATGTAACATTGAAGTATAAGTTTCTTATACTTAAGTTCTATTTTATGTATATACTTCCAAGATGTTTGGAAGTGGTTTTAGCTTTATAAAAGTTAAGATGATGATTCTGATTTTAGGATTTAAACAATAATAGACTTAGCCAAATTTTAAGAATGAACACATTATCTTTAGCATGATTTCTAGTAAACTATTGTTATAAACTTGATCCCTTGACTTATGCATGATTATTTTAGGATTATTTCTCATCGTATTATTTATCACTTGTGTGTGGGCGCGTGCATGTGCGTGTGCATATTTCTTTATCTCACCCCCCCGCCACCCCACCCCTCCTCCCTCCCTACCTTAGCACACCTTACTATATAGATCTTATGGTTCTCAAAGGGTCGAAAGGGGTCATAAGGTATCCTAGGACACCTTACCATACACTAATGTATGGTAAAGGGTCTTAAGTGTTTCTAGAATACATCAACATGTATTATGACCCATTGAGACCTCTTAGGACCCCTTAAGACCAATGTATGGCTAGGGGTCTTAAGGTATACTAGGATACATTAATGTTTCATAGGACCTTATATGAAGCCTACTATGCATTAGTGTATTGTAAGAGATTGTAAGGGGTCTTACAACACAATAATGTGTCTTAGAGCCCCTTAAGACCCCTTACAGAACCTTAGGACCCATTTCCATACATTTTGTATGGTAAGGAGTCCTAAGAGTCACAATGGATCCCAAGACTCCTTATGAACTCCTTATCCTCAATCAAAGTGAGGAAAGAATCATCTACAAAATGAGATATATTTTCACAGTAGTTGACAAATTATGATGTTATTTCTTCTAGGTCTTAAATAAGATTATTGGTTGCTCCTTTGAGTTGAGTAATTCTATTGATATTTCTCTTTTTCATATTGTTGTGAATTTTTTTTGTATTTCTATCTCCTTTTGCCAACCAAGTCTCCCTAGATTTTTTCTTCTAGAATGTTTTTTTCCTTAGCTAAACTATCCACTTGTTTAGCAAGTAGTTCCTTTTCTTTTTAATAGCTCTCTAAAGTCATACCCTTTTAGATAACCTCATTTAAACTTTCTAGTGCTTGTTCTATATTGAGCTTGTCTTCAAATATGTTATTAAATTTTTCTCTAATCCATATTAATAATTTATTTATTTTATGGTTTTTAGCCTTGTCACAATATAAAACATCTTGGATCCTTCAAATTTTTATTCATTACAAGATTTTTCATTCAATTCCATTACTTCTTTATTTTGGAACAACAAGTTTTCAAATCTAAATGGACACCTCTTAGTTTTGATAAGTTCTCCAATTTCTAATCTAATTGGGAAGTGGTTGGATCCATAAAATTTGAACATTTTGGATTCAAGGAAGTGGTCAAATTCCTCTAGTTCTTCTTTAAATAAAAATAAATCTATTTTTTCAATTATATGACTGAAATGTGATCTCCAATTATTCCAAGTATAATTACCATTTTTATTCTTAATATGAAGCATATTGTTATTACTTACCCATTGATTAAATTTTTTTTGTGATTGTGATATAGAGGTGGATCGCCCAAATTTTCTATTTATACTAAGACTAACATTGAAATCCCCTCTTATTATATGGTTTGTGAAATTGTATGTATCTAAGTAGTTACTTAATTCTAACCATAATCTTAATTTCTGATTGTTTTGGGTTGGGCCATAGACATTAGTTAATATAAAGTTTAAATTGGAATTGGTACTCTTAATGGTTCCATAAATCTAGTTATTATGTTTGGCTATATGTTTAGAAGTGATTTTCTTAGGGTACTATAATATTAATAAGCCCCTTGATGCTCGTCTAAACCCTTCCCATTCTACTTGCCAAATACCTAGCTTCTTATTTAATTTATTTGCCTCTTCCAAACTTAGTTTGGTTTCCTCTAGCATTATTATATTTGAATTAAAGAAATTGAAGTGTCCTTTAATTAGTTGTTGTTTGTTATAGGTGTTAATGCCCTTAACATTCTATGTAGTGAGCTTTGAATTGTTCCTTAGAGAGATACTTTATCTTCCCTTCATGAAATAGTTTTGTTAAATTGGTTTGGGCTTCTTTGTTTCCAACCTTACTTTTGAGATTGAAAAGGGATTTTCTACCTCTGTTTTTCTAAATTTTTTCCTTACCCTGGGTTTATCAAGCCTTCTTTAGTTTCTACCAAACCAAGTGTACCTTCTAAAATTTTATTCTAAATATAATCTACCCCATCTCTCTCCACATTCTTTTCCTCTTTTTTTTCATCCCTAAGGGCTATTTGCATTGACATATTAAAGATTGATATGTCATCCTCAATTTTATCTATTTCTTCTTCTTGTCTAAACTCCTGATTAGTGTTCTTGTGAGAATTTTGTTGGCTAGAGGTTGTATACACCAACCCTATGCCTAATTCCTCCATTCTTGATTCAATTTATATATCTTCCTCCTTATTTCTTAAGTTATTTCCCTCTTTCCATTTTTTATCCATATTCGACTTTTTTTTAATTGATTCTACAAAGTTGAGCTTGGAATCATTTATACCCATTGTTAGTTCTTCTCCCCTTTGAAAGTATGTGCCATCATATACTAAGATTTTTTCATATAATGAGTTAAAGTCCTTATTTGAGTACCTGTCTCCTATTGGAGTTTGCCATAATTTCTTATATAACTTTAGGTTTTTCTTCTTAGGTTTTCTTGTTGTTGATTTCATTTTTCTAATTTTTTCTCTATTAGTGTCTTGAATGTACTTCTTGGTTTCTCTAGTTCTATGTTGTCTTCGATGCTAAATCTACCTTGTTAGTTCCTTTTTTGGCTTTTTCGGGGTTTGTATTATAGCTCACGTCCTTTTCTAATTCTAAAATCTCTCTATTCTCTTGAGTATAGATTTGTGTAAACTTTTGTCATGATTGTGGTGTGATTGCTAATTTTGTGATCTTTATTGGTTCTATTAGAGAATTATCATATATTTCTTGTATGTTCTATGTGTTTCTCCCATTTTTTATTGTCTCAATGTCTATAACTTGTGGGATGGTTAAAGTATTTAGTTCAATCTTCTCTCCATTTCCTAATAAGGCATTTTCTAGTGAAGCTTGTAGTTGTCTCTATTGGTACACTGATTGTTTACACCCTAATGATCCTTCCTTGAGTCCATTGTGATAGGTTGATTGTTTACTAGAGGATGATCTTTATTAGAAATTTACCATAAAATTAGTTGATCACAAATATCATTATGGATTAATATAATGTCATTAATCAAATGATTGCATGTTCTTATATTTTCTCTAATATCATCTGTGTACAAGTTTTGTTGCCTGCAAATATCACATTGCTCCAATCTATTGATATTTTCATTGAGAGTGGTCTCAAAATCCTTGATCAAGTCTTTTGTTGGATGTTCCTTCTCTTGCACCTTTTATCCTTCATTACTACCTAGGCAATTTGTGGACATCAATATTTCGTAACATTTCTTCTTCCATAATCTCCCCTTCTTCAATTTTCCCTTCAACATCCCCATTTTGATTGTTGATTTTATTGGCTAGTTAAGGTTTTGGAATGCCATATTAATTTTGATCAAGATTTTTTGTTGGATCTCTAATTTGATATTATGGGTACATTTTGATATGCTCTTCTTCCTTATTTAAAGTAGCGCTCATCAAGAATAACTTATTTAGATTTGAATTTCTATGAATGTGTCTAAAGGAATCTACATTATATTCACAAGTTGGGTTTGAATAGAAAAGGGTTATATTATGAATGTGTCCATTAAATCGTGTACATTACAAGTTGTTTATTGATATGTTGATAATAAGCTTAATAAATTTAGATTTGTATGAATGTATTATTATGTTAACTAAGATCTTAGTTTCAATGGAATCTCTATAATTAGATTCAATACCTAGAAACACTCCTATTGAGTTAACTATACTTTAGAATTTGAATGGGACTTAGAATTCTACTACTAAACATTTGAATGCTAGCCATGTTGGTAAACATAATTGTTTTGTGCTATCCTCATTAAAATTAAGTGTCACACTCTATCCTTTGTAAAAGCATAGGAGCCATAAGTTAATTCATCCCTAGTTGCTTTGCTTCTACACCATAAATAATTAAAAAAATTATAACAAAGGGGGAAATACTTACCTGATTTCTGCAAGACTCCTTAATCCATTTTCCCAATTTTTTTTCTTTAGTCTTAGGACCGTTATAGTAAGCAAAGAGGCCTAATGCTTTGCAATCATGCCAACAATCTTCACTATAAATGGTGTTGATGATAAGAGTGGTATTAGTTTCTGAATGGTGTTGAGATTCACTCGTGGTTTGTTTGTGATGCTTATTGTTGGGATTTGACTTCCACTAGCATACATTTTGGTATTTCCATCACGTTTACCCCCATTTTGAGTTATTACCTTTTGCAATCTTTGAGATATTTGTGATCCTCATTTATCTTTTGTAGATATCTTCAAATTTTGTCCATCGCTCATCCTTGCTATTGTAACTGATGGACTTTTAGGAAAGGTTTTCTGAACTGTTTTGGCCAAAAGTATTGTGAAGGTTTCATTGTTGATTTGTTTTTCATTATCCTTCTCGTCTGTTTCTTTTTCATTACTCTTTTCCACTCATAATTGGTAAAGTTGTCTAGGATTAGGGTTGTGAATTCAATCCCATCCCTATTTTTTCTTGTGATGCAAATAACTTTTATTTTCTTGCCCATGATTATTTTGTATTTGAAGTGCAGGATTAAAATCAAGCCAATATATTGTTTGCCCTTTGCATATTTGGTTTTGACAAACAAATTTTTTTTTTCCTTGCTTCAAGTTGGACTATAAAGATCTTTAGTTCTTTAAACCTCCCCACGTTCATGTTCTTCAAGCAAGAACTTCATGATGCAACCAATGATTGTTTCTGGTCTTTGGATTTACTTCGAACTGAGGATTCCAAAACAGAGCTTAGGACTTCATATATGTTTGTGATAGGAAGCGACTCCAGTTTAGCATATTTAGCATATTACTCATGAAACATGGGTCAATGAGTTTGACTCAAAATCACACAGTTAAATCTTGATAGCAATATTACAATATTTAGTTTTCCCAAAATATGTAATTTATTTTGCTTCTATGGTGGAGTTTCCATTCATTGCATTGGGATTTGCATTATTCTTCACAATTTTTTTAGTAAAATTTAATATTTAAAAATAATGATTTTCTTATATTATAGTACATCATAGATTATATTTTAATTGTTGGGTATATTTAAATTTATTAGACTAAAAAACATTTACTTAGATTTAAACTATCAACATTTATAAAAATGAAATTTGCATAGTAATGGAATTACTAGTTCGCATTTAGCTTTGGACCTATTTTGATGGAGTCTCTTAATAATTGCTTATCAACAATCAACACACTTTTTTATTCCCTATCTTGGGTCATTTCAAAAATGAATATACTATCTGCATAGTGTGATGCTAGCCTCAAATTTAAAATAGTAAAACACAAATTACCAACTATTGTGTTTCTTATTAATAGTTGGGAGCTAACTTGGTGTACAATAATACAATTATTTGTTATGTTTTGGTATTTAAAGATATTCTTTTGTGCATATAAAGATCATCCTTGAACATCAAGTACATTTGCATGACAAGGATCATTCCTGAAATGCCAAAATTCATTGGAGATATATTTATCTCAATCATAGATAGTTCTAGTTGTGTAAAAAACATTCACAAGGCTATCCTTGTTTAGTTAATGTATGAGTTTATACATTTATTTGAACCAAGTACCTACACTTTCATGAGAAAAATCTTCTCTCGTAGTTCAATCCATATGATATGATTTTCACAACAATGTTTGGTCTAGTTAACAACACTGTTAACCAAATGGTTAACTCTTTACACATTTTATAATCACATAGAAAAAGGCCACCTTGAATCATACCTTACGTCATTGCAATATTGCAATGATACTTGTAAAGAGGAACATAAAGCTTAGGAAACATTTTAGTAAATACTTGCATCTAGATGATCCTAGGGTCTTAGAACCACATCAACATTTCCATGGTCTGGTGATTTCTTCAACTTCCAATGTCTTGTACCAACCTATTCAAAAAAGAATCAAAGATGAAGAGATTCCAACCTCAACACATAGAAGATAGGCTTCAACAACAAAGTATCAAAACGGATCAATTTGCCACATAGTGACAAGTAGTACTTTGAATTCTTTCATAAGAAATTTGCACCTTGGATTTGATTGATCTATCATTCCCGTATAAGAGATCAACAACATAGCTTGCAATTGGTTCCACAATATGAAGACATCATTTTCCTATTGTTCTTTAGGTCCTGAAGACAAATGTATTATTTAAGTTAATTGCCCTCTTCCATTACATTAAATAAATTAAAAAATACCACCCGTCAATGTATTACTATAATATATCATCTTATTCACATAAACATGGCACCTTACTAAAATACAATTACCAATTTAAAATTTGATACATCTAAATAATATATAATTTTAATTTATCTTAAAAAGTTCAAACCAACTTCTGAAACTCCGCTTTTAAATTTTTTAACTCATTACAAAGAGGAACCTAGAAACAAACATTTGAAACCACATACAAACAAAAGAACATCAAACGAAACGTAGGTCTTTTGTCTTCCCCCGTAAGTTCTAAGCTCTTAACAAACCCGCCATCGAACAAATCCAAATCAAGAAAGTTATGTCCTGATTTTGGCAAATTCAAGGCTCCCCTTCCCGTCAAGTCTGCTAGAAAAGTAACTCTGCAGATATTCTTGGTTAATGAATCTTCTGTATTTACAGGGATTCAACTCATCTATGAGCTCTGGAGCAGGACCCACTTCCGTCTCCCTACCTGGACCATAGAACATGGCAATGGAGACTCGATCTCTGTCTGTGTTCGTGACTGCCCTGTGCTCAATGCTCTTATATATTCCATTGCTTGTTACCTAAATCAAAACACAAACAAAACATACATTTCATTTCAAGAACGATGAGGGAAGAGATTTGTTTAATAAGTGAAATCTTAATTCAGGACAATCATTCACAGCTTGGATGAAAAAGTTCAAAATTATTACCCATAGAAACATTTTTGCAAACAAGTTAACATGGTTTGATAGTTCCTACAGACTGTTAAGATTCGTCCTCGTTACCTCAAGTATGTCCCCAACATTGATAACCAGAGCACCAGGGATGGATTGAACAGGGACCCATTTGCCATCCTTACAGATCTCTAGACCCACTGTGTCGTCATCCTGCAGCAATACTGTTAAACTAGTTGCATCTGAATGAGGGCTTATGCCAAAAACGAGATCTGGTCTTGGGCAGGGTGGATAATAATTCATTCGCATTGCCTGTGACCTTTTTCCAAACATGTCAATGAAACAGTCTGTTTTAAGCCCAAGATTCTCTGATAAAAGGCAAAGAACTGTATTGCCGAGCTTTTGAATTTCAACAGCATATTGATCTACCGTTTCTCTGCAACAAATGGGTAGTGCAGTCAGATAAAAATGAAAAGTATGTTAGTGAGTTAGGAACATGTTACCATACATAGGAATTATTCTTGAAATGGATTGGAAACAAGGAGTCAAAAAGGTATATATTCTTTACATATCAACAGCCATCTCTAGACTTTACATTAGATTAATCCAAAGACATTATCAACATTAGGTCAATAGAATGATTAACCGCATTACTTGAGCTTAAGCTTTTATTCATTCTACTTGAAAGAGTGAAAAGTTGAGCACGAGACTAACGTATTGTCTTAATGAACTAAGAAGCCAAAACAAATTGAGCACTGGAAGACATACGCCTACCTATCACATTATTCGCAAATCCTACTCTGCACTTGTAGAACTCGTCTCTATACATTCTAATCTAATGGAAGTATTCATAGCCACCATGTTCCTACAGATCAAATGACCAGTGAAAGTGTGTAAAAGTTAGCTGCCATCAATAGTAATTTAGATCAGTAGATGCTAAATTAGTACTAATTTGTTCAGCCTTATCTCAGTTAGTAAATCATTAAGCTGTGCAGCCTTCATCCCTGACATTGTTAGTGGAGTTTATTTGTGTATACATCTACTTTAAATGCGAGAAATCACTTGAGCGAAAGAGAGTTTTCTCAAGTGGGTAGATTTAGATTTCCATTGAAGTGGCTTGCCAAAGAGGTGAAGAAATCAAGAATAGTGAGTCCAATATTATTAGTCCACCAGAACAGTGAGTCCAATATTATTATCCAGTGATTCAACCTGATTACAATCCACTGCAAGAAGCTGCTAACCCTAAGCTATTTTATGCAAGACTTACCTCGGTTACAAAATTAGAGTTAGAATATGTCATCCAATAGAAAAATAACTCCTAACACCTTTTATAATAATAAAATCATTTTTGACCTCATGAGACGGTGCCCTTCGAACTTGTGCTGTATTGTGACAAGGAGTGCGCCTGACCCCGCAAGGGACACTGTCCCCAAACTAAGGAAACATTGTGCAGGAAAAAGTAGAAAAAAATTAACATCTGAATCTGATTATCGCTGGAAGTAAAGAACCTAACCGCCATTGATGATGGAAGTTGAAAGAAGAAAAAATAAAAAAGGTGCCACAGTTTTTAAAAGAGAGGTTACTATCTAATGCAACGGAACATTCTCCAGTCTGGCATCTCCTGTTTGTGATGTCCTATTTTGAGTCATTTTTGTTGTGTCTCTTTTCTACTGATGTCACTTTTTGGGGTAGTGGTGTTATCTGGGAACTGTGGCATTCTCTTTTGTATAGAAAGATAAAGCTGTGTCTTTGGTAGGTACAGAGGGGCTGTGCATCTTCACTGTGTTTTTGGTAATCATTTTCTATTTTCTATTAAGTAAAATTAGTTCTTTTAGTTCTCTGTTAAAGCCGATTTCACGTGCAGGCTACCAGGCACAAAGGCATTCATCTACATCGGACTTCCACACAAGAGATTTAATAAACTGAATTGGAATTAACAAGTTCACAAATATGAACTAAGAAGTATAATGGAATTAAAAATAGAGTCTAGTACAGTAAACCAAGTAGCCTTTGAAAACTCTCTCGAGAAAATAAGAACCTTCTAACGAGTTCGATCCTATGGCATGTGATAGTTTCCATCAACGGTAGATGCTAAGGTTTGAAAATATCATATTGTTAGCTGCAATTTTCATGTTACACAGGGCCAATTAGCTATTAATCACTGTATGTGCAACTGTAAACTATACATTGTGCCACTTGTTTGAAAGAGTAAAGGTAGTTTTTAGGTGACCCGAGTGAACATTTCCTTTATAGGGTTTCAATGACTTCACCCCAACTATAAGCCCTAAATGCAAACATTGTTCAAGTTTGTCTATTGAACTACGTTTGGCATAAGTGAGAGTTCAACTAATTTATCATGCATAATTGCAGTAATGATTATACCCTTCCTGAGCAATATGCTGTAGATCTTAAAGAATTCAAAACCATCTGAATTAACAAACATTTGCGTACCTGAAATCCTCAGGTTTTGTCGGCCAAAATTTCATTTTTCTGTTCTCTGAAGGTAAAATGGTCAAGAACAATCTGTCTACCCAATCCAGTTTTTGGTCATCTGAGGCTATGAAGGCCTGCCCATAGCCGTCACGCTCTTCTACTTCATACTTGAGCTTTTCTTCCAATGGTAATTGAATAAAGTCTCTCGTAATTCCCTTCATTCTATTCAGCAGAGACAGAGGAATTCCATGATTCACAGCCTGTTAAAGAAACCTTCATACCACTTCAGCAACTAAAATGGAGTCAAATTAACTCATCACAATAGATAATTGAAATTCTTCAAGCCTGTTTCAAATTGACAAATCTGTTTACCTTTTTCTCATAACCATCAAGTCTATTATATAATTTACAATCAATTTCGTTCTACCCACCTGAAAAAATCCCCATTGCTGACATGCAGTTCCAAGCTTTTCCAATTCCTTTTGCCTGCATAAATCTGAATCTCCCAAAATAATGTTCATATCAATTACGGGGATATCTGATTTACTAGTCGGATATGCACTTGGGCGCTCTTTCTCCGATCTGATGTATCTTTGAGGAAGGCTTTGAAGGTTTTGAGATGCCAATTCCTGAACAACAGGAACTGAAAATCGTTTTGAAGTTCCATCAGATGGATTAAATACCACAGCAGAATTAAACATGATCCTAATCAATCTAAACAGAGGCCTGTTTTCTTCTAGGAATGTAATGGGTTCTCCCGCAGTACTCCTGAATCAGATAGAGACACATTTCATGTTTGAAAAAAATGCTTTTGATATCTGCTTCCCGTCGTCCATATTGAAAATACGAGATACCCAGTGAATTAGTCAAAGTGAAAAACAAATTTTAATTGACTGGACACCATAATCGCATAATCGGGTGGCTTTCATGAAAAGAAAATATTTGTGTATAAAGACCCTTGGTGTTTTGAAATAAAAAATACTATATAGAACTGATTGTTCGTTCAGAAAGCAATCATATCTTATCAACAAAAGATTCCCATATCTTTATTTCATTTAGAACGTTTCAAATCAACATAAAATTTCTGATCCAGTTATCCTAGACACAACAAAACATTTACAATTGATTTCGAGTTGTATACTCCTCATACTGTTAACATAAAATTTCATCCAACTTGTTCAATAAAATAAAATTAAAATTAAAATTTCTGATTTAATTATAATAGGAAGATGATTTTATTTCTTTCTTTGCAATATAACAACAGATGTGTGAGAGAAAGAGATTGTTGTAAGAAAATTCTGTACTAATTAGAGACTATTGTAGCTATAGAGTTGTAAATCAAAAAGAATGCTAGAGGTTTTATCACAGGATTCAAGAGAGCTTGAATGTAGTGAAACTATCAATTTAAAAAAGAAGAGTGAATCCACTCTAGAAGATTCCATGTTGTTTTGAGCAACTAAGGTAGGTAACTAGTATCAAAATACATGAAACCAAATTTTGAATGCTAAGATATTTTCGGAACATGCATGACATCCACACATCCATGGGGCACGCTAGTGTGTAGATAAGAAACACTCAAGAATGTTGGGTCGTAAAGGGAATGTAACACCCCGCCATTCAACCCAAAAGAAATTAACCTAAAGTTTTACTAAGTTTGCCAAACTTTTTTTTTTAAAGATAAAGATACAACAATAGTTATAGAATAGCGGAAGCAATTAACATACACTCATACATCAACAACACATAAATAGGTTACAACTCTTAAGGGTCCCATGACGATGAATCACATTTAATTTTAAGTAACACTAAATCTATTATATAATAAATTCACATCAAATAATGATATACAAGTATGAATCCATTTAAATAATATATAGTCATCTTGATTGCCACTTGACAATAATCATAATGCACAATCATCCACTATATAAATCACAAGGTATGAGAGGTTGAAATAATATACATCATGAAATAAATTACATCATCTTGTAAGATCTATGAAATCAAATATAATACACTAAGTATAACCATCCAACATAGAAATATAGGAATAGATAGAAAGGAACATCTACACAAACACATCCAGCAGTGGCATCTGATATTCAGATCTCAATGGTATAAGAAAATGCACTACCACCTGACCTCATGGACCCAAGAAGGTTCACTCCCACTATGTTGAGGAGATAATCTCAAGTCTCAAACAAGATAACAAACTCAAAAGTCAAAACTAACATTTAAGTTCAAGGAATCACCTGAAAGCAAACTATTTCAAAGAGTACCAAGACACAAGTATCAATTAAACTCAAAAGCAACAATGACATGTAGGAAATCTACTATGCATGTGGGCCAGTGTCATCACATAAACCAACTCTAGGGTTACCCAGCTAGTCTTTTAATCCTCTGGCCCCCTGGTGACTCTATGTGGCACTAGTATCCTTTCATACTAACAAGCAATACTAACGAGTCAGCTCTAAGTTTACCTAGCTAGTCTTTTAATCCTCTAGCTCCCTAGTGACTTTTTGTAGAACCAATCTCTTGTTAATTTATTTTAAACCTATTTAATGAAATGTTATTACTTTTTAAATTACCTACAAAGGGTTATTTGTCAGCCTCTTTAGGGCCTTGACCTCCATTGCAAGTCACTTCCCAACATGACATATAGATAACCTACCCTAAGCTCAGTAAAATCAAAATATCACAAAAGACCACATATCATACATCATTTTTTAAACAAGCAACTAGCAAGTACCAAAAATCATTGAGCATAATCACAAATTTTACCAAAATGATCATCGTAATATGACTAATCCCAAAATCAAGTATACATAAACCAAACCATGCCATAACATGACATCACCAAGCACAGATCATACAAATACTTCAGTCATATATAAGCGACTAGAAAGCAATCCAAAAATAATTGATCGAAGACTCAAAGGTTATATCAGATAGGTCACACCATTCACCTTAGTTTCACACAAGAACACTGGAAAGCAATAACAATCAATAAATCAAAATACATCATAGAGCATATAAGACACATTACCATGGTTGAGTATAAAAGATCGTGATGAAAACATTATCATGACATCACAAAACATAACTCCCAAGCCTCTGGTAAACATCCTGATTTTGTCAAAGTACTAAGTCAACCCAACACCCAACAACAAAATCACACGTCATATAACAAGTACATATAAAAGTAACTTTCATAATTCATTATGTTTTGAAAATACATAAGTTCAATGTTCACTATACGTTTTCAAGTTTTCACTTTCATTTTCAAACACAAAGATTCAATAACAACCAAGGTTTCAGTTTTCATTTTTATATTAAGGACACAAGAATTTGAAACACAAGAACAATAAATTCACAACGAGGTTTCAGATTAAATCATAAACAATTCTATAATGGAAATCAATATTATCAAAGAAGGGTTTCAACCCAAAGAAATTGTGAAACAAAAATACAATAGACACAAAGAAGATAGGAATTCGAAGAATGAGCAACTACTACTCAAACCCACATGATCCTGCCTAGATTTGATGCTAAAATAATGAACGCACAAACACGTAAGAATCTTCCTTTTCCTTTGAAAACCCTTTTTTCAAAAATTGGCTCCTTCAAACCTGTGTATCTAGAAATGAGCTCGAATTTCCTTAATAAAGAGTTTTCCCCCCCATATCAGGGCTTTGACCCTGCAATCATGCGAAAACTCTCATCTTTAATTGTTATATTTTAATTTTTATGCACACACTTTATGCAATTTAATTAAAATAAACTTTATTAAATTAAAGCTTTCTCTCCCTTATTAAATCATGCAACATTTTAAATATATATTTATTAATTTAATTAATAATATTATTTAGAGTTTATTATTAAAATAAAACTCCTAAATAATTATCATTAAATTAAATAAATATAACTACACCACAATTAGAACCATGACTTTATCTTTAAATTTTCATTCTTTTATTTAAATAAATTCATGAAATTTTTTTTTACTAATATATTTATTAACTCAATTAATAACATTATTTAGATTTTATTATTAAAATAAAACTCATAAATAATTATCATTAAATTAAATAAATATAAATATGTCAAAAATAGAACTTTAATAGTCTTTTAAATTGAATTCTTTCATGCATATTTAAAAAAAAAATTAATTAAAATATTTTTTTATATTTTCTTTTCCTCCACTTTATTAATTAGTGCAAGCACTATTTAAAGCATATTTTATTATTTAAATTAAGAAGAAGAATTTAAGCTCATAATTTAAATGCAACTTTAATTTAATAATTATTAATTAAGTAGTCACAATAAAATAATATCAAATCTTTAATCTTTTGATTATCTTTTATGTTTTCATGCACGCTTTTTGTTATATAAAATATCTTTATTTAATTTATTTTCTTTCTCTTTTTAATTAATTTATTATATTTTAATTTCATGCATAAGTTTTATGCAATTTAATTAAAATAAACTTTATTAAATAATTGCTTACTCTCTCTTATTAATTTATTATATTTTAATTTCATGCATACGCTTTACAAAATTTAATTAAAATAACTTTATTAAATTTATGCTCTCTCTCTCTCTCTCATTCTCTCTCATTACAAAATGTTTTAATAATATATTTACTAATTCAACTAATAATATTATTTAAAGTTTATTATTTAAAATAAAACTCTTAAATAATAATTATTAATTTAAATAAATATAAATATGCCTAAATTAGAACCAAAACTTTATCTTTAATTGAATTCTTTTATTTAATTCATTCATGAGATGTTTTTTTAATAATATATTTATTAAATTAATTAATAACATTATTTAGAGTTTATTATTAAAATAAAACTCCTAAATAATTATCATTAAATTAAATAAATATAAATATGTCAAAAATAGAACTTTAATATATATTTTTTTAAATAATTCTTTTATTTAATTAATTTCTTAATTAATTAAATATAATTAAATATTAAATTTTCTTCATAAAATTTTCATTAAATTAAATCGTTAAATTATCTTTTAATTTGATTTAATTAAAAAAAAAAAATTATAGACCCACAAAACTAAAAATGACAACTCAATCGAAGATAAAGAACAAAATCAAACTCCAGGGTAAAAATCACAAATTCACATTATTTGATGAATTTGAATGGGTAAACTAACTTAGATACTTGTCCTGCTTTCTAGGACAATTGGTTTAGGATTTAAGATTTGGACTCAAGAGTTGTCTCCCCACTTATACCATTGAAATACTACGATAGGGTACGTTCATCCTGGAAATTCAAGGAAGTTGATACCCAATACCTGTAATCTACATAAAATCCACACATACAAACACACTATTCTGAACTAAACATGCAATGGTAAGAAGTGGTGCATTGTGTAGATTCTGACTAGCAGGTGACTACGACTCCCTTCTTCAACCACATTAGAAATGTCAAACATGAAAAATACACACACACACACACATGCAAGTATGGTAAGTATCCATAGAAACTACATAGAAATCATTTGTCTAACTAACATCATTAAATATATTATAGTCACTAAATGACCATATATATCATCATCGAAACAATTATGAAATAACTGAAATAGCTAGTATTGAAGTAACTCAACACATATATGAACTGAATATGAAATACATTTAATCTGATCTGGTAACCAAGCACCAATAATCATAAACATTATAAAAAAACTGGCCTAAAAGAATCTTGACAATACTATCAAAAAAGTCAACTAGGGGTGGGCATTACAGGCAACACACAATTAATGTAAAAGTAAAGCTAAAGGATGGTTCTTGAAAAGTATTCTTAAGCATCCTAAGAGGTAAGAAAAAAAGGAAAGGGATGAAATAGACCTATACAAATACTATAGATATGGACACTAAAGTGGCTACAAGAGTGTAGGTGAAATTGCAAAGGTGTATGTGTATTTTTTGATTCTACAACTTGATCTTCAATGTTGTATAATTGCCCTTGACTACAACCTTTTAGATCATGTCTAAAGTATTTCATTGATTTGAAGATGACTTTGATTTTTCATTATGATTTAGTGAATATTTTTGGTTTAAAATATGGTGTTTATTAGTTTGTTCGATCATTCTACTTTACAATATTGGCTTTTTCTTCTTGAGATTAGTGACTACCTCTAGTTAAAATTGAATGTGTTCTTTCAATACTTTAATATTTTAGTGTTTCATCCAACTAGAGGTGATGAATAATGATAAGCTCCTTGGTACTCATTCAATGATTTAAATCTTATGATTTCTTTTGGGAAGTATTATTTTTGGTATGTCACCCAAAATTGCTAATAAATTTAGTGATCATGAAGTTGTCTTTTAAGGATGCAAATCCAATGAAAATAATCAAACCATGCCCCTATATCCCACTTGTTAAGCATTTTTTACTCTTGGTATAATCTTACCATATGTGAACACTTTCCACACAACCCTCATGAATCATATGTCTTACCCTTTGATTGAAAATCTTTGAACATCTCATGGAAGTTCATCTTAATTATTGCAAAGGTGATGAATATCAAACTTCTGAAATGATATTTTCTCCCTCCATTAGTATAGAAAATGTAGGGAAATCAAACATGTTGCCTTCAAGAAAAAGTTTAAAATTGTAGCATTTCCATGAACAAATTATTATAGCTTCATTTATAGTCTTAATATAAAAAATTGGGGTTGATTAAATAGAAAATTCAATTCAATTGATATTAACACCTTTTTTTCCCTTTTAGAAAACCTAGCTATTAATCTTTCACAATACTCCAGGGAAATACAATATCACATGTCTTCATATTGGGAGGTTTAAAATAGGTTTAAAAAATGGGCAATATATCAAGCCTAAATAAAGGTGTGGGGGACTATGAGGATATGAGAGGGGAGTGAAAAAATCAAAGTTTGAGATAATATTTTTTGAAAATTTAGGGAAATTGTTTAGCAGGCTACAAATACACATGCTATGATTTAGGTTCACTAAGTGAAGCCCCCATGATCAATGTTCTCAATCCAAAAGCATTTCTTCCCATTTTTTGCCCCCTACTATGTTTTCCATTATAGTTGAAAAAATTATTTGACTATTTTCTCTTTGATTATTAAAGAAAACCATCTTGTATGTTGAAAGGATGGTATTTTAAGAATTGTCCTAGGAACTAAAAACATCCTCTACAAGTCAAATATAAACAATTAATTAGATATACATGTGTCCTGTTGATGTGATCCTTGAACCTACAAGACTTGTCATTGAAATTTTTATATATGACTATTTCAACATGTAGTAATAGAATTTAGAACTATTGAATATAGTTCTTGATAGATCTTGTTTGTAACAAACCTAAAGATTGATAGTTTGTCATATTCTAAGGAAGAAAAGTATATTTTATCAAGATTAAATTGTAATGTAAATAAAATATAGATCCATTTCTCCTTTGTGATAACATGTCCTTTAAATACTAATAGTTCTCCAACTAATACAACATATAATCATCATAAATACATGATTTTATTTATTCAAGTAGAAAAAAGAATTATTCTCTCTAGAAGAAGATATCTCAAAAAAAAAATCATGTTTCTAAATATTTTTTCAAAATTTTAATGTATTCCACCTTATTGAAAGGAGGGAGATGTGTATGTGTGTGTGTGTGAGTGTCAGAGAGAGAGAGAGAGAGAGAGAGAGAGAGAGAGAGAGAGAGAGAGAGAGAGAGAGAGAGAGAGATGAGACTATAAAATAAAATAAATATAATGTAATTAGATAGATTTTTTTTTAATATGTATAAGTCATTCTAATCTAATTAAAGGGCTAATGGACATTCTTTTTAATCTTATTATTATTATTATTATTGACTATTTAGATGCACTATCAATCTATTTTTTTGCTAAGAAGATTGAAATTTAAAAAAAAATCATATTATAAATAATTTAACAAGAAATATAAGATAATATGAGGGTATCATGGATGTTAGGCAAGAACTTATGACACAATGATAACTTGTGAGCCTCTCAACATAATGAGTGTTACATAATGTTGTTGAGTTTTCTAAACCTTCTTGTACACAAATTATTACACCACACAAAAAAAGAAATAAAAAATAAACCCTAACTCAAAATTTTTGGATGCAAAAATTATTTCCCCAAATAGTCTATATTATTTCATTTAATGGTTTTTCCTTGATGTACTCATATTCTTGATTTTATTTTTTTATTATATCCCAAGACTCTATTAGGGAAACAAAACAAATTCTTAAGTGAAAAAGAATTATTACATTTTTAGTCATCCAAAAGAGATGGTTCACAAAGTTATAAATTATTACAATTGAGTAGGGCAGGTGACCTAGTAGCCACCCACATTCTAATGATCATTACTTCTATCATATAGATCCATCCAATTACTACTCATAAAAATTCCCATAAAATAATACCACATGCACTAATAGTTGATCATTTTCTAGCTTTATTGGTTGTTGATTGGTCCATTTGTGCAAAAAGTACTATTTTTTGGTGAGCAACCATTTGGGGGTGAACATAACGGATTCTAAGTGAATATTTTAAAATGTCAATTTTAGACCACCTCAAACTCTATGAGTTCTACAAAGATCTTCTTAAATGTAGAAAAGTCAAAAGGTTAGCTTTAAGTTCTCCACTCACCTAGAGAGGTTCAACAAAAAAATTGGAAAATTTTGGCATATAGATTAGGACTTGTAGGTGCACAAAGTTATCCTAGGAAGCCACTAGTTTGTCTCCCCTAGCAAGGAGTGAAGTTTATTTTAGAATGAAATAATTTTCTATATCCCACTCTATAATGGTAATTATTCAAGTGTCATAGTTTGTACTTAGAATTTATTTTTTCCCTCTAAATATGCCAAATCATCTTCTACCATCACATATATCATTGAAATTATTTTATTTTCTCCTAGCTATATACTTAGATGTATCCTTCAATTAATTATATATTTTAAGATTGCCTTTAGCAATTCTTCTTGACATTTTTTTTTCTCTTTTCACCTATTATTCTAATTATTTTTATGTGTAATATGTCAAAGCACCATCATTTGAGTTTGTAATCTTGCAAAACAAATATGTTGCAAGCATGCCACATTATTCTTGATCTTAGCATCCATATTTTCCTACATGGTGTTCAAAATCCTTCTCCAAAAATATTAAATTATTATTAAAATAACATATTCAAGAAAAAATCACCTAAAAAATAAATAAAAATTAGCATTATGTGCTCATTTATTTTCATTTCAAAGTGAAGCCACAATAATGGTTCCCACTTTTCATCACAGTTAAATTGGATCTACATGCAAGTGATCGTACAATGTATCATATTATGAGAGTAAGCGTGTCTCTCTCCTCTAATCGGTAGGTACATCAAAAATGAAGGATAGTCCCTTAGGTTTCCCCTACTATTATAAAGGGTAGGGATGAACTAAAAGTTGGAAAAAAAAAATTAGGGGCTTCATTTGAAGTTAATGCTTCATGTGAAGTACCCTAGGGGTTTTTTGCAAAACCGCTATGAAGGGGGCTTCATGCGAAGCCTCGTGATTTTCTTGAACTCCATCGCAGAGGGTGATGCGAATAATTTCCTTTGTTAGCCATCATTTTCACTCTGTGATTTTGTGGACCATGGACTTAGAGAAAAGTTACTAATGCCTGAAAATTTCATCATCATCTAAATAAATATTCAACCTCCTTTGAGCAGCCAACATACCAAGTATGTACATATTACTTTTTTTGTGTTTTTAATAGATATTTAATCATTTTTATTGAGTATTTAATGATTTTAAACGAATATTTAGTTTTTTTTTTCAATGTTTACTTGTTCCTATGAATGTTTAGTTACTTATAATGAATATTTAGTTTTTTCAATTATATCAAGTAATTAGTTTGATATATAGTTTCTAGATTTGATTGTGTGGTATTTTTTACATCAACGTTTTAGATCACACTAGATGATCCATCATCAGGATGAAAGAGAGAAACAAGGAAGAAAAATATTGTTTACATATTTTTGTTGTAGCTTTTTATGATAGAAAGTAAGAGCCCCTAGGTGGATAAAAAAAGAACAAAAATCGTAGGTGGATAGTTTCACATAATAGTTTAGATAGAAAATATTGAAAAAATATAGGTCAAACCATAGTTAGAGAAAATATTATGTTTAGAAAATGAAAACCCCTAGGTCATTAGAAAATAAAAAATAAAAACCCTAGATGGATAGAAAACAAAAGACAAAAACCATAGGTGGATAGAAAATAAAAAATAAAAACTCTAGGTCCAGATAGGAAAAAATGAAAATCAGGCTATGTCTAGAAAATAAAAACAATCCTCTCAAGTTTGTCTCTCCTTTCTCTCTTGTCACTTTCTCTCTCCTCTCTCCAACTCATTTTCTCTCTTCTCACTTTCTCACTCCTCACTCTCTCTCCTCATTTATCTCTCCTCACTTAATCATCACTTCCACTCCTAACTCTCTCTCTCTCTTTCCTCACTCTCTCTCCTTAATTTCTCTCTCCTTACTTTATCCTCTCTCCTCACTTTCTCTTTCCTCTCTCCCTCTCTCTCTATTTTCTCTCTCTCTCTCTCTCTCTCTCTCTCTCTCTCTCTCTCTCTCTCTCTCTCTCTCTCTACCCCCTCCTCCCTCCCTCTCCCTCTCATAAATTCTAGACCTAATATGATCCCTTAAAACCCTAGATTACTAATAGTACCTAATATGACCCATTAAGACCTTAGATTACTACTAAAACCTAATAGGACCTATTATGACCCCTTAAGATCTTAGATTACTAATAGGACCTAATATGACCTCTTCAAACCTTAGATTTTTAATAAGACCTAATATGACCTCTTAAGACCTTATACTACTAACAATACCTAATAGGAACTATTATGACCCTTAAGACCTTATATTACTAATAGGACCTAATATGACTCCTTAAGACCTTAGATTACTAATATGATCTATTATGACCCCTTAATACTTTAGATTGCTAATAGGACCTAATATGACCCCTCAATACCTTAGATTACTAATAGGACCTAATATGACCCCTTAAGACGTTAGATTACTAATAAGCCCTGAGAGGACCTACTATGACCCCTTCAAACCTTAGATTATTAATAGGACCTAATATGACCCCTTACGACCTTAGGTTACTAACAAGACCTAATAGGACCTATTATGACCCCTTAAGACCTTAAATTACTAATAGAACCTAAGATGACCCCTTAAGACCCTAGATTACTAATAAGACCTAATAGGACCTATAATGACCCCATTTAGACCTCAAATTACTAATGGGATGATTTAAAAACTAATAAAAATGCATTTATCAAAGTTCATAATATTTCCCTTCTAGAACCATGTGATGTCCTCATCATGGATCATGCAAATTTTTTTTCTCTTCTTCCATGAAAATTCATAAATAGAGTCCCCTAAAATTATATGCAATATAAGCCATGTTGTAATGATATCCATTGGTATTGACAATTTCAAGCCTCTAGTTTATAGGCACAAAACCTTTTGGTTGCATTTAATGCTAGAGGTGGAAACATAATCAATGAATTCCTAAATCTCATCACAATCCATGTGGTACATGTATTCAATGATATCAAAAAAATTTCTAGCCATTGACCAAATATTATTACGATGTGTCATGGGTTCTCTACACTTAATTGTATTTGGAATGTCTTTGTACCTTCCTCTTATACCATTATAGATTTGAAAGTTATATTATTAACAATGACTCGATAATCCTTGATGGGTTGTTGTCAATTATGTTGATAAAATTTACTTATTGCATGAGTTTATACCAAACCATTGTAATCCCTCCTAAAAGACTTGGTCTTGGGATATTCTTCTTTGATGGGAAGGGCCAATCTTGCTTGTATCTCTACAAATCTATCATTCCTTTCTTTCCATTTAACTTGATTTTGCATGAATGAAATGAATGCCCTAGTTTGAACCTCTCCAATATATAAATATATAAAATATTGAATATAATATCCCAATAAAAACCCATGTTGATAAAACTCACACATTAAATTGTGGACTGTAGGAGTGCTAGCTATGTAATTAGTCATAAATTTGAAATCATCATCATAATCTAATTACCTTTTCAAGATACTCTAATTAACTTTCCACATTAAAATTGTTAGGATTAAATCACGGACAGAAATAATAATTACATGCAAATATAACCAATAACAAAAAATAATAGATCACACATAAAAGAACACAAGGTACCAAGATTTAACATGGTTCACCCAATCCCTAAGCTATGCCCACCAAATAGAAAATCCAATATTTTTATGATCCAGTGATTACAACCTGATTACAATATGTAATCCATAATAATTCAATACCACCACAAGAACCAATTTTGCATCACACCCTTATAAAACAATCCCCAAACCTAAGCCCTTTTATACAAGTATTTTAACCACTTTTAGGGTTATAATTAATAATTACATGTCGACCCAAAATCTTGATAAAATAGGGCCCAAATTTTTTTTTTGAGGCAATGCCCTAAACCCCAAAGAATTTATGAAGTATGTATAGTAATTTCCTAATCAGTCACCACAATCTAACAATCTCCCACTTGGGGACTGATCAGGCTCCACACTAAACAACAATCTCCCACTTGGAGACTGATCCTGTAGCTATACTGCTACCACATGGGGCTCCCACTAGATCAAACCACCCAAGACTCTGCTATTCTTGTATCCATATTCAATCTAGAAGACCAACCGAAGCTGAAGAGGAGTTTAGCATCTCTCTTGTTACTACCTTTGTCAACATATCTTTTGGATTGTCATTGGTATGTATCTTTTCCAGCTTTAACTGTCCATCCTCCAAAATTGACTGAATAAAATGGTACCGTAATTGTATGTGTTTGGTCTTTGAATGCAGAGCTAAATTCTTTGCAAGATGAATGGCACTCTAACTATCTGTGAACAAATAATTATCCTTTTGAGGATGTCCCAATTCTTGCAAGAAGAACTGAAGCCATATCATTTCCTTGGTTGCCTCTATAGCTGCTACATACTCTTCCTCTATAGTGGATAAAGCATTAACCTTTTGTAACCTAGAAACCCAGCTCATGGCTACCCCACCAACAGTAAAGACGTAACCTGTAGTACTCTACCTGGTATCAGTATTCCCTGCCAAATTTGAGTCAACATAGCCCTGTAAATTAGTAACAAAGCCACCAAAGTGTAAACACTTATTGGATGTTCCTCTCAAATATATCTGAGAATCCATTTGACTGCATTCCAATGCTCAATTTCTAGATGACTCATATACCTGCTAACAACTCCCACTGCATGTGCAATATTTTACCTAGTACATACCATAGCATACATCAAACTTCATATAGTTGAAGCATAGGGTACCTTGGACATTTTATTCTCCTCTTCTTGTGTCTTGGGACACATCTCCTTAGTCAACTTCAAATGACCAAGTAAAGGTGTGTTGACAGCTTTAGCATTCTCCATAGAGAAACGTCGCAACACTTTCTCAACAAAATTAGCTTGAGATAGCATCAATGTTCTATTTTTCCTATCTTTGTAAATCTTCATACCAAGGATTTGTTTTGCTGCCGCCAAATCCTTCATAGAAAATGCATGTGCTAATTGGCTTTTTAGCCCCTTAATGTGATCCAAGTTAGACCCAGCTACAAGCATATCATCAACATATAAACATAGAATAATGTAGTTGTCATTATTCAACTCGTAAAATAAACACAATGATCTAAATGACACCTACTGTAACCATGCTCATGCATAAAACTGTCAAATTTTAGATACCATTGTCGAGGTTCTTCCTTCAAGCCATATAAACTTTTCTTCAATTTGCACACTAAGTTATCCTTACCTTTGACCACAAATCCCTATGGTTGAGCCATATATATCTTTTCATCCAAATCACCATGAAGGAAGGCTATTTTAACATCAAGCTACTCTAAATGCAAATCTTTAGTAGCCACTAGACTTAAAATAGTATGATTAGAAGTCATCTTAACAACAGGATAAAATATCTCATCAAAATCAATTCCCTTTTTCTATGCAAATCCTTTTACAACTAACCTGGCTTTAAATATTTTCCTACCTCCATCCTCTTCTTTTAACCTATAAACCCACTTATTCTGTAAAGCCTTTTAACTTGCAGGAAACTTGCACAAATCCCTTGTCTTTTTCTTCAGCAAGGAGTCCATTTAATCTTTCATTGCAGACTCCCACTAAATCTTAGTATCCACCTACATAGCTTAGCATAACTTTCAAGTTCACTAGCATCAGTAAGTAAAATAGAATACAAAAAGGGAGAAAATATTTGTGAAGGTCTAATTTTCCTTGTTGACCATCTAACATTCACTGGTGCGTGTGGTATTTGTTGTTGATGTTGTTGCACATCATGAGGAATGGTTGGAACATCAGCTTTTGGAGTATCATCCAACACTATATAATCATCTTCTTTCTTCTCATGTTGCTGCAACCGATCTTTTTACAACACTTTCTCATTGAATATGACATCCTCGCTTCTTACAATTTTTTGATTTTCAAAATCCCAAAGCCTATAGCCAAATTCATGAATGCCATATCCAAAAAATACACATTTCTTTGACTTAGCTTCCATCTTGGTTCTATTTTCAGAATCTATGTGAGCAAATGCTTCACAACTGAAGGTTTTGAGAAAAGAATAACTCACCTTCTTACCAGTCCATGTCTCCTCTGGAATACCATAGCCCAAAGGAGTAAAGGGACATCTATTAATCAAATATATAGTAGTATTGACAACCTCCACCCACATGTGTAAGAGCAATCGAACATGCAACCTCATGCTCCCTGTATGTTCCATTATAGTCCTGTTCATGCATTCAGCCACTCCATTTTCCTTTGGAGTCCTTGGAATAGTTTTCTATCTATGAATACCATTAGTGGAGAAATAATCTTCAAATTCATGACTGTAATACTCACTGCCATTATTAGATTTGACACATTTTAATTTTTTAAGAGTCTCATTTTCAACCAAGCATTTCTATTTCTTGAAAGTTTGAAATACATCATATTTCTATCTAAGAAAATAAACCCATACTTTCCTAGTTGCATCATCAATAAATGTAACATAGTAATGAGAGCCACCAAGGGAAGATACCTAAGCCGGTTCCCATACATTGGTATGCACAAGATCTAATTTCTCCCTTTTATTTTCCTTCCCAGTCTTTGTAAAATTCACTCTCTTTTATTTTCCATACACACAACTTTCATAGAAATCCATATTAACACATTTTAGACCTAGTAAAACTTTCTTTAAATGAAGTACTTTCATCCCTTTCTCACTCATGTGCCCAAGTATGTTGTGCCATAGTGCTATATTAGAATCTACAATAGCTATTTGTTCTCCCTGCTCAACTACAACAATTGTTCCTGAACATTCATTTTACTCTAAGACAATTAAAGTAGAAGGAACAATATGACCTATAAAATGATATAAGGTGCCTACTTTCACACCTTTTACTACTACAAGGGAACCTTTTGAAACCTTCCAATGTTTATCATTAAAAGTAACTACACAACCCTCATCACCAAGTTGCCCTGTTGAAATTAAATTTCTACTCAGCCTTGGAACATGTCTTACCTCATGTAGTAGCCAATGATTCTCATTCTGCAACTTAATCCTAATTTTTTCCTTTCCAAAAATCTGACATGGTTCATTAGCCCCCAAATAAACAAGCCCAAAATCCCCTTGGACATAATCAATGAAGTAACCTCTATTAGGTGTAGCATGAAATGAAGTACTAGAATCTAAAACCCATGAATCATCAACACTTTCTAAAGACAAAAGAAAAGCATCCTCTTTAGATTTGTCACTTACCACATTTGCCTCCTTGTCTCCATCTAATTTATCTCCTTCATTTTTCTTTCGATTCTAGCAATCTTTCTTTTTGTGCACTAGTTTCCCATAGTACCAATAGTCATTTGGTCCTCTCGATTGATACCTCCTCCCCTTTGACTTTCCTCTTGATTTCCCATGATTTCTAGAATTACTTCCTCTCTCAGTTGTTCTGCCCCTTCTTTGTGCATTCAAAGAACTTCCTGATGTAGATCCACTTGAGGTTTTCCTATGAGTTTCCTCACTCAAAATAACACTGATCACATCATCATATTTTAGGGTACTAGATCAAGGAACATAATTACTCACAACCATTACCAAGCCATTCCAGCTTTCAGGCAAAGAACTCAAAATCAAGAGAGCCCTAATCTTTCTTCAAAATTGATACCCACATAAGATAACTAACTAGTAATAGTATTAAACTCATTTAAATGATCTGTAATAGATCCACCTTCTACCATTTTCATATTAAATAAATGCTTCACGAGAAATACGTTGTTTGAAGTGAAGGGCTTTTCATACAATGTCACTAGGTTTTTTATCAATTCTCCTGTCATCTTTGCTTTTGTAATATTAAATGCTTGCTAGGTATAATTGAATGCTTCCAAGTGCCTTTCTGTCCAAAAGATCCCATTCATCATTTGACATAGATCCCTAATTCTTGGCTTTGCCTTCCAATGGCTTCCATAAATTCTTCTGATATAGGTAGTCTTCCATTTGCATCTTCCATAACTAGAAGTTCTTCCCATTAAACCTATCAACCCTCAGCTTACCCTCATTTGCCATTGCTCCCACTCAACTATGAGACTCCCACTCAACCGTGAAACTTTCCTGCAGAGAATAACTGAAAAACAACTAGGCTCTAATACCACTTGTTAGGATTAAACCATGAACAAAAATAACGATTACATGCAAATATAACCAATAATAAAAAATAATACATCACATAGAAAAGAACACAAGGAACCAAGATTTAACATGGTTCATCCAATCCCTGGGCTACGCGCGCCAAACAACAAATCCAATATTTTTATGATCTAGTGATTACAATTTGTAATCCCTTACAACTCAATACTGCCACAAGAACCAATTTCACATCACATCGTTATAAAAAAATTAACCCTAAGCCCTTTTATACAAGTATTTTAACTACTTTTAGGGTTATAATTAATAATTACATGTCGTCCCAAAATCGTAATAAAATAGGGTCCAAATTTTTCTTTCGAGGTGATACCCTGAACCCCAAAGATATTATGAAGTGTGTACAATACTTTCTTGATAAATCACCACAATCTAACAAAAATTTGCTCCTCAAGGAATGCATCATAAACCCATGAAGGTTTCTTAAGGTATGCAAGATGTAATGTAATTTCGCTACCTAATTAACTCACTCTTCTGCCCCATTTTTCTCCTTGGTTATCTGCTCTATCTATTGTTGTAATTCCTAATCTTGTTGTTTATATCTTTGAGAAATAAGTGATAGACACCTTGTTGGTGTTACTAATGTAGAAGGTTGTTCAATTATTTTCTCCCTAGCATTGTGTAATTATTGTCTTAGTCCTTCTATCTTCTCCTAATATTTGTTTTCAACTTCTACAAGTTGTCTTTTGATGTGTAGGTCTCCTTGTTGGATCATATTCAATTTTTCTTCCTTGGATTTATTTTCATGTTCTAATTTTTGTAACTATTTTTGAAGCTATTTTTTCCTATCAAGAATCTATGCATACATATCCTTCCTCATTTTCCTTTCGTTTTCAAGTTCTTTTTCTTTTTGGGAGAGAATATGAGCTTCTTTCAACTACATTTCTTCTTTAGGAAGAAATTTTCTTACTAGTCTTTCCATTATCTCCTCTTCCTCCAAATTTTGTCTTCCTTCCCTTCTCTAAAATACTCCTTCTCCTTCTAGATCTTCTTTATTCCCATTCTCAAAAGATGATGATGCTTGAAACTCTTCTTTAGTTTCAACCTCCTCTGAGTTGGAACTACTATCCTCTAAAACTTCAACTACTCTTGGACCTTTTTATATAGGTGAACAATGCGGGGAGCTGGAGTGTTCCTAATTGTCCAAAAAAGTTCATTCTTGTTGCAAAGTATCATCTTTATGACTACTACCAAGGACATGAGCTTGGCTTGATTCCTTCTATGAGGGTTCTTGTAGATTCCTCATAGGACTCTCAATTGGAAATTGTGCTTCTTGTGGATTCCCTATAAGATGCCTACTCTTAGACACATTTTCCTCAACAAGGGGTTCTTCTGTAGCCCTTATTGAATCATTAAGTTAGTCTAAAGTTGGTATTTCTTTCTTGTATCTTATATTTTCTTCTTGAATTTTTTCTACTTCACTTTGAATAGGATTCTTTTTTCCTTCTTTAAGAATAGACTACAAAATTTTCATTCTCATTTTACTAGACATGTTGGGTTTACATCTAGAAAGTGTTGGCTCCTAATTTGACAAGATGTAAATTACCTCTCAAAATAAAAAGGAAAACATAGGGCCAAAATAAACCATAGTGGGTTTTCCAAGAAATAAATCAAAAGGACCAACTAATAAGACTACTCAAATCTTCTTCTCTTTGAACTCTAAAACACTTAGGTGGGTATAACTAGGAATTTATGGCTTCCTTAAAGTTAAAATCCTTATAACATAAATCCCCATTTTGGTTGATAAGTATGTCTTATATTCTTCTAATTCAATAAATTAAAAAGAAAATGATAAATGGTTGATTCTCGCTACTTCTAACACCTTGAATCAAGTTTGTCAGTATGATCGAGTTTCTCCTCCTTTTGATGATGAGCCTCTGGCTCACCGGTTGGAAAGGAAAAGAAATTCCTTAAGGAGGTAGGAAGATATGAATAAAACAATGAAGATTGGAGATTTGGACAATGAGGATGATGGAGAATAGGGGTATATGTTAGATTTGGGTGATAATTCCGAAGGTGGGCTTGGGTCTTCCAAGGGCTTATTTGGCAACCCAAGTTCAATTCAGAAGGAGATAAGTAGCCTTAAGTAATAAATGCAACTATTGGGGAAGGAAATGGAGCAACTCAGTAAAACCTCCAAAGGGAGCGAACATTGGGCCAACACATTGATAACTTTTTAGAAGTTATTGGGAATGTAGAAGAGGTGAAAAATATCATCCATAAGATACCACTACATGAAGAAAAACAAGGGGTTATGGATAAAGAGATAAGCAGTATTCAAGGGAAGGTATCAAAACTAGAAACAAAGCTGGGCAATCTAGATAAATTGATCAAATAATTGGTGGACAATGTGAGTAACCTCTTGAAGAGGAATGAGAGTGACAAGGGCTAGGATTCTCCTTTGGGGGCTGAGACTCAGGGACCAAGAAAACACACCTATGCTCACTCTAAGAAGAATGAGGAAGTCAGTAAGAAGGACGAGGTGAAGGTTGTTGCTGAAAATATGTAGACTCTGGTGGACCAAGCTGTTGACCTGATCAAGACTTCTTAGCTGGTCAATTGTTGTTCTTTTGTTATACTTTTGCTATTTTTTCTAGCTCTATTTTGTGTGACCTCATGAATTTTTTTGTTGGAGGTCTATTTCATATGTTATATGCTTCTTGTCTCTGATGTTTATTTCTAGACTTCTATTATTGTATAGGTTTTGAGTCCTTTAAAACTTATTTTTACTTAATCAAAACACCTTGAATCAAGTATAGGAACATACATTGGATTCATAATACTGAAAAGTAAAAAGATTTAATTAATAGATTTTAGTGTCTAATTTCTCCCAAAATATATCAGCTCCTAAAATATGACCAGTTCCTTATCTGTTGGAGTAATCCTCACAAAATTTTGATATAGATGACTAGATATAGCCTATCACTTTGTGAAAAGGAAAAGAGTACTCAATCTAGATCACATTCTTATAACAATCTTCTTTAGACAACCTTCAATCCTCCCATATTCATATTAAGCATTTACATAACCCATTAGATTATTAGAAAAACATGAACATAAGTATAACTCAAAATAAATTTTAACTAAAACTTAACAGAAATTACCATCAAATTCTAGCAAATTAAAAACAACACAAGAAGAGACAAGATCTTAATAGAGTAATTAGACTACAAAATACTTTTGTATTATCTCTTTTGAAATCTACACAATTTAGAGTCAACTTTTTGTAAGAAAGACTCAATACAAACTCAACAATATAACTTTATATTTCCATTAATGGCTTCTCTAAAGCAAAATATAGCTATGGACTAACTCAAAATTTGAAATTGTTTCTATGTTTCAAGAATAAAAACTCAGACCCTTCTCTAGCCTTGGAAACTCACTTATAAAGGATGAGATGCAACAAGCTTCAAGCATAGAGATTTTCACACATGTCAACACGTTGCATAACACATTAGTTGTTAGAAAATGGTATACAACAAGAAAAAATCTCTTAACAAGTTGATGTGAATGTCATATGATCATGTGACCTTCTATTTCTCCTTTAACACTTTGTGATTTTCTTGAAGTGTCCTTGTACTACTATTTTTCTGGTAGGGAATATTCTAGATCTAATGATGTGTATTTCTTTACCCATTCTTAAAAATCATCATTAGATGGCCACATATGTCACAAATCTTGGGTGAATTTCTTTTCAAAACTTTCATAGAATGCTTTTGAATTAATCAATTCGGACATGCAATATTGAAATAAGGATAAATCAACATCATCTTATATCCTTTTAACCAAAAAATTCATCTCATTTATGGCTTCAACCCTCTAGTCAACAAAATATTTCATGGCCTTGTTAGTGTTAAAAATTAGTGGGACCAAGCTATCTTTAAAACTTTTAATCTAGTTCTTTAATTCCATCATTTTATTGTCAGTTGCATCCCGTGATATTGAAAAATTCTTTAAAGATTTGACAATTTTTATAGTAGTCATAACATTGGAAGGGGGTTAGGATCAACCCTAACAAAGCTCAATTTCCCTCATCTTCTCCACCCTCCCTATCCATTTTTGATATGTTGGTTTTATCCTTTTTTAGCCATCTTCGATCTTGCTAATGGCTAAATAATTTTTTTTGCAAACTTCATGAATTCTAAACAATTTTGAGTTAATCCTTTCAAATAAAAACATAAGTGTAGTTCTAACCATTATTTCCTTACTATAGTCAAATTCACTTTGTTTTCTTTCTAACTGCATTTGGAGGTCTATAATCTCTTATATTAGGGCATCACCAACTTTTACCTTTTTTGATGAGGTAGGCTTAGGGGGCACTAGAAAAGATGTTGGAACAAAAGGCACCATCATCAACTGCCCTGAAGTGACAACTTCTTTATTGGATGTTGTTGTTTCTTCCAATTCTGTTATTCTCTTTTCTGATGCATTGATCTTATCTTGTAGATCAACATTTTCCTAAGTTTTGCATTCATATATAACATAAATATTTCATTAATGCTTCTCCTACCACATTATGACCGTATGCCACATGGTCTTTCAAATCCATGGTAGAGTGGGTCAGCTTGGTGTCTTCAACTCTATGCAACACCACATTACCTTTGATTTCACTATCATCACCACTTGTCTATCCTAGATGGGGAGGAGTAATAGACCAAGTTTCCATCATAGCTAAGTCCTCACTAAGTACAAACCAAACATAAACATTTATGCCTATCTTTTCAGCCTCTTTAGTCTCATATCTTTCATAATATAATCAAAAGCAATGGAATATGCTATGTTCAGGTTAGGAAACAATTGTATCCTAGATTCTTTTACAATCTCAACATAGCCTCCATGTTGGGTAAACCATATTTATACTTTAGGGAGGTAATATTGAGACTTCTAAACTCCACACATAGTCTAATTTTTCTTCTTCTTCTCGGCTGGTACTAAATTGGATACCCAAGTGGAATATCTTATGGCATGATGATTCCTCCATCTCTAAGCTTCATGAACTCTTCTTGCATTTTCAGAGAAAATGTAGGACTAATAGGACTTTGTTTATGCCTAAATGGGTTAACATTTTAGTTGAGTGGGATAACATGATTGAGAAAATTCTCCCTATAAGAATTTAGATCACCATAAGACTAGGTAAACACATGTTTAAATTTTCTCAATAAATTAACCAAGGATTTTCTTATAGAAAGGGATAAATTCTTACCTATGTACACCTTTCTGGGAGACTCATTTGTTCCAAGATTAATTCCTTCTAGCTCTTATGGTTTCTTATCTCTAACTTCTTGTTGAACCCTATCTTGATTTTCAAAAAAACTCTCCAATACCGCTAACCCCTTAGGTACTTATTTGTTTTTAACTACAAGATTTCCTAACCAAAAATGATATCCTTCCCATTTACATTTTCAACAAAGGCACTACAATCTAATTTCTACCCATGGTATTTTTCATCATTCAAAAGGAATTTCATTATTTCTTTGTCACCTTCATATACCTACCAATTTTCTACATTATCAAGGATAGATGGCCTATTTTGTACTTTAATCTTTGAGGCACCAACAAAAGACACATCATTAGGCTTGATAGCTAGTTTTCCAAGTAGATCATCCCTTTTATTATTTGTCTCATCCATCCAAGTGATCCAAAAAGAATCAAATGCTTCAATATCATCCCACATAACATTCCTATATTGTTTCAACCTTTTATTCTTAGATGCATAAGCCTATTTAATATGAGATACTACCTATTGATCTCAGATTGGTTTTAACATATGAGAGTCTATACACTTAAGTCATTTACAAGTTAGAACTTAGTTCATGCCAAACAAGAGATGCATGCCAAGTGAGCTACTCATTAAGTACCAAGTAAATAGTTTAAAGAACTAAATCACTTAAGTGACAAGCAGTTAGTATGTGTCAAGTTATTCAGATGCCGAATGACACCATTGAAGTTGTAGTTGATGTCAAGCATTAGGGACTTTAGATGCCAAGTAAAATAGTTTTGACATAGTTATTTTTAATGGCACAAACTACAATGTAAACCATTTTGGAGCTGACTTAAGGATTGTTTTGCAATCCTAGATGATAAGAACAGATCTTAATTGAGAATCGTTATGCAGTATATGCAACCGATTAGTTAAAGGTATGGATTAAGTGGCTAGATCAATGAATTAAAATTTTTGATTCATACCTAACCCTAATAACATATATATTCTCAAGGAAGAAAAACCCTAAACATTTTAGAGGTGCAGAAGGAGTGAAGAGAGAAGTTTGCATGCACAAATCGAGTGTTTATGGTGGCTAAGGAGTTATAAATGAGATATACATTGCATAATCAATTAGAGGAGAATAGAGGGAAGGAATTAGAGGAAAGAAGAGATTTTTTTTATCAGAAGATGATCAAGGATACATGCAAAGAAGTGATCTTTTATCTAGCAACATAGTGCTAACTACAGGATCATTGTTGAGACATTCTAACAGGTGAATTAGTTAAATATTTTAACAAAGTAGTCTTAATAGGCTATTGTAAATCCTTTAATAGGGTGCTTACTTCATTGTAAGTTAATGTCCTTTAACTAGACACACTTTTAATAGGGTGTTGAAATCTTATAACATGGTATAATCTAACAATCATGTAAGTCTTAAACAGAGAAAACCCTTCACAAGGTAGATCATGTTTCATGATCAAACATTGTAACCTTCATTTGATACACTTTACAACTATAGTACTAAAGATTTGTGGGTGTCATCCCCACTCTAGTTTTACCTTCTCATTGGAGGGTTTCTAGGTAATCGTATCTTGGGTCATATATGTGTGAATGTTTATTTATTTTCATGCTATGGATGTATATGCTTAATTTGGTATTTCAATTTACACAAAAATTGTGAGATGGATGTTTGGTGAATGAATTTATGGTTATATTGTTGAAGGATTTATTCACCTCTCTCCGAGCTCAGAGTTTACTTTCTCTATCATGTTTCCAATAATTGGTATCAGAGTGTTGGTTATCTGGAAAGGAAAGATTTGCATCTTTGAGGAAAGATTTGCATCTTTGAGGAAAGATCTTGAAGATGGAAGTCAACAAGTTGGGAAAGACTATTGAGAACTAGAAGATTGAAATCCAACTTGCACTACATCAGTTGAATGAAGAAAGAGATGAGTTGAAACAATCATTGAAGAGAAGGAAGGAGATAGCTATTGAAGAGAATGACACACAATACCAAGAGGAAGACACTACTAAACTATTTGCAGATGGAAACACAAGTAAATTTGATGTTGCACTTGTAGATATGATGGAAAATAATGGAGCCCGAACTAAAGAGGTCAAAAATCTTAAGATAGAATAAGAAAGCCAATCAGTATTGCTATGTGAGGTGACCAAGTAGAAAAAGAAAGATAAAGAGGAAAAAGTCATGATTGAAGATGAGAAAAGGATATTGACCAATAGACTAGAAGAGATGACATAAGAGGTGAATATGATTTCTCACATGCAACTAGAAACATTAAATCAAATGATGATTTCCAATCATGAATTGAATGGAAAAGATATTGAAATCATAACACTAAATTTTTCGAATGAATAACTAAGAAATGATCTGAAAAGTGAAAAAGAGTTTTCTAAAAGTTTCAATGAACCAAGTGAAGCCATCAAGTATTTTGAGCAATTGATGAGATCTCCTAGATCTAACAATGATACTACTAGATTGGGTTACACTAGTACTAAAGAAGGAGAATAATTCAAAAGTGGTTAACAAAGGAGAAACAATGGTAAGAACTCCAAACCTACTTGTCATAATTGTGAAAAATTAGGACATACTGGTAATGTTTTGAGGAGCAAGAATGCGAATCAGAATCTTAGGCATAAGTTCATGGGTCATTGCCACAAGTGCAAGAAGCAAGGACACTAGGCACATGAATGTAGAATCAAGACCATGAGAATGCAAAGATTTGAAGGATACTACTATAACTATTAGAAGTATAGACATAGAGCATATGAGTGCAAATCCAAGCCCAAGTTGTCATCAAACAAGAAGATAAAGGTAAAGAACAATGACAACTCTTATAATTGGGATTATAACATTAGGTATAGTTGTCACTACTATCAAGAGTATGGACACATTCCTGAGAATTGCATAAGAATACATTTGAGAAGTGATTAAAGTAGATGGTTAAGTCAGACTACATGTTTTAGTTGCTTAAAGATTGGTCTCATAAGTAGACATTGTCCAACAAAGTCAAAGGCACCAAGTAGTGAATTCAACAAAGGAAAAGGATAGGAATATGTTGAAGAAGTTAGAGTGTAGATGAAAAAAACATGGAAGAAGAAGGAAGATTGCAATACATCAAGTTCAGATGGGATCACTTCACCCAATGGGCCAAGTGATCACACCAGCCCCAATTAAGTAATCAAGAGGTATGTGTAGGGATAATATTTAGATGATGTACCATAAATTAGTTCCAAGGATTTAGTTAAAAAAATATTATAAATACATGAAGAAAGATGCAAAGTGTTGTTTAGAACGTAGAAGAAATCTTTAAGTTTTGTCAGTTTTTATGTTGCTATCGAGCATGAAAAGTTTCACTTAAGCTTCTGAGTGAAATCTAGTTGATTGAAGATATCATAGGTGATAGTGTTGGCTGAGTGTAGAAGGAATTTCATGGAAGCTAAGTGAGTCAAAATTACTATTGTAGCCAAGCTTACAATTGTGTAAGCACTGAGCATTAATTACAAATTTTTAAAGGCTATATGGTCAATTTTTGATTCATTTGACATCATTCAAATTCGGAGAGAGCACAAAGAGCTTAAGGTGAATTGAAGAGATGATTCCATGCATTTGTAGACTAGATTCAACCATGTTCAACACCATTCAATAGATTTGCAAAGGTATTTATCATGTGTTGAGCTATGTTGTTTAAATTTTTGCAAACCCTAGGTAATTGATATGAAATCTATTTATTCTATTACTAAGGTTAAAGAGGGAAAGGAAGTCTTAAATGTTCAATTAATCATCAATGATATTAGATAGCCAAACTTTAGATAAATTCCTAACATTGCATACAAGCATGACCTATTTGGTACACTATCGATGATACTACCACAAGTTTTAATGATTCAAGATATAAGATGTTGTTACAAATGTAAGGTGGGTAGCATAGGTGACATGGAGATTAGAGACCTATATTTAAAATTATTTGAAAATGGAATATTGAAGTAGGAATGTAAGATTGTAGAAAGAAAAGGTTTAACTCGTGCCCTAGATTTCCCCAATGTTTTCAAGACAAAATGGATAAAGATTGTTTTGAGTAGGATTCATGACAACTCTGTGTGGTTAGAGGATGGATCTATAAAGATTACCAATGGGATTGTATAGAAGATAATAGGGTATCCAACCCTAAATAGACCTAAGACAATGATAAGTGATGCAAAAGAGGTTAATGAGAAAAATATAGGGGTAGTGTGGAATAAGAGAGGAATAACAATTAACACCATAAAAAATCCCCTGATTGCTTTTATAGTAAGGATAATTGCACATAAATTCTTTCAATCTAGTATATTGAATAGTGCACCTTGTATTGCTATTGATGTAGGCTACAAGAAAATCAAGAAGGATCATTCTTATGACCTTGCTAAGTTACGGTTACAACAATTATGAGAAAACTTGGGAGCCATAAGGAAAACCAAGAGTGCACAATGCAAGTTTGGTTCAATAATTGTTTTCTTATTTTCTATGTGCAGAAAAATTTCCTTCTTTTGGTAAAATTTCATGGAAGAGACATAGATCTATTGCAATGCATATATAGGTGAATGCATTGAGAAACTTGGAGAAAACTTTGAGTCTATAATGACTAGCTACTTTGAAGACTTTAAGAAGTTAATGAAATAAAGATAGAGGATTCTAGTGTCACTAGTTGAGAAGCATTTCAATGATGTTTTCTTTCTAGTTGATGCTAACTTCACATATGTTTAGGCTACTATTTCAAGGGTTTGATGGCTAAAGCCTCTAGGCTATGAGATAAATGTGGATGAGGCATCTGTACCAATTATTGCTTTACTGGAAGAAGAAGTAGATAAGAAGGCTAAAACCTTTAGTAATTATGGTATAGAAAAGTCTAAGATAACTATGGACTTGAAGAAAACCTCTATAATAAGGAAGAAGAACAAAATTGTTAATAAGCTCAAAGAAAAATTTAGTGAAGGGGCAAAAGAAGATGAAGAAGAAGAAGACAATGAAGATCATGTTGAAGAAGATGAAGATGTACCTTCCCAAGCATCACTGGCCATAACTCAAGTTTGAGGAGAAGACCAAGGTGGAGAGGAAGCAGAAATTAAAGAAGTTTTTGAGGGAGAAGAAGCTAATGAAGCACATGTATCCATAGAGAAGAAGAAGAGGAAAGATAAAGCTCCAATAGTAAGAAAACCAAAGAAGGTTGTAAAACTGTTCCTGCTACCAAGGCCAGACTGCTAAGAAGGAACAAGAAGTAGAAAAGCCAAAGGGAAAGAGAGCTAAGACAACTAGCAATGAAGGTGAGTCTGAGAAGAAACAATGAAGAAAGTACATTGCTCCAATCGAATTAGATGAGGAAAGGACAGAATCTGATGATAACAACCAATTGAAAGTCTTAAGTCACAATCCTTCTTTAGATTTGGATAACTTGTGTGAGAATATAAAGAATAATGCTAATTTATCTGGATTCACACATGTTGAGTTTGACAAACTTGGAAAGATTGAGATGAAACAAGTAGAAGAGTCTATATATGCCATCTTGATAACATTCAAGAAGACTCTAATTGATCTCGCCAACTCTATTCCCAAGAGTCTATATGATAGAGTTGAACAAAAATGGCAATTTAGTCTTAATATAGAAAGGAAAATTAGAGAGACTACACTAGCAAGTGTGATGCCAGAATTGGATAAGGCCATCAAGAAGTACACAAGGAGATTTTCTCCTAAATACAAGGCATTCAGAATTTTGCAAAATGATATTGAGGATGTTGTTCAAAAATCCACCCAAATATGAAAAATAATATATGGACTGACAATATCTAAGGCAATTGAGCAGACACCTGTTAAGGTACATGAAGACAAAGGTGAGAAAGAAGTAACTGACATTACTATATATGAAACTAAAAAAGATGCACATGTGGAAGGCACTAAGAAGAATACAAATACATAAGAAACAACTAAAATTGAGTAGCTAACAAAATAGAGTATTCTAGATATACAAATGTCGAGTACTAATCCACAATATGTGATAAATATGAACATAGTTATAGTAAAGATCAAGGATGTTTCTAATAGTATAGATCAAAACATCAATCCCTTAATAGAGGAGGACATGAAGAAGATATTGCTAAACACTACCACCAAGGCACAACTATGTAGTCATCCTATATTGGTGAGTGTAGATGAAATTAAGAAGGAAAAAAAGACATCTACAAAGGAGGAAAAAAAACACATAACTCAAACTCCTCAATTTACAATGGTACAACCTACAATGCATATTGTAGTATACCAAAGGAAGGAGACAAATATCAACACAATGGTACAAAATGTGTTAGTACAAGAAGTTTCTACAAAAGCATAGGAAGGGACACAAGTCCAAATAGGTTAGGAAGATACTCCTATACCTACAACACAAACTCAA
Source organism: Cupressus sempervirens (assembly GCA_028749045.1). Taxonomy (NCBI): domain Eukaryota; kingdom Viridiplantae; phylum Streptophyta; class Pinopsida; order Cupressales; family Cupressaceae; genus Cupressus; species Cupressus sempervirens. The sequence continues at coordinate 770,442,790 of CM053787.1, read as the reverse complement.
GGTGAAATTGAGATTAAAAATAAAGAACAAGATAAGATTGAAGAGTCAATATTGACTACCAAGCCTGAGGATCAATTAGCAATACAAGCATTGGTTACTTTGCTAGAAAATACTACTCCTCCAAGTTAAGCTATTCATAGGCCAAGTGTAGAAAATATGCCATTGTAGTCATCAAGGCCTAGTCCTAGCACATCCAAGGTAGATGAAGTTACATCACTTGGTGAAGTCAAATTGGATGAGGTGATTGTTTTGCAAAAGAAATATCTTGCAACAATCACTATTGAATAGATGAGCATACTTCAAGATGCTCTTGCCAGGAAAAAGCACCAAGAACTCCTCAGAAAGAAGAATATGTAGAAGCAAGCATTGCAAGCTATCAAGGATGTTTTTCTTGAAGCATTTAGCCTACCTGCACCTAAAGAAGACAAGATTGTCATGGAGTAGTTGGTAAACATAGTAGAAAAGATTAATGATATAGACTTGGATTCAAATATAAAACTACGTGAATGGTGTGAAAGGAAATTTCTAAGAAAATTCAATAAAAAGATATCAAGTGTCCTTACACTTAGTCAAGTTGAATTAGCAACCAATATTGGCAATGTAAAGAAAGTATTAGAGAATATTTTATATCTTTAGACCAAGTTGTGTGATACAACTTTGTTCACACAAGAAATGCAACACCATATTGACAATTTGGAAGGAGATATGAAGAAAATAGGTACTACTCTACCCAATTCTCTAGCTCAAAGTCAAAAGTACTTTAGAAATATGATGAACTCCCAAGGTTAGTTGGCATCCCTACATGCTCAAGATGAAAATATTCTAGCTACACTAATCAACATCCAGTCCATGTTGACCCCACACATGGAGATACTACACAAGGAACTAGCCTTTATAGAAATAGTAATGAAGAAAGATCCCCATCTTTTTACAAATGAAGGCTTAGTTCACCTTGCTGCCAAGTTAACTATCCAAATCAAATTGTTAGAGTTATCTTGTGATAATTGGAATGCATCTCTAAAGATAATACTAGAGGTCCATAAAAATTTCTTGGACAAACACACTATACATGTATAAACCTTTGACATAATTTTCAAAAAGGGGGAGAAATAAGTGAGGGGGAGACATAAGTTTTGGGGAGAAATAAGAAGGAGAAATAAGTTTTTGAGAGAGACAATGACTTCAAAGAAAGAATGAATATAGTTTTGGGGGAGACCAAAAAAAGGGGGAATCAAAGATAGAAATAGAGTACAACATAGTTCAACATATGCATATTTACTCAACATGAGTATTGATTTAGATTCTGAACAACACAATCAAATCAAGGGGAGTTATAAGATTTTGAGGTATGATTGTTAAGTCAAGTTTTACAAAATTTTGAAAATTTGCACATATGTTGAACAAAGATAGTGAGTATTTGAGTTATGCTGATAAGTTAAGATCATTCATGCATGACCAAGTGTTTTTGCCACTCATGTCAAAGGGGGGGATTTTTGATCTCAGATTAGTTTTGACATATGAGTTTCTATACACTTAAGTCATTTACAAGTTAGAACTTAGTTCATACCAAACAAGTAATGCATTCCAAGCATAACGTGTTAGATAGTGCATGTTGAGTGAGTTACTCAGTAAGTGTTGAATAAATAGTTAGTGCTGAGTCACTCAAGTGCAATGCAGTCAGTATGTGTTGAGTCATTCAGATGTCGAGTGACAACATTGAAGCTGTAATTGATGTCAAGCATCAGGGACTTTAAATGTCAAGTAAAATAGTTTTGACATAGTTGTTTGTAATGGCACAAACTACTATGTAAACAACTTTGGAGCCAACTTAAGGATTGTTTTGTGATCCTAGATGATAAGAAATAATCTTAATTGAAAATCCCTATGTAGTACATGCAACCAATCAGTTAAAGGGATGAATTTAGCAGATAGATGGATGAATTACAATCACTAATTCATACCTAACCCTAGTCACCTAGATCTTATAAGGAGTACAAACCCTAAACATTTTTAGAGGTGTGGAAGGAGAAAAGAGAGAAATTTTCATGCACAAACAAAGTATTCATGGTGGCTAAGGAGTTGTGAATGAGAGATACATTAAAAAATCAGTTAGAGGAGAATAGAGGAAAGGAATTAGAGGACATAAGAGATACATTATATTAGAGGAGGATCAAGGATATATGTAACGAGGTGGTCTATTATATAGTAATAGAGTTCTAACCATAGGATCATTGCTAAGACATTCTAATAGGTGAATCAATTAAATCTCTTAATAGAGTACTCTTAATAGGCTATTGTAAATCCTTTAACATGGTTCTTACTTCATTGTAAGTTGAAGTCCTTTAACCAAGCACACTTCTAATAGGGTGTTGAAATCCTTTAACATGGTAAGATCTAACAATCTTGTAAGCCTTTAACATGAAATACCTTTCACATGGTAGATCATGTTTCATGATCAAATATTGTAACCTACATTGGATACACTTTACAACTATAGTAGTGAAGATTTTTGGATGTCATCTACACACCAGTATTACCTTCTCATTGAAGATTTTTTGGGTAATCATACTGTAGACACCTAAATTTGATTACATCTCTTTAGTAATCCTATTTAGTTATCTAAAAAGGCATTATTAATTAAATTTCTATTTAATTAATCCTTTGTCATCCCCTAGTTGATTAATTTAATTAATCATCTATAGTCCTAATTGATAAATCAAATAATCTATTATTTATCAATTAAATCCTATTCTTCTATCTAATTCCAAAAATCCCCATTTATTAAATAAATCTATTTGATAAATGAAATCCTCAAATTCAAAAACCCCTAACCTATCTCTAATCCTCCATTTAGCCTAATCCACCCCATCCACCCATACTAACCAAGCTTAGCCACTAACTCACCCACCCTCATTAATGCCATCCACTTGCACATCTCTAACATCCCTAATCTAATCCTAAACCCAAGCCTAATCCACCCCCTAATGTTGTCACATTCCTTAAACAATTTTAAGACTTTCCTAATCCAACCAAAGTCTCCCCTCAAAAAAACCCAACCACTAAGTCATGAGTGCTCTTACAAAACATAAAGACTCTTACAAGCCCACTCATGACTCTTACACCCATCTTCCACACTCTTCCCTCTTCCACACTCATTCCTCTTACATCCCTCTTACATACTCAACCCCACTCATCATGACTTTAACCAACCCTTAACCCTACCCTCTCACACTCATCCTCCTTGTGACAAGTGTCACCTTCCCATTGGTGCTAAACAAGCACAATCCATGTGCTCCCCTTTGAGTGCATCTTAGCCCTCCTTAAGCCTTCATCCATCCTTGCATCTAAGCCCTCCATCCCTCTACCCCTTAGCCTATAAATTGAATCCCATCCCAAGCCATTTCATCAACAATCTTTGAGCTAAAGTTACCATGCTATTTTGAGAACCAAAGCCATCAACCATACCCTTATAATGCCAAATTGAGAGCTCACAAAGCTACCAATTTGCCATTACCCATCTCCATTGAAGCAGCTTTTGAGCATCTTGAGCATACATCCACAACAAAAGGACACATCTACAGAATCAAGAAAGCATGGAGTGTTTTCTCTTGTGAGGTTTGCACTTCTTATTTTCTTTCTTAGTCTAAGCATATATGTGAATTTAATTTTTGGTTTGTGAATGTTTACTTCATTTGTTAATGTTCTTTGCATACTGATTCTGGTTCTACATTTTGGCACGCCCGGTGGGACCCCACTATGGGTCATTTAATCATCTATTTTCATCTATATGTCATTTTTCTAACCATCTAATGTTTGCTGTTGTTTGAGTGTGTTGTGAGGGTGTTTTGCTTGTTTTTGCAGGTTAAAGAACGCACTTAGGAAGAAGAAATACCATCTAAATTTTTTTTTTTGCATTTTTAGCTTTTTTTGGCGCAGTTTTGGTGTCTGCAACCTGTTCTGTCTGTGAAAATCGACTTCTGTGAAAATTCGCGTCTGCGAAAATCGACATCTGCGAAAATCCGCGTCTGCACAAATCGACATCTGCGAAAATCCGCGTCTGCGAAAATCAACGTCTGCAAAAATCCGCGTCTGCAAAAATCGACATCTTTGTTTTGTCCTCTTCCTATTTTGGCGCCTCTGTAGTTCAGCGTCTTTGTATTTTGGCAGACTGTGTTCTCTGCTTGCTTATGTTCCATTTCTGCTATATTATTTCTGCACTTTGTAGCTATAAAAAAAAAGAAGTATAAATCAAAATTTGACTTTTAGTGGTTCCGTAGGATTTAGACCATTTTAAGCATTTTTACGCGTAGAAAAAACAACAAAAAAAGTTAAATTTTTTTTTTCCATAGTTAAGCTCTCATTTTTGAAGATTTTGGCTAACTAACTAAAATTGCTTTTTTTTTGTCTTATTGCAGGTTGGAGCACATATGGAACCACTAACCATGTTTCTTGCAGGTTTTCATGTTGCTAAAAAAATGAACTTGAATGTTTAACCATTTGTCTTTGAATGCATGTTGCTAAAAAAAAAAAAAAAATGAACTTGAATGGTTAAACACATTTTTCATTGAATGAATGTTGCTCAAAAACACACTCTTGAATGTAATGGATTAAAATCAACTTTCTTTGGAATGCATGCTTAAAACAAAAAAATCCAATCTTGAATGCCAAGGATCAATTAACCATTACAAATCTCTTTTTCACATGCAATCTAGGTAAAGTTGGATTTTTGGACATTTAAGAAACTTTGTTAAGTTAAAATACAAATTTACAAAAATCAATTTGAGTAGTTCCTTGGACTCACCTCTTTTCTAATCACCCATCAAATATTAACCATTGGTTGCAATCTCAGCGCCATTTATGGGGATGGGTCTACTTGAAAAAGGTGTTAAATGTTCCACAATCTAACTCACTCACTTGGTCTTTGAACGTTTGCTTTAACTTTATCAAAATTCTTAAATGGTCAAAACTCTAGATTAAATCGATCACACTTCAAGTTTGGGCACTAAAATTGAACAACAACTGACGTGGAGAGCCTCCGGGCGCGCGCTTGAAATCGAATCTCACACACTTTTGCTTTGGGCTTAAAACAAACTCACACTCAATCTTGAATGCCTTAAAGAAAATTAATCGATACTTGACGTGGAGGGCCTCCGGGCGCGCGAGTTTGCTTTTGTTGACCCTAACTCTTCTTATTGTGTGCATTCTTCGATCGATTTACTTTTGTTGGTGCTTCAAGTTGGAATTGAACATTGTCTCTTAAACATGAGTGCTTGCAAAGTCTAGATTAGCACACATAAGAGTCAGTTGGTAAAAGAACAAGCGTGTTTTTTAGCCCAAGGTCATCCGAGTCTTCTCTCCCCTTGTCATCTTTCGAGGCCATCTTGGGTGCATAAGATTAGGATCCAAAACCTTGTTTCTTTTTTAGGAGGCCTGCTTGGGGATTTCATCACCCCTTGGATGACCTCAACTCCAGCGTTCCGGCGGAGTATAAGAATTGGGAGGTGAATCGAAAGACACCTCTCTTGGGATCAAGATTTTGTCATTCGGGCTAAGCCTCAAGGAACTTTATACCCTTGAGAAGTGAAAGAGGAGAAGTGGGTTACCGCTCCTCTCGGCTGTGTGACATCCTTTTGGTCTCATCTACGGATTTGGGCCTCACGTACCTTGCGTATATCGAGGACTCCCTAGCTAAACCAATTGTCTGCCTTGCAGAAAACCATCTAGGATGTTAATGTGTTTGGAGTGACTGATCGAAACATTTGTAGAACATACACACTCCTTGGCACAAGTACCACATTCTGAGAACCACAAACTTCTATCTGGGTGTTCCTATCTATTGCTTGTTTTTATTTTACTTGTTGAATGAATGTTTGCCAAACTTGGTCAATCCTAGCTTAGGGCACACTTAGCGTAGTCACTGCCTATTTTGGAAGTTGAACAAGTTGAAGCAAAACAACTAAGATTTTTCCCAAAGCCAAGCAGATTCAGGAATTTATGTCGGAACAACCCAAACCCAAACAGAAGTTTCACAAGGTCAAACTCAAGCCATCTCTAGCATACCAAGAACTTTCAGCCAAGAGAAAAGCAATAACACCAAGCCCACGAATTTCCAAACTCCACAAAGCAGAGGACAAAGCTACCGACAAAGCACTTCAAGAGGCCTGGTTAGAGCACACCATCAAATTTAGCCAACATCCAGGAGTTAATCCTGCTTATGCCTTACCAACTAGGCATGATTTCTATGATTAGACACCCTTGTTTATCCACATCTTCTTGGATAAGCTTCACTCTAGAGTCATCTTTGTAGAAAAGCCAGCCATCTTAGGTTATCCCCTTAAGCATTATTAGCTCATCCATCTCATTTAGAATCATACCATCTAGCCAGTAATCGAAATTTTGCATATCTAAGCTTTCAAAATTGTTGTCACCTTGCTAAAAGTTTGCCATTCCTAAAATCTTCCAAATCCACCAATCTCACCAAGGTTATCCCTTTGACATAGCTTTGTCTAGGGTAATCTAGCTTTGTCACTTGTTATCCCTCATCACCTTGAGCTAAAGGTTGGGATTCACAAGTGGTCAATCTCGTGTTCTTCCTAAAGGATCATCAGTCTATCCTTAAGTTGACACAATCACCACCAAGCTTCCACATAGGAAAGCAGACCTTTTGTACTTTGACAACATATCTTTGAAGTTAGAATCCCCAACCCAATCCTCCTTAGGTTTTGTCATATAGCTTTGCCTCAACCTAGGAAATCATTTGCATAGAAAAGCCTTCCCCCTTTTGCATCCATCAGCATTATTGCATCTCATCCCTAGGAGCATTTTTCATGCCACCCGTCATTCGCTTAGCCAAGAAGAAAGAAACAATGGAGCCCTATCATTTGGATCGAACAGCCTCACCCCCCTTGAGCACTCAGCCATCCTTCAGCCCAGAGCAATCTATGCCATCAACTACTGACATTGAAGCTTTCATAAACCAACCAGGAAATGCAGTATTGGTAAACGCCATTATAGACAAAAACAAAGAGACAATCATGGCTAACTTTCGAAGGGACAATGTAGGAACCTTTGACTTTGGAAGACCCCCTCCATTATCAGATCCATCTCACCCATTATTTGGGCAGCTGCCACCACGCATAGGCTCTTATGATCCAAATTATCCTCAATTTATTCCAAAAGAAGAGCCTCCAACCAATCCATATGACCCAACAGACCCAAACATACCATCATCCACCCAAGTTGAAATCTCCATGCCGCAAGCCAACCCAGCCAACACCACTCCATCCTTGATTCATACCTCTCCGCTCCAAACCCCCTTTACCCAAAACACCTCTCCGTTCACCCCCTTCACTATTGCTGCTGCTCCCCAACCTAGCCTTCCCAATCCACCCATCTCCCAAATTAGTGCTAGCATCTTTGGCCAACCTCAGCAATATACAACAGGGATGCCACCCATGGGGCCAAGTAATCAACCTTTCATCGCCCCCAGCTTGTTCACCACAGCCCAAAGCACAATCCCATCATTTCCATTAGGTCTTGGGAGCTCAATACCACCAGCCACAAATCCACAAGCTACTACCTTCACTCCACAAAGCTATCAAAACCCACAAGCTACTGCCAATCTTCTACCAAGCTCCCAAGTGACCCTAGCTCCCACCACCCCTCTACCAAGCTTCCAAATCCAGCCACAAAGCTATCAAACCCCATCAGTTCCATTCTCAAGTTTTCAATTCCCACCACCTCCACCACCAACTAATCCATTACCTCCAATTACCAACTACTTTTCAATGCCACTTCTAGGAGGTAATCCACCACCCCAGCCAACCACCAATTATTTGCAGATGCCATCCCAAATGGGGGCACAACCCACATACATTGGTCAAACCCCACAAGCCCTCCGATCCTTTCCCCAAGCCTCACAACCACCTTATACCTTACCTCCACAAAGCAATCCATTTATCCCACAGCCAGCTTATGTTCCTCAATCCCAACCTCAAATCCCATATCAACAGCAAGCCTCGCAGCACATGCAGCAATATGCACCACCTCCCCCTCAACAACCCATCATCCACCATGCAGCTGCCCAAACAATGTACAATCCCTATCAGCAAATCCCTCATAGCCATCCATATTCAGTGGCCCCATCCAACACATACCTACCTCAAGGTACTCCTACATTGGGGGCACCCCAACCATCACCTATCAATTCAGAGTGGGAGCAAATGAAGACAGCTCTGAAAGCCATCCAAGAAGGGAATGATCCAAAGACATTCAAGTTTGAGAATGTGTGTCCTTACCCATTTGACAGAGCCATTACCACGACACCATTTCCCAAACACTTTGAGGTACCTAAATTTGACAAGTTCAGAGGAAAAGGAGACCCTGTCACACATATCAAAGAATTTTACATGCATTGCCAGGACGTGGCATACAATGATGTCTTCCTCTTGCGCCTTTTTCCCAAAAGCTTGGCTGGACCAGCTCTTGAATGGTTTTATAGAATCCCCTATGGCACAATTAAAAACTTTGCTGAATTATCTGAGGCATTTGTAGCCCAATATGCCCATCTTGTTGAAACAGAGCTATCAATAGTTGATCTTGTCCACACCAAGCAAAAAGGTGGAGAAAGCCTTGCCGAATACCTGCAAAGATGGCAAACCCTTACCACCCGCATATCCTGCACCTTGCCAGAACGCCATGTGGTGAAAATGTTTATTGATAATGCACATCCCAGCTTGGCTCACCACATGACCATGAACTGTTTGCAGACCTATAAGGATATTAAAGAGAAAGGAATGATCCTTGAGCAAGGACTCATCAAAGATGGTGTGGTAAAGATTTACAAAGAGGCCAACCAAAATCAATCACATTCCAATGACAAGTCTAGGTATTGGAACAAAAACAAGCATGTTGCAACAGATGGGGTTACTGACACCAGACATGTGAATATCGTTGGTCCTTCTCAAAACCAGTCTAACCCACCATATCAAACAAACAACCAACGAGCTACCAATTACCAACAATGAAACAACCAAAGCTATCAAAACCACAATACAAGACCCAACTTTCAAGGGTCTAACAATCAAGCTAATGCCATCAATGTAGCTGCAGGGCAAAAGACTAAATTCCAACCTGCACCTAGAAACTATACACCCCTTGGTGAGCCATTGGATGTTATTTTTGAGAAATTGGCTAAGGAAAACCTTATCAAATTTCCTCCTACCCAGCAAATTGATCCAAGCCAATCCAAAGCTGCATGGTACAAGGACAATGAGTATTGCAAGTTCCATAGGGTAAATGGTCACACCACCCTCAGATGCATGAAACTGAAAGACTATGTGCAAGACCTCATTGATCAGAAGGAAATCATTGTTGGTGCCCAAAACTCTCCCAATGCAGGCTTACAAATTTATCAAAATGCTTTTCCTCCACACAACAACCAAAATCTTGGAAAAGCACCTATCCAAAACAACACCAACAACCGCCAGCCAAACCAACAGCATGGGAAGAACAATGACCACACTTCATCCTATATAGACTATGGTAGCCTTATAGGTTGTATATCTGAGAAAGAGCCTTCAGTCAATGTTATCAATATTCGAGGACCAGACAATGAGTGTGCGGTCACCACTCGAAGAGCGCGATTTAACATCGCAGGCCCACCAGTTTCATCAACACCATCAGCTCCATCAAAAAGCCGGTACAATATCTTGGAACACCTTGGGAACATGCCAGCCCAAATATCCATTTTAGACCTTCTCCGCACTAGTCCTATGTACAAAGACATCCTTGACAGTGCTCTCATAGAATCCCGTGTCCCTTCTGATATCAATGCTACTGATTTTCGTAATCTTGTTGGACACCTTTCATCCTCATGTGCCCTATCTTTCAAACCCACCGACATACCCGCGGTTGAGCCAGATCACACCCTTCCGCTTCGCATAGCCATCATGGTATCCAATTTTGTCGTGAAAAGAGTAATGATAGATAATGGATCAGCCTTGAACATTTGCACCCTAAAATTCATAAAAAAAGCTGGGTATACTGAGGCAGATATGATCAGTGAGGTTATCACCATCAAAGCTTATGACAACTTGGAAAGGACCACAGAAGGGACTATTTTGCTACCAATCAAGGTTGGGCCAGTCATTCAAGAGACAGTTTGCCATGTTGTTGATCTAAACCTACCATTTAACATCCTCCTTGGTCGCCCATGGATTCATGCTATGAAGGCCATTCCATCCACCTACCATCAGTGCATCAAATTTTCGCATCAAGGCACTGAGATAACCATCCATGCCGATCCAAAACCCTTTGCTTACTGCAATGCGGTTGAAGCTTCATATACAAACCATTGCCCTGGAATAGACATTGGCACAGCCATCGCCAGCTCATCCCACACTTGTAATGATGCAGAAACCATCCTTGCCTCCACCCTATCTACTATAAAGATCAACAACAAAGGATGTGGAGAATATAGTCTATCAGATGCATTTGCTGTCGGAGCAATCCCACTTGATCCACATACCCATGGACGGCCAACATATCACAAAGCTAAGGAGATTCCACCTCCTCGATACAAACAGTTTGGCCCAACCACCTTTGTGTCCTCAAAAACCCCTCTTCATGAGGAGCTCACTCCAGATATCAACAATTGGCTACATAAGGATGCACCTCCAAGAAATCAAGCGCGCCTTGATCACTTCAGCCAGAAGTATCCCCAACAACATAAGCTTGTCACTGAAAAATGGAACTATCAAGGAGGTGGACTAGGACCAGAAGAAAGGGGCATGCAATGTCCCATCGAAGCACATGATTGGGAGATAAAGTCAGGTCTTGGCTTTGGCATACCCACAACTGGGGGCACCAACGAGAATGGTCACGCTTTTTCGAACATCCACCGCGACCTTGTCGAAATCGAAGACATTCCTGAGGAAGTTGAAAAGAGAGCCTACAACGATATCCCAGACCAAATCTTCCTAGGAGACTCTGTTCTCCGAGAACTATCCATCCATCTCATTGACCTACCACTTGCTCATCCACAACTCATAGATTGGGACCAACCAAGTGTCATACATATTGATGAGTTCGCATCAGAGGAAGCGCTTCTAAGATTCATGGGAGCTGAAACTCCTCATAAGAAGACAAAGCCAGATTCTGCCTACATCTACAAGCTAGATCCCAAGGGGTATTTTGGAGAAAATCCCCAACCTAGTTTCGATACACACAAAACTGGAACTAAGGTAAAATCGGGACTAGCTAAGGTAGCAAAGAGAACCCCTCAGCAAGAAAATCCAGAGCCACAAGCAGAACATGAGGATTTAGTATTGCCTCCTCAAGATAATCGACCAGAGGTGTCTTCTATTCTAATAGAGGATACTAGAGAAGTCAACATTGGTTCTTCAGAGATCCCTAGAATTGTTCACATTGCTGCATCCCTATCACAAGACCAAGCTGACCTCCTCTTTGAGGTTTTACAAGAGAACATTGGCCGATTTGCATGGTCATATCAGGACATGCCAGGACTTGATCCAAAGCTTGTAGTTCATCATCTTGCAGTTGATCCAAAGATCAAGCCCGTCAGACAAAAGCTTAGAAAAATGCACCCCAAGGTGGCATTACTAGTCAAAGCTGAACTAGAAAGAATGTTAGCTGCTAAGGTTATCCGACCTATCGACTACTCAGAATGGATCTCCAACATGGTCCCTGTCACTAAGCCTTCCGGTGACATCAGAATCTGCACTGATTTTAGAGATCTTAACAAAGCTTGTCCAAAGGATGATTTTCCCTTGCCCAACATAGATATGATTGTAGATCTCACAGCTGGACATGAAATTCTGTCCCTTATGGATGGATTCTCTGGGTATAATCAGATCAAGATTGCAGAAGAGGACCAGCATAAGACAGCATTCACTACCCCTTGGGGAACCTTTTTCCACACCATGATGCCTTTTGGCCTAAAGAATGCTGGGGCTACCTATCAAAGAGCTATGACAGCCATTTTCCATGATCTTATCCATAGCATTTTGGAAGATTATGTGGACGATATCCTAGTCAAATCTCACACCTTCATGGATCATCTTGCTGACCTGGAAAAAGTCTTTGATAGGTTGGCCCAATATCATCTCATGCTAAATCCCAAGAAGTGTGTCTTTGGGGTCACATATGGCAAGCTTCTAGGCTTCATAGTTTCTAAACGAGGTATAGAGATTGACCCCAAAAAGGTCAAGGCTATCTTAGACATGCCTCCTCCCCAGACACTGCGACAGCTTCGCTCTCTTCAGGGGAAACTTCAATCTGTTTGGCGCTTCATCTCCCAACTTGCAGATAAGTGTACACCATTTTCACACTTGCTAAAGAAGAATGAGAACTTCAAGTGGGATCTTTTATGTCAGTGCAGCTTCGATCAGCTCAAGCAGTATCTCACCAATCCCCCTATCTTGGTTCCACCAGTTCCTGGTCGTCCCTTGATCTTGTATATATCAGCAACACCTACTTCTCTAGGGGCACTTTTAGCACAACATGATGATTATAGCAGAGAGAGAGCCATCTACTATATCAGTAGAACCCTAGTTGGTTATGAAATCAATTACACTCCTATGGAAAAAGCTTGTTTGGCAGTTGTTTTCTCAACTCAAAAGCTTCGCCACTACATGCTAAGTCATACCATCCAACTAGTCTCCAAGATTGACCCTCTCAAGTATATGCTCTCCAGAACAGCACTTACAGGCCGTTTGGCCAAATGGGTTATGCTACTAAGTGAGTTTGACATCCAGTATGTGGACAGAAAGGCAATCAAAGGGCAAGCTATAGCAGATCACCTAGCTGATGCACCTCTAGTAGATGCATATCCTTTGCTCATAGAATTTCCAGATGAGCATATCTGCCTAATTGAAGAACAGCCCCCATGGAAGCTTTATTTTGATGGCTCATACACCTCTCATGGTTCAGGGGCAGGAATATTATTAGTTACACCTCAAGGAGATTACATTCCAAAAGCCTTCAAGCTACAATTCCCTAGCACCAAAAATATAGCAGAATATGAAGCTCTTGTAGCAGGATTAAAGATAGCTGCAGAATGGAATATCACTGAGTTACAAGTCTTTGGTGATTCCCAACTCATTATCAAACAAGTCTTAAATGAATATCAAACCAAAGATGAAAAGCTATTACCCTACAAAGAGCTAGTTGATTAGCTGACCCAACATTTTACAAAGCTTCAGTTTACACAAGTGCCTCGAATGCAGAACAAGGAAGCAGATGCCATGGCCACTATTGGCTCACTCTTGGAAATTCCCCAAGAAGCTACGCAGTATGAGTTTTTAGTTGAGCAGCTCCTCACACCTGCCTATGCGAATGAGGATTCAAACCGTGTTTGTATCTTGGTTGGTCCCCAATCCCCTTGGTACCATGAAATTCACGCTTACCTTAACGATGGTATCATATCCCCTCACCTCACACGTACCCAATGCCAAAATCTCATCCGAAAATCATCCCGCTATGTTATCATAGCCAATATCCTATATCGTCGGGGTTATCACGATACTCTCTCTCGATGTTTAGATGAAAATGAGGCCGCGATGGCATTAAAAGAAGTACATTCTAGACTTTGCGGTGCCCACATGAGTGGTATTGTCCTAGCACGACAAATCCTTAGAGCAGGCTACTATTGGCCTACCATTGAAGAAGACTCTTGTGACTTTGTCAGAAAGTGTCTCCCATGTCAGCAGCATGCAAATCTTGTGCACGCTCCAGCACAGGATCTACAACCTATTGCACCACCTTGGCCTTTCGCTTGTTGGGGCCTTGATCTAGTTGGAACTATCACCCCTCTCTCATCTGATGGACATAAATGGATAATAACAGCTACAGACTATTTCACTAAGTGGGTGGAAGCAGTCCCCCTAGTCTCAGCTACAGGAGTTCAAGTCTCCAAGTTCATCTTGTACCACATTGTTTGCCGCTTCGGCATCCCATCCACCATCTTCACTGACCACGGAGGTAACTTTGAAAATCTCAACATGGAAGAATTATGCACTTCCCTCCGCATCCATCACCGCTTTTCTAGCCCATATTTCCCACAAGGTAACGGTCAGGCAGAGGCAACTAATAAAACCCTCCTCAAAATCCTAAAGAAAGTTGTCAATGATTCCGGCCGTGATTGGCACCTTCAAATAAATCCGGCTCTATGGGCCTATCGAACTTCCTTTCGTACATCCATAGGCACAACTCCATACTCCCTAGTCTATGGTGTCGAAGCGGTATTACCTATAGAAGTTGAACTTCCCACACTACGCATATCTTTGCGAGGACAAATCTCAGATGAAGAATACAGAGTAGCTCGACTCACCCAGCTAGATCTCTTAGACGAGAAGAGACAACAAGCCTATGACCATCTCATATTCTATGAAACTCGTCTCAAAAGGAATTTCAACAAGAAGGTGCTCCCACGACACTTTCAGCCAGGTGACATGGTCCTCAAAGAAAATATGAAAGTCCAAGCAGATCGAGAAAAGAAAGGAAAGTTTGAACCTACATGGCTTGGTCCCTATGTGGTTACTGCCTCCTTTGGCTCCGGAGCCTATCAATTATCTACACCAGAAGGAGAACTCTTAAATGATCCCACTAACATCATTCATCTCAAGAAGTTCTATGCTTGAAGATCCTTGGTATACCCAGCTTTTGAAAAATACAAGAAAAAAATAGTAAAGAGAAATAAGCGTCCAATGGTGAAAACTTGGCAATTCAAGCGCCTTGGATAGGTACCTTGGTGAAAACCTGGTAATTTAGGCACCTTGTGTGCTAAAGACTAATCCATTATCTATCACTATCCTATCCCTCATCCATCCACCCACCATCCCATAAAACACCTGCTTGTTCCCTTGGTGTTCCAATCAAATATCCAAAATCTGATGGAGCTTGTCAATACCTCCTGTACAGCTTGTAAATCTTGTACCAAATCTTGTATTATACCTTGTAAATCTTGTACCATACCTTGTATATATCCAAATCTTGTCCAAAGCTTGTACCATATTCCAGCTTGTAAATGATCTTGTATCCTAGCTTGTATCCTATCACATGCACACACAGAATCCCATTTTCCTTAAGCTTTTCACAAACCATCTACCTATCCACCTATCAACTATTATAGACACCCCATCCTTCACAAACATTTCCATCTCACAAAAAAAAACCAAAACATGAACAAACTTGTACATTTGTAACATATCTTGGTCTGTCAGCTTGTACATCCTCTTTAGCTTAGTATCATTGTATCTATCTGGCTTTCGTGTTAGTTCATTCTTGGTCAACATCTTGCACACATCGCACACATTGGTTAGCTATTCCAATGCATCCTTTAGCTAGATCTCATGTCACCAAAGTGCTATCCTTCTTAGTTCAGCTTGCCAGATGCATTACTCATCCCGATCCATCAGCTTAGGTGCTCTCCGAAAGGTCCTTGCAGGATATAGCTTTCCTCATGTCTAATCTTGGTCCGTTAGTACCTCGTCCTACCCATCTCATTGGCAAACAGTTCTCTTTTGGATTTTCACTTTCTTTTGATTTGGGATCTTCCCTTTTGGATCTTGAAATATCTTTTCCAAGCAATCTCCTTGTTTCCTCCTCAAGGTTGCCATGATCTTCCATATCATGGTATGCTGCGAATGGGGCAATTAGAGCGTAAGGTCTTGATCAGGTCTTTTGCTTGTTTTCTTTTTCTGCTTGTGGGTTACCTAGTGTCGTTTCCACGCTGCTTCCTCTGGGATTCATGTGTGATACTGGGGCAATCCTTGTGTGTTTGTTTTGAGTCAGTTCGTCAGTCCTCTGGACGGTTGGTGAAAAGGCCTTGATGTTCTTGGTAACCTTGGCAATTAACCAACAGTCCTATAGCAAATCTAGTGCTCAACTACATGGTGGTACTTCTCTTTGAAGTATCCCCCCCCCCCTCAAAAAGCTTCAATGGATTCCTTTTATAGCGTTCCGCTCCTCCATCCCCCCCCCCCCCAATCCTGGAAAGTCTTAAGCTTGCTTTACTTTTGTGCCTCTGATTTCCCTTTATCATTCTCCCGTAGTGAGAGTTTGAGCTAATTCAGCCCCTTCTCTTTGCCAACCTATGTCTTAGCTCATCTCAATTTCTTGTACTTTTCAAGAAGTCGTCGAACCTCATTTCTCTCCCCGCCACCTTCTTGAGGGGGCATCATCTAAGTCTAGTCTCTCCTCTTCTTATCTGAGACTGGGGCAACCTTGTTGCTAAAACATCTTCCTCGTGTCGTCTTCATTCGAACTTCTTTGAAATAGTGTTGTCTCAACACTATGTCAAAGAGGGGCAAAATGTAGACACCTAAATTTGATTACATCTCTTTAGTAATCCTATTTAGTTATCTAAAAAGGCATTATTAATTAAATTTCTATTTAATTAATCCTTTGTCATCCCCTAGTTGATTAATTTAATTAATCATCTATAGTCCTAATTGATAAATCAAATAATCTATTATTTATCAATTAAATCCTATTCTTCTATCTAATTCCAAAAATCCCCATTTATTAAATAAATCTATTTGATAAATGAAATCCTCAAATTCAAAAACCCCTAACCTATCTCTAATCCTCCATTTAGCCTAATCCACCCCATCCACCCATACTAACCAAGCTTAGCCACTAACTCACCCACCCTCATTAATGCCATCCACTTGCACATCTCTAACATCCCTAATCTAATCCTAAACCCAAGCCTAATCCACCCCCTAATGTTGTCACATTCCTTAAACAATTTTAAGACTTTCCTAATCCAACCAAAGTCTCCCCTCAAAAAAACCCAACCACTAAGTCATGAGTGCTCTTACAAAACATAAAGACTCTTACAAGCCCACTCATGACTCTTACACCCATCTTCCACACTCTTCCCTCTTCCACACTCATTCCTCTTACATCCCTCTTACATACTCAACCCCACTCATCATGACTTTAACCAACCCTTAACCCTACCCTCTCACACTCATCCTCCTTGTGACAAGTGTCACCTTCCCATTGGTGCTAAACAAGCACAATCCATGTGCTCCCCTTTGAGTGCATCTTAGCCCTCCTTAAGCCTTCATCCATCCTTGCATCTAAGCCCTCCATCCCTCTACCCCTTAGCCTATAAATTGAATCCCATCCCAAGCCATTTCATCAACAATCTTTGAGCTAAAGTTACCATGCTATTTTGAGAACCAAAGCCATCAACCATACCCTTATAATGCCAAATTGAGAGCTCACAAAGCTACCAATTTGCCATTACCCATTTCCATTGAAGCAGCTTTTGAGCATCTTGAGCATACATCCACAACAAAAGGACACATCTACAGAATCAAGAAAGCATGGAGTGTTTTCTCTTGTGAGGTTTGCACTTCTTATTTTCTTTCTTAGTCTAAGCATATATGTGAATTTAATTTTTGGTTTGTGAATGTTTACTTCATTTGTTAATGTTCTTTGCATACTGATTCTGGTTCTACACATACCATTTGTCATATATGTGTGAATGTTTGTTTGTTTTCATGCTATGGATGTATATGCTTAATTTTGTATTTTAGTTTACATGGAAATTGTGAGATCTATGTGTGGTGAATGAATTTATGGTTAGATTTTTGAAGGACTAATTCACCTCCTCCCCCCCCCTGCCTCAAATTGTACTTTCCCTATTGTATTTTTATCACAACCAACTCAGATTCACCAATAACATGCAATTTCTTGATACCATGATTAGTAGCTACTTTCAATCTAAGTAAGAATACTGTGTACTCTGCTATATTTTTTGTACACATGAAGTTCAAAGTGAAAGAATATCTAAATGTGTTCTTTTCTAATGAAATGAAAACTACTCTAGCCCCAAACACTTACTTAGAACTAGCCCCATCAAAATGCATTATCCATAGCCCTTGTGAATAAATACCCATAGTTATTCCTTGTGAAATCAATGGGAATACTTTTTTAGTCTTTAGAATAGTGATTTCAGCCCTAAAAGCATTTACATCTATGTGAAGGAAGCATGTAACATTAATATCAATATTATACTCAATAATATGAGTAACCCTAGGTTCTCTATTGAGTTTGATGGCTTTGTCATTTATGTGGAAAGTAGCAAAGGATAAATCACATTTTAGGCTTCCTCCCATCGCAACACTTCATTTCCTTGATAGTAACATGCCATATTGGGGAGGAATATCAACTACTAGGACACTCATGATCAAATCAATATCAAGATAGGGAGCTAGTCTATATGGTACTTCACTGATAGCACATATGACAAGGAACTCCCTCACATACATGGTTCAACATCTACCTTGTTTGGTGTCTACTTTTAGACTAGGGGACTCCATAATTTTAAAGGGCATGACAGTGTTCGAGGCTCCTAAATCAATCATACAATTCTTTAGAGTTTTTCCATTTAAGATTAGATCAAGGAAGAAAGGGTCAATATTTTCTTTATATGTTGCTAATGAATTATCCAAATGCATTTGGGGTATTTGAGATATTACTCTCTTATCTTCATTTTCCTTTGGTATGACTTAGACCTCATGTCCTAATTATGACTCTCCCTTAATGACATTACTATTCCCAATTCCTGCCAACCAAGAAAGGGTTTTTTTAATGTATTTCTATCCTAAATATTTTAGATAGACAAACCTTCAAAATAATTTGTAACATAGTTATCATATCAACAAGATCATAAATGAGGGGTTTATTTTAATTACCTTTATTTTCTTGTACTTGAACATTGGGATCATAAATTTGTTTGACACCAAATCCTTAGAATTTTTTCTTCTTCACTTGTCTTGACTGCATCTACATTTTGGGTTTGCAATTTCTTCTTAGGTTCCAATTTCTTAGAATTACTATCCTTGATCTTGACAACCATTTTGATCTTCTTCTTTTATGTCATTATTTATTTTATGGATTATATCTTTAATGAAAATTATTGAATATTTTACAACATTATTTATTATTTTGATTCTAAGGTTATTGCTACTATGAACTTGAGCAACCATTACAACAATTATCTTATCAATTTATTCCTTGGAAGGTTTTCTCAAATTCATGTGTTCATCCCCTAAAATCATGTTGCATGTTTTTTCATCAACTTTATTTTCTTCATCTAAAAAGATCTACAAATGGTAGATATGATATATATCTCACTGGTTGCTCACATCCATTTCAGATTCATAAGTATTAGATTCGTTGCAGCCACTACATGGGTTGGTCATATTGTAGGCTACATCATCATGACTCTTTGCTTCCTCTCATTCTTTGGAATGTTTTTTTTGCGATGTAAAAAAAGACTAAGCTACAACACAATAATCAGGAAATGGGGAAACTAGAAAACAACACATTAAGGCATTTCTTGCTCCATATATACAAAGTTCCTTTGTAATGGATCTAGAGTATTCTTTTCATTTGTACCTTACATAGGATTACTAATGGGTTCACCATATTTTCATTGTGTATTATAGGGGTAATTCTGCAATCTAGTTTTCCTATTGTAAGTGTTCTTGAACTGTGGCTTCTCTCCAACATTAGGCTTATATTCATTGTTAATTCGAGGTTTCAAATTTTTAACAAATTCAAAACCTAATCTATTTTATCTTCCTTGGTTTTTTGGGTGTGACAACCTTGTCTCCTTTCTTGTTACCCTTGGGATTAAACAACTTAGGATAATCTCTCCTCCCTAGCTTCCCAGATGCTCTTCTATTATTTTCAGTGTTGATAGCTATCTTGAAAGCATCCCTTAATGTCTTGGGCTCTTTGTCTCTTAGTATATAAGCCATTTTACTATTAAAATAATTGAAATAGGTATTCAAGCATACATTCTCACCTAGACTCATGACTTGAAACAACTTGTACATCTATTTTTGGAATCTAACATTAAAATCAAATGTGGACTCATTATGATTCTTCTTGATATTGTTAAATTTGTTCAAAACAAAACTAACATTATTGTTGTCTCCATATTTTTCCTTGAAACATTTCTCCAAATCATCCCATGAACTAATACTATCATTAAGGAGTCTCTTAAACCAATCCCTAGCATCTTTTGTAAGTGAATACATAAATAGCTTCATAACAACATCTTCATGTTCAACCTTTTAATCATTCAAAATATTAGTAAACTTTCTAAGATGTTCTTCAACACTAATAAAACTATTTCAAGAGAATTTTGTGAGTTTACCTCTCAACTCATTGGGGATAGGGTGAGGAAAACTAGGGATACCAAGGAAAGACAACTACTTACTTCTTTTGATGTAGATGGGCCTTTTTTGAGATCCTAAAATGTTTGAAGAACTAGGTCCAACAGCTTGGTTTTGCATAGGAGTTTTATCTATGTTGGGTTGTAGCTAATTGATAATTTGTCATAGAAGAGGAAGTTGGTATTGATTGGTAAACTCTTTGACCACTTATCACAGGGCCACATATGAGAATGAAGGATATAACTTGTGAAGTTTGGTTTTTTTCTGATGTTAGACAAGAGGTGGATATTAGGAATTGAATTTTCATTTTCATTTATACTGCCTCAGCTTCATTTTCAACTTTCTCCAATTCTTTTTCTAGATCTTCCCTCTCTTTATTATCCATTTCCAATATTAAACCAATTTTGGAGATACCAAAAACCTTAGGAGCAACAGGAGGTTCATTAATGTGAATGCTAACAACCTTCTGCTCTCCTTTATCTAGATTTTTAGTAGTGAGATCTATTACATTTTCTTCTAGGGGTTTATAATGTTAGACTTGAGAAATAAAAAGTCCCTCTTTTTCATGTAGAGAATGTTCTTGATCTTGAATCTTAGACCTTATTTCTCTAATATCTCCAAATATATATGAATGTAAGGTTGAGGATTTCTCTTCCAACTTCTTATTCTTCTCTTTAAGAACTTCCATGTTTTTGAGAAAAAATTCCCTCTCTATGAGAGAATTCATGGTGATCAATTCTTTCTCTTTTTCCAAATGTATGTCTCAACAAAACGAACATGCTTTAGGATTTTCCAATTTCCTAATGTGTTCTTATATCTCCATCATTAATATACTTCCTTGGACATATTAGGTCAAAGGAGTAGTGCAAATTTTACCCAAAAGTCTAGTATTCTCAAACTTAGATTTTAAAGATGAGGATTCTCTCTCAATTACATGTTGATAATATGAATGAGCTAAGATAGTGTCTCAGGATTTCGATGTGTGGATAAAATCTCTTTTCTCTAGGCTAGTATTTTCTACCAACTTGAGGTAGTTCTATATATAGAGGAACCTCTAGATTTTATTTTGAATATGCTTTTGTATTTCTCCTTTTATCATCCATTTCAAACAATACTAAAAAACATCACTAGCTACTAAACCTTTGATTGATTCACCACCCAGTAAGAGGAAAAACTTTAATAAGATTGAAAAGGAGAGATTGCCAAGATAATAGAATTGTGACCATAGATCTGACACATGACCCCAACGCAAGATAAATTATTGTCATGATACACTTTGGGAAATGAAAACTCTATCACATGGACAAGACACTACTCTAACACATGGGCTACCACACTTTGAAACACAACCCACATTATGTGCTCCCCAATAGAGTCACCATTTTGTTGGCTCCTAGTTTGACAAGATTTAAACTACCTCTCAAAATGAAAAGGAAAATCTTTGGAGTTATCCAAAAGAAACCCTAGTGGGTTTTCCAAGAAAAAAATCAAAAGGCCCATCTAGTAAAACTACTCAGATCTTCTTCTCTTTGAACTCTGCAAAATTTGGGTTGGTATACTTAAGAATTTATGACTTCCTTATAGTCAACACTTTATAACATAAATCCCCATTTTAGCTAATAAATATGCCTTATCTTCTTCTAACTCAAAAAATCAAAAAGAGAATGAGATTGGTTGATTCTCACTACTAAAACCTTGAATCAAGTATAGGCTTGTGCATTACATTCATCTTACTTTAAAGTAAAAATATTTGATCAATAGATTTTACAATATAACTTCTCCCATAATCTACCAGCTCTTAAAATATGACCAATGCCCTATCTGTTGGACTATTCCTCATAGAATTTTGACACAAATGACTAGATCTAGCCTATCACTTTGTGAAAAGGAAAATAATACTCAATCTAGATCTCATTCCTATAACAATCTTCTTTAGACAATCTTCAATCATCCCATACTCATATTAAGAATTTACATAACCCATTAGATTATTAGTAAAACATGAACATAAGTATAACTAAAAATGAATTATAACTAAAACTTAATAGAAATTACCATCAAATTCTAGAAAATTGAAAACAACACAAGAAGAGAAAAGATCTCAAGTGAGTAATTAGACAAAAAAATAGTTTTGTATTATCTCTTTTGAAATTTATACATTTCAATATCAACTTTTTGTAAGAAAGATTTAATAATGACTCAACAATATAACTTCATATTTCAATTAGTGGTTTCTCTAATACAAAATATCGCTATGGTCTGACTCAAAATTTGAAAATATTTTTGTTTTTCAAGAACCAAAATTTAGACCCTTCTCTAGCCTTGAGAACTCACTTATAAAGGATGAGTTGCAACAAGATTCAAGCATAGAGATTGGCACACATGTCAACATCTGATGTAACACATCATTTCTTACAAAATGGTACACAACAAGAAAAAACCTCTTAACAAGCTGAAGTCTAAAAATGGTGCCCTACGGACTAGTAGTTCACCTCTGGCAACATCTTTCTCAAGAACATGTATATATTCCTTTTCTTTAAAATCATCATCACCATAGGGTAAGTTTCACTCTCCTAGTTTTTTTATTCCTTGAATGAACATGCTCTATTTATTTTATAGCATCCCCTCCATGAGTTACCACTTTTTTTTCTTTATGTACATTTTCAACGTGCTCTTAACATGAGGAAGCTATAGGAGGTGGCCTGGGGGATTTTGAGGATGGAGATCTCCTTTCCAGATCATTTGGAGTGATTTCTTCTATGTTTGAGATTTCAACTATGATTAGATCAATTGGATTTTCTCCCAATCTTCTTCTCTCATACACCCTCAAACCCTCTTGATTTTTAATATTTTCACCTATCTTAGTAGTAGGGGTTGGTGCTTCTTCTCTATCTCTCTTTTGCTTCTTCTTTTCCCTTGCAACTATATCAGTTGACTACAACAACACTTTCAAGCTCTCCTCATTATCAACAATAGTCATCTTTGTTCTTTTTGTCCTACCAAATTTCTCATTCATAGTGCCATATATACTTTCAAATTTTGTAAGAAGTATCTGTAACCTCTATTCTAAAGTTTTAAAGTCAAATAGTGAATCATATCTTGGATTATTTTCTTTAATATATTGTAAAGTTTCCTCGTACAAGCTCCACTATTATTTCTTCCTCTTTTGGACCTTTGTATCTTCTTCAATTTTGATGATGTCTTTGGGGTAAACAAATTCATGTCTACCCCTTGGTACCTTGTTGATCTTGTGCATTAGTCTTTCATAAAAACCTTGTATGTTATTCCTCCTTTAAAATCTAAAACTCATATTAGAAGGTCTCAACAATTGAATCAAATTATTTCTCCCATCCTTGATGATAGAAAAATGGTTAAGTCTATGAAAAATGTACATTTTTTGGCCTTTTCTAGAGGAAAACTAGTATCCTATAGCATTGCAGTCTGTCTTATGATTTCCTAGAAATTGATCCTTATTAAAACATATTGGGGAAGCACAAAAGGCTTTCTAGGGAAACCATATATCCTAATAGTAGTGGTGAAAGGATAGAAATAGATATATCCCCATTGATAACACATCATTGGCATTGAGTTAAAATCAATGAGTCTCAGGAATAGTTTTAAAGGCTAGGGAAACCTATCAATCACCTATAAAATTCTTCTTCTCAAAAGAGTAACAATGTTATTTTCAAACAATAAAAAAACATGAACCTTCTCAATCCATTGATAGAATGGTAGACCATAATTGAACAGGAAATTTCTCCCCATCTATTTTGAGTTCTAGGTCCATCTCCTTTGCAAAATAATCTTCATTATGAAAGAGTAGCATGTGCATCAATAGTGAATTTAAAGTTAGTAAACTCTCCTTTTCTCAATACAACCATCCCCTCATGGATGTTTCTCTATAAATATTTGGAGAAATCATAAATTATAGAGTCACCATAATTCTTTATTCCCAATGACATTCACATTGTTTCTTTGATAAATTTTCTTGTGTTGGTCAATCCCAATACTTGGTATAGAGTAGCGTGGGTGTTAACCAAAGCATCATTCTTATGCTCACAATTTCCTATGGTGTATGAAATAGTGAAAGGAGATAATTTTATCCCATCTACTTCCTTCAAAAAGGTAAGTATTTTTTTTTGTTGTACATCCTTCTCTTCTTTGTCAAAGGTTTCCTCAGACATCTAGAAATATATTACATCAGTTATATCCTCGATGGAATGAAGGCCAAAAGCTTCTCTAATTGGATCAATACTTACCTTCAATAGAACTCATCCTTTAATATCTATGATTTCATGCGACTATGGATCATAGCTATCCACTAACTCTAGAAATAGGTCAATATTTGGAAAGATTGTGGGCATAACCAATTTGCCTAAATCATACTACCATACAATACTGAGTGGAATTCCTATATTAGCCTAGTGATACCACCATTTGAATATTTTCAAACCCTTCGCATATTTGTATCGCATAAATTTCTATATTTATCTTTCAACCCTAGTTGTACTTAATTCTTTAATACCTTCCAACTCTCAATAACTTCTTTTCCTTCCTTTAATAAAGGAATTTTTTCTATGAATTCATCTTGAAGCCTTCTATCCTTATAGTTAAATTTTCCAAAATATATTTTGGGAGGCATCTTCTCAAAGTAATTATTTCAACTAGGGATTTTTATAGGGTTTTAGCAAATACTTACTAGGGCTGACAATTTAATTCGACAAATTTAAAACTAGGAAATTACAATCATCAATTATGGAGAATGTAGGGGATTTTGTGCCACTTGTTTAAAATACAATTTTTGCCAGCAATTCGACTCCAATTTTGTAAACCTCTTAAGCTCTACAATTCCTCCTTCCTAGTTTACTAACAATGGAGTGAGAAGACACCCCTTTAAAAAATGTTCCTTCAAAATTTATCACGAGCTCATGTAAATTAACTATCTGTTAATAGTAGTGAGAAACTCCCCCCTTTATCTCTATACTTCAAATTTAAAAATCACCCATTGATTTGGTTTTAGCTCTGAGTCAGACGACTATGAACTTCTTTGACCTTTGGTACCCATCCTACTAAGCTCTGAGAACCATTTTTGATCAATAGCCAATGAGAAAAATGATTAGATAGGCCCTCTTTCACATGTAAAACTCTTATTTAAAAGAATTTTTTTTTTAAAAGCACTTATCACCTATTTATCATTTTTTTGTCCATGCAGAAAAAGGGTCAAGACTTAAAGTGATAAGACCTAGACATCTATAAACATAACTTAGGGAAAAGGTCCCCCTTTCTTAAGTAAAATAAAAGGTAATAAACAAATGGAATAATTAGGGCATCCGTAGGGTTTTACTATGGCTTTTCTTAGAAAAAAAAATCACTAGGGTTTTGTCTAAATGAGGGCATTCATGAAGAAATTGAACTTTGAAGGAACTCTACTTGGTTGGCAAAAAAATATTTTTCTAAGGCACAAACCATCAAAATGAGTGGCCAATTCACTAGGTTTTGACTCATTTTAAAGAAATCTAGGTGAACATCAAGCAATGGTAGGGACATTTCACTTCAATTTTTATTTTTTCTTGTTTTGTTTCCTATGTTTTTCCTTTTTCATAGGGAAAGGTTCCCATTTTATCTTTTTCACCTTAGGAATTTTACTACTACCTATCCTAGTTAAGAATAAAATCCATGATTCTTCCCCTCCTTCCTTTTGCAAAAAATGATGCATCAAAATTAAATGTATTAATGTTGGATACCTTACCTCTTTATGTTTCAACTTTGCATTGTGAATTACCATTAACATTTGGTGGAACAAGAGATTAGGAAAATTGACTCTTAGCTCTGGCCTCTACTCACCATAATGTATATGGTCCATAACATCTTTAACCCAAGGTCCAATATCATTACATACTGGTTGTCACAAGTGAAATATTTGTCAACCAAACCATAAAGGTTTTCCATGGTTTAGGCAATGAAATTCTATTAACCCTTTTGTATTGCCTTGACTTTTGACTGGCTCTAGTTTCTTATCATCTTTATGTTCATTATAAATTTGATAAAAAGATGCCTCTAAATTCGAGGTCCTCTTTTTAATTATCTCACCTTCTACTAGAATTTTCAAGATTTGTCTTATAACTTTTTTAGTGTCATGAAAAATTCTCCCATGAATTTGAGTGACATTAACATGAAAATTATGCAAAAAAAATTCCACAAAATCTTCATCAAACCCCTCATACATTCAAATGAAGTTCAACCATCCTACCCTTTACAACCATTGTTCTAATTCTCTAACCAATTATAACCTTTCCAATTATTCCTTTCTTTTTCTACCTGTTTAATCAAAAACTCAACACCATAAAACTTGAAAATAGAATTTAGATACCCATAAACAAAGTAAAAATTTTAATTGCAGAAATTTGGGTACTAAAGGAACTAAGTTAGTTCATTCCTTTAAACATAGTTCTTTTCATTGTATATTCATTAATGAAATAAATGGATCTAATTATTTCTTTTAATTATGTGTACTTCATGCGCAAGATAAATCTTGTCAACTCATAACAATAAAACTACTCTCGTACAACTCAACAATGCTCAAAATATGGAGGTATTGATGATGTAACATTCTCCTTTTCCAACATCTTTTCAAATCACTTAAACATTGATTGCACTTTTATTTCAATTTTAAATTTCTCAAACCATACTTATAAATGATAAAGTTGCATAACTATCATATTAATAATCACATTTACTTCTATTAATGGTACACAAATTAATAATGAACAATAATTGCTAAATGCCTAATTCAAATTTATAAATGCATACCTTTTAAAATATTTATTGATTCCTCCTTATTTTTCTGCTTCCACATGCCAGTGAAATTAATAGATGTCAACAAATGGCTCTTTATGTCGGAAAGGAAATATGAGTTGGTTAATAAGTGTGATCCATCGGATTCAAAAATTTGTTCCACTTATCATTTTACTTCCCTTTCAAAATCCAAAGCTGTCAAGAGTGATTTAGTACTTCTAATAAGTTTTCATTTTTTGTTTTCAACCTTCTAGGGGCACGAATCTTATTTCTAGTTTTTAATTCACCTTGACCTTTTTTTTGAGAACAAATTTCCATTACTTATTTTTAATTTATCCTCTTTATTTCTCCTCCTTTGAACTTTATGCAAAATTCATTGTGATGGAAGAAACATCTTCTATGGTAAATAATTCTACATAGGACTATATCTCTGCCATGAATTATTCTTTTGTTACTAGCTTATGATAAAGCTTCAACTAGTGGTCATTAAATAACATTGTATTTCTTTCACTATCAAATGGTATCAATTATACTACAACATTAGAATATATTGTATCAATGTGATATGATCCTAACCAACGTATATGAAATTTTCCTTTAAATTCTTGAAATATGGAATCACACAACAATGCACAATCATCTTCAATGAAATATTTTCTATGGATATATTTATCATGTCATATTTTCTTTGTTTTTGGATCACCTCTATATGAAGAAATGCTTCAAATCTTATTTCATCCAATCTATTTAGTTGTTGTATTATTTCTTCATCTTCCCTTTACAAAGGAATATCAATGTGTAATTTCCATTATGATAGTGTGATACTGCAATTCTATGGGCATAATTAGAGTTTTCCCAAAAACTAGTTCATAAGGAGAGAATCTAGTTGTTGTCTTTCATGTGGTATTATAGGCCCATACTACTTCATCCAGACGATCTATGCAATCTTGCATATTTGATGATACTGTCCTTGTCAAAATATTTTCAAGATCCTTTTTTGTGACTTCCACTTGACCATTTTCTTGAGGATGGTATGGAAATAACTTGACCATCTTCTTGAACAAATCTATCATATTTTATATGAATTGAGGTCCTTGATCAGATACTATAACTCTAAGTGCTTTGAATATTTGAAGTACACTCTTGTAGAGAAAATTTATAACTTGTCTTCTTGAGCCACATGAAATGCCTTGGATTTAAACCATTCAATGACATCATCTCTAATAACTAATATGTAATGGTTTCCTCTAAAAGGTAGATATATGGGTCTAATAAAGTCAATCTCCCATTTTTCAAATGGTTCAAAATCCATCTAAGGCTGCATTAATGGCATTTCAATAGTTAGAGTTGGTCTCCCCATTCAGTGGCATTCTTCATAGTGCTTCACATAAACCAAGACATCCTTGGTCAAAGTAGGCCAAAAATATCCCAATCCAAGGATCTTATGTACTTTTTCTAAAAACTAGATAGTGGCCTCCTTTAGGAGTACTATAATAAGTGTGAATAACATCATAGCATTCATTCTCCTATAAACAATGAAAAATTACATGATTAGGACAATTTTTAAACAAAATTCCATCTATCCATACATTCATCAAGCTTTCCCTTATTAACTTCTTCTTTTGTAGGGGTATAAAATGTATTAGGCATCTTCTTGTAACCAAATTATTTTCAAGATTTGCAAACCATGGTGATTGGAAAGATATAGAAAATAGATGTTCATTTGGAAATAAATTATTAACCAGTTCATTCTTCCCCTACAAAACCATTATTGATCTTCTGGAGCTACTTGTATCTGATTGTAGCCACCAAATCCATCTATGAATGAAAAGTAACTACTCCCAACAAGATTATCCAACACTTGTTCAATGAATGGTATGGAAAATCTGACCTTTTTAGTATCGTTTTTGTTCTCTTGATAGTCAACACATATTCACCACTTCTAATTCTTTTTAGGAACAATAACCAATGGGGAAACTCATTGACTATCCAATATTGGATAAATAAAACCTACTTTCTGCAACTTGTCTTTTTCCATGTCAACTATGAATTTATGATCATAGGTTTGTCTTTCTATATAAAGATTTTCTTATTCCTTCTAGTATCATCTTTCCTTTCTTTCATTAGTGAGTTCAAACGAAAATCATTATTGCAAGATTAATGCAATGATGTTATCATATGCTTGTCACCAACATCTCTAAGTTGTTGATC
Source organism: Cupressus sempervirens (assembly GCA_028749045.1). Taxonomy (NCBI): domain Eukaryota; kingdom Viridiplantae; phylum Streptophyta; class Pinopsida; order Cupressales; family Cupressaceae; genus Cupressus; species Cupressus sempervirens. Next base: position 770,413,562 of record CM053787.1, on the reverse strand, counting down.
ATCATTTTCTTCTTTATTTTTCAATCATTTTGCATGAAACCTTGAAATTCCTTCTAGTGTTCCTTTAAAGTTACCATTTCTAAATGGACCACTCTATCTCCCTTAGATTACATTCTATTATCTACCCAAAAAGTTGAATTTTCTATCAAAGTTGGTTTGGCTTCTAGGAATAATGATAACTCTTTTTTCTTTAGTCCATTTGAAATTTTTGTACTACCTAACCTACAATCTATCAAGGTTGTTTTTCTGCAAGCCATGACCTTCATAATATTATGGGGTGCCCTCTATATTTCTTTATTACTCTCAAGACCAAGTCTCAATGGTAATAGTTACATCTTCTAAACTCCCTTCAGGTTTAGTTATGGAGTTATTAGCCAACGTTAGTATAGTTGATGTAGGTTGTATGTTTGTAAATCCCAAAGATTATGTGGTATCAACACTAATTATATTGATAATAGTACCTAGATCAATTAACCCATTGGAGATCTTCACTCTTATAAACATTTGGGTAATCGTAGGGGTTCCTTGGATCACTATACTTTTGTGGTAATAATCTTCTACCTAATACATCACTAATATTGGCTCCTATTTGAATAACATGAGGCATTTTGTTTCCCTTGTAGGAGTTTTAATGCAAAATTTCTTGATAAGATTGTTCATTTTAGGAATATCTTTAATATCTTGTGAAAGTATAACTTCAATGTTAATCTTCTTAAATTCCCTCAAAAATTGTGAACCCATTATATGATCATGATCATCCCTAGAGCTATCTAGAGATTCTTGATCCTTCTTAAATCTCTCAAGATCTAGTACCTTCCTTAGTTTAGTTTTCTCTAATTGAGGTTTTACCATCATAGGTTTACTCAATTATTCAGGTCTCTCCCCTTCTTAAGGTTTGATAGGGGTTGTTAAAGGAATAATTATAATCCTTAAATGAATATAATTTACCTCAATAAAGTTAAGACCAACAGAGATAACATCAACTCCATTATCTTGTCTATTATTAGGATTAAGGACTGGTTAAGTAGGCTAATAAGGTTGATTTACCTACTCATTTAATTTATTTTGCATATTATTTTGATTAGGTCCCCAATATTTATTGAAATTATGATTGTGCTACCATGGTGGATTTTTATTTTGACTTGGTTGTCACTGATTATATTGATTCTGAGTATTTTTCCAAAGGGATATATTTTGTTGATGTTGATTTTTGTACTCTAGAGAAATTCCCCAAGGCATATTAGGAGGTGGAATATTTTGATTATTCTAATTCTATTTATTTCAAGAATTTAGATTACCTCATGAATTCTAGTTGTTCAAGTTTTTTTTCTACCTCCATATTGATCTTGATTTTGTCCCCATTGACCTACATAGTTCAGATCTTGCTCCATTTCTATTATTTTGTTCAACAAACCTTTTATTTTCAACAACATTTTATTGGCTTTAGTATAATGAGACCTATCACATATGTCACAAATATCAATGAATATGTTGGCTCCTGATTTAATAGTGTTTGAACAACCAAGTATGCAAGGCAAGAATGCATCTATGGGCAGCTATCTCCAATAATGGATACACTTCACCAAGAACCTAGGCCAACTATAAGGCTACACTGCTTCTACACTTCAGGCTCTGTAAAACCTAAGTAGGTATATCTATAGATTCTTTATATGGTACCAATTATCAAAGCATACATTGAATCTAATATGAAGCAGATAAAACCCTTAATTCTCTTAATAACTCATGAAATAACATCAATCTATAGTACCTAAATGTAGATCTAGGAAATTCAAAAGCTGAGTGAGGGCATTCTATTATAGCTCTTCAACATGAAAGGGGAAAAACATTTGATTGTTGATGTTGATTTTCAACAAATTCTCAAATATGCAGAAGTATAACAAGTGATCTTATAAATTATCAGTGCCTAATCCATTGGGAAATTCCATGAATTCAAAACATACATCTGTGACATCAAGACATATTTTGTATACCCAAACATTAGATCTATCTAATCACCTTGTGATTCAGACATCAGTGTTCATTCAGATCTTATTCTCACAAAATATCCTTCTCAAGTAACCAATAACCTTGTTAAACATATCAAGCATTTACTTGGTCCTTTGGTCCAACAACAAAATACATCAAACATACAACTTGAAAGGGATGCAAATGGGTCTCAGATCTTTATTCCAAAACCACATAAGACTTATAGATTGTTGAGATAGGAGACAAGAACTAGAATGAAACTATTGAAATTATTGCTCATATGTATTCATTTTCTTGAAACTATACATTCAGATGCGTAAAACTAAAACATGAAAAACACCTAACATATCAGAACTTCCTATATTATTTGCACTACTACTATTCACATGAAAGAATTATGCTGAAGTATGGTGTCTCAATATTTGGGATCCATCAAAATTGGAACCAGAATATGGTCTCTCAGTAGTGAGTGGTTTTTTCTTCCCAAAAATTGGAACCAACTAGTTTCTCAGTGAGAAAACTGGAAACCCCAAAATAGTTGAAAGACAGAAAGATATAACAAGAAGAGAATTCCTAGATCTATTATGCAATTACCACCTGTCCACTTGAAATTCAATCTCTTGCATTGAAAACCTCTTTCATCTTTCTACCATTGATCCAATTTGATTTCATCATTATTCTATAATTGACTAGCAAAATATCTCCTGCTGAATGATGAAATCCCTTGTTGAGTTGTCAATATATCGAAAACCTTATGAAATTCTAGTGAAATTTGAGTTTCAGATGACTTGAAAGTAGTTACAATTTACCCCAACTGTATTTTCACCATATTTTATGCTTATTCAGGTCATTACCATGTTAAAAATCAAAACTGAACTCTGATACCTGAAATCAGTTGCAAATTGGAAACCTAGAAGAAAACCTCATGTAACTTGAACGGACTACTTCTTGTGCACAAACTGATTCCAGAATCAAAAAATTTATATTCTCATGATTTCGGCAATATATAACATCGCCTATTTTGCCTCTTGGAAACCCATTAAATCTTAGTCTAAAAAATGCCCCTCTGTTAGAAAATTCAGGTCTGAACATCCTTTAGATTTTAAACTTTTCAAAAATTTAAATGAATCTCTAAAGTCAAAAAATTTTATAATAAATGCCCCCTTTGATTTAAAAATCCATGCACACTGCAATTTGGAAGGAAATAAGAAAAAAATAATATTTTTTCTTATTTTCCAATTTTCTCTTCACCTCTCTAAATTTAGGGTTAAATTGGGTATGACCAGCACCACATGGTGCTTCCTAATTGGACATCTAATCTGCATCATTTGCCACATCAGTACCTACCTTGTCATTGCCATCAGAAACCACTACCACATGTCATTATCACATCCATCCTCACTATGTCGCTATGGTAACTTTCATGCAATTTTTGCTTGGTGAGTTAGCGACGACCATCTGATCTGGACATGTGTCGTGATCTCATTCCATCTGAACTCATCTATCTTTGCAAAAATTTTGGATTTTCCTAGTGACTCGCTATGTCGCTAGCTGGAATTCCAAGATTTCTTGGCTAGTGACTAGCCGAAATTTGTCTTTTTCGGCGTCCTCAATCTGTTGACATCATCCATTCATTCATGTGTAGTGACTAGCTGGAATTTTGCTTTTTCAGTGTCCTCAATCTGTTGACATCATCCCTTCATTCATGTGTAGTACTTCAAAATTTTATTAGGCATCACACCATCTGTCCAGTGAGGTTAGACCCACAAGTGCCTCTTGCCTTTGAAAAAGCCATGTCTTCAAGATAGTAAGCCTATCATGTGCAGGTGTATTTAAATGTTTTTAAAACTCCCAACATAGTGAATATGGGACTAAACATCTCCATTGAAGTTTGCTTCTTCAAAACAAGATATGTAGATGAAAAACTAGTATGGATTGAAGTTTGTTAGCAAATCAATGAAGTCCTTCTCTCTGATGTTTCGTGGTCATGAGCTCACTAGAATTTTCTTCATGTTAGTTTTCAATTGGCTTGAGCAATCTCTCCTTACAAACTACCCCGCCCATTATATTTCATTAATATCAAGATCCCCTACAAAGTCACATGAGCCTTCTATTCCTTGATGGAGTGCCTTTCTCATGCATCAGTAGCTCCAAAAATGTATGTCCCCTACTCTTTTTTTCTACTTCACGTGGCTTCCCAGCTTTATGCGTGGATTCTATTCACTGGTGTTGACAATTTTCCTTTTCTCATGCAGACTGCTCCTCCCTTTAATCCGTGAGTTTTTTTTGTGCATGCATGGGCACGAATTCCTTTTAATGGTGCTGCCTTCTTCTTTGGCACAGGGTTGTTGTTTACATCTTTGACGTGTTGCCCTGCATAGTCTCCAATGTGCGTGCTTCTACTAATTTGTGGGCTTTTCCCTTTGAATGGCGTGGACTTTTTGTTACATTGCAAGAATTTTGTGACATTGCGTGCAAAGTGTGTGGGTCTTTTGATGGCACAAGCTTCCTTAATGTTGATTACTCTGCCAGTGTGGGCGCTCCCTTTATACAACGTCTTCCTCTTTCATGCAAGTGCTCTCCTCTTATAATGCAGGGCTTTTGTATCTGCCATGGCCTCTTTGTTTAGCATGGGGTTATTCATTCAATTGAGTGGGTCTTTGTTTTCTATGTTTTCTACAAGTCATCTCCTTCCCTTGTTCTCACGTAGCATCTTCATTCTATCCCAGTGGCTTCTATGGTGGACTTGATTTCTTGGATGTGGGATTCATTTAGGTGTACATTTGCATGTCAGTTGCCCTTGCTCTCTTGGTGTGAGTCTTCAACTTTGGTATGCGTGGATTGCTCATTTTCACCTTCAACATCAAAAAACTTAAATTTTTTGACATACATTGTTATTAGAAATATATGGGAAGACTAGTTCCATCATTCGTTCCACCTCTTCCTTCAAGAGAAAACTGTTGTTATTTATGTCACAGTATTTAAATGAAAACTCATAAACAAGAGGAAATCTTGGTTGTTTCAAGGGATACATTGGACCATATAGGAACTTAATTGAATGATGGGTTTCTACATCAATGAAGAAAAAGATTTGCTCAGAAAAAGCAGTTCTCGGCATGCCCAATATAATTAGAAAACTATCCACATTAACATGCCCGCTAGAATCTGAATTCATTGTAGTAGATTTCTCAAGAAAACCAACTGCATCCTCTATGCCTAGTTTGAACAATCTTTCCATTTTAACCATCTCAACTAGATATGAAGAAGGTGATGCCAATCCTACTTATGATGCTCTAGAAGCAAGAATAAAATCCCCATGTGAATGTTTTGATTGTACAACATTTATTACCTTCGCCATTGAGTAACCAACCTTCTTTGCAAATAAAAAGGACTTTACATTTCACTTTTTGGTGGAAAGATGACTAGAAGATACTCCACCTTATCAATTTGGTAGGACTAGTCGGACCCCAAAGTGGGTCTGGCTAAAAAAAATTTGTTTTCGGACAACTGAACCTTCAAACTAATCTAGTCATCATCTTAAACTAATAAGAATCAAATTTGATTCATTGATTGATCGTTAAAAACTCATTTCATCCTTTTCTCGCAAATTGTCAAATTGGTGCCAGGAGGTCCTTTGACTGGCTTTGAAAACTTACCCAAACACCTGACCAAGGTTTGAAATCAGACACATTGATTCTTTGTTCCACATACTTTCACCCCATTGAATCTCATCTGATGACGAATTCTCAGTCAAAAGATATGGACTGTCAAATTTTCCTTCTCAGAATTACCTACAAGAAAACATGTTAGGAAGCAATAAATTGGGTTCGGATTTGGCTTTGAAAATTGGGCAAATGAACACATGAGGAAACAAAAACTAGGGTGTTGATTCTCTGTCACAAGGAGAATATAAATATATGATTTGGGCTCGTGAAGAATAACAAGGCGCAAATGGTGATCAGTCAAAGTGGGCTACTCAGAATTACTGACTAGAAACAATGTCTGAAAAATGATTTTTTGCAAATGGAATTGACTTGGAAAAGTGTGCAAATGGATTCCTCATGACTTAAAAATGGACACACTCAGAGTATTTTTAGAGTACAACGTAGTGGTACAATCCATTCGATCTCACCTATCATGGATCAAGAGCTATAACATCATGAACAAGGGTTCCAACAAATCTACAAATGCTGACACCAGTTAAAAGATACAAATTGCATTTGGAAATGTGTTTGAAAACTAATCAAACGGATTCGTCATAAGTTGAAACTTGAAACATAACAAGTCTCTAACATTTACAATGCAACACAAAAGGAATTTCAACATTTTGATCAATTGGGTCAAAATTATTAATCGTCAAACAGGGCTTCCCAGAATTATGTGCAAATTGCAAATGCATGAAAACAATAACTAACCAACTTTGAGAGACTCAAAACCTAGTCAAACGAACTTGAAATGGCTCAAAATCTAAAAAATTGGTTCTCAGGTATAGATACTAGATACTCCCAAAGTGTTAGGTCATGACACAATTCTGGGTTAAAGATATTGAGATGCAAACACAACCTCCTGTCACTATTTGACACAGGTGAAAAAGCAAAAATAACACCAGCTCAAAACAAGACTTTGCCAAATGACTCAGAATGTCAATTTATCATCAGCGAACAAGTGGATGGGCTGAATGGAAGGTGTTAGAAGCATTAAACACCTTATAGAGCTCAAAAGTACAACTGGGTACATTTGCATCAAATAAGCATTTATGGGACTTGATTTCTAAAAATTTCAAAATGTGACTAAAAATAAAGCATGCAATTTTTAGTCCCAACAATGGCTCTATCTAGGGATGCATGCCTCTTATGGGCATGGCAAGAATTCAGATCTCTGGGAGAGGCAGACCATTACCAAAACTTCAAAACTCTCCTGAATAGTTTTATTGAAAACAAGGAAATCTACAACTACTATATACAAGGGATGGCCCCAGGCTACCAAAAAGTTTCAGAACATTTTACCTCTGTCATATACCTTATTTTCATTTACATTCTCCTGAGGTAAACTGAAAATCTCACTGTCCTTTATCTCACCCAACATATCAATATTTTCAATCATTTCATTAGGCAAAACAAAACTATCATCATCATCTTCATAATGCATATAGAAATTAGACAAACTTTTTATACCTTGCTCACTATGAAAATATGCATCAGTGTGATCATAACAACTGAAATCAAATTGAAATTGATCACTTCTGATAGATTCATGGATTCCTTCAATCGAAAACACAAAAGTTTGATATTCTACTTCATTGAACGAGTTACATGAATTAGATGGTAACTCACCTTATGCCTCTGAATATGAAGAGTATGGAAAATTTGATTTATCCTCACTTGCAACATCAGTACACCATATATCAGATTGAATATATGTTGCATTTTCTTCATATTCCAGCAAATGATTAGACCCCAAATCATAACAATTATCATGAAATTACATGTTCACCATACGCTGATCCGTATCAGATCTTCCCTCAAATAAATCACTAGGATAAACTATTTCATCAGTATTACTTTTCTCAACATATAAGCTATCTAAATTTATCTCGGCATCATGAAAACAAAAAGAAAATGAACCAGCAATAGACCTTATCCCTACATCTTCATTTTCAACATAGAAGTCATCATGTGTATTGATATACAAACTATCATCACATACACCTTCAAAATTTGACAAAGCATATTCTAAAACTACATATTTTTCAGCACCAAATTTAGGGGAATTGACTTCCCTATATTAAATTGTAGGGCATGTCAAAACACAAGAATCCTTGGATTGGTTAGCATACCTTTCAAAATCATGAGCCAACAAGTCGGAAATCTCATGAACACTTAACAAGACTTCATCCCTGTTTTCTTTTCCTTGGCTGTGATTATTATCTGGATAGCTTAACAAATTTGTAACAGCAGACTTGTTAGTAACATATTCTGAATAAACAAAATTATGATCATCACATATATCTTCTTCATTAGGCAACACCTCAACAACTGGTAACTTAGAACATTCACTTTTATCACTAGAAGAAGGACCACTACTGTTGTCATATATTTCTTCTTCTTGATAGTTATCATCATAAAAATATGAATCAACATTATGCATACTATCAGATTGCTGATCAATATCCTCTAATTTATAAAACTGAGAATCTTCATATTCATTATCACTTTCAACGGATTCATTACATTTGTTAACATTAGACTCATTAGCCTTTAAAGCACTTTCAATCTCCATAATAAAATCTTGGATTTCATAAATCTTATCTAATCTTATATTGGCGGGCCAATCAACCGAATTTGGCATAAAAATTTATCAGAATACCATTGGCCATGAAGACTCCTCAGGTCTGAAAAACTCATCAAGATTCATAACTACTGATTTGAACTTCATATAAATTTGAAATCCACTAAGACCTTTAATATCACCCATTGTATTTCTTAACATTAAAACAATCTTATCATGAATCCTTCTTTTCAATCTAGCAATATTTGCATGAACACTTTCAAGAGTTGGCACATCACTTTCAGACCTAGACTCAGCATCCATCTTATAAACTTTTAAAACTCCTACCTCTTTTTCTTAGTGTTGAAACCACTAGATGGAGGAAATCATTTCATTCATTTAATTTTCATGAGAAACAAATATATGAAATTTGAAATACCTTTATGTGTTGCTATCTAAAACCTCAAATCTTCCGATTGGCACGGGTGTAAGCATGAAACGCTTCACACCATATATAGAATCCTTTGTAGAGCCACCACCTCCTTGAAGAGGAAAATGGAATCACAATAGTGATTCACCTTTTGAAATCAATTATATCAGCATATACAAACAACCACATAAACCCTTAATCAAGAAACTTTACTTCCTCTTTCTAGATATGCTAGATATGCACATGAATACTGAAAGCATTTGATATTTCAAACAAAACATGCACTGGTATAGAGATTAACTTCAGAGTCACCACTTACAGTTAGTGAGAAAAGATTTGAAAACTATTTACCACTTATGAAGTCTAAACTAGACTTTCAATATGGAAAACTTGCAAATCACTAACACCTTGAAAAGAGGGTACACTTCATGAATTAATTCTTGATTCTAAACCCTTTTGCAAGAGCACTTGCAAAACTAAATTGATTGAAGATAGATTTATAATAGTCATAGAACATTATCTTCAATCTTACAATCTACTACCAAATAAATTTCTTCAAATACACTTCAAGACATTATACAATGAGTTAAAACTTATTTTTATGAAGTGTATGGAACTTTATCAAACTATTCTCCTTCCCTTAGTGCTAAAAACCCCTTAATGGAGAACACATATGTATACCATCAATTTTCATGAAAAGAAAATACATGAAAATGAGAATACCTTAAGATCTAGATGACTGAAAGTTCTTTGTCCACTAATTACAACAACAGACCCAAAATCTTACCAAATCCTTACTAAACCTTTTGAACTAGCACACCACAAATCTTATCCAACTTCTGAATGTTTCAACCTCTTCAAATCTACTCTTCTCATGCAATAACTAATCACAATTCATGCATAGAACTACACTGGTATAGAGATTAACTTCGAGTCGCCACTCACATTAAGTAAGACATGAATTATATTAGTCCTGAAGCTACCACAAACTGATTTGAAACAACAATAGATAGAAGACCACTCTTCAAATTTATCTTGACTTTGAAACTTCTACACAAAGCTGAAACATAACTTTCCTAACTCTGAAATTACAACAGCAACTCACAAAACTGAACTGATAGAAGGTATACTCATTTCTCAACACAAATTATAACCAATTCAGAAGCTACTGCTATAAGAGAATAAACCATACTGGGGAACATGAAAATTTAGTAAGGAAATGGACTAAACACATCAACTTATTGTTGTACAAAACTTTCTCCATGTTGTTCCTTCTGTTATGTTGAATTCCTTTAAATTCTCAAGGTTTGACTATCATGAATCTCAACACAACTCCCCAGCAAAGTTGCCATTTTGTTGGTTCCTAACTTAACAATGTTTGAAAAACCAAGTATGCAAGGCAAGAATGTGTCTATGGGCAGCTATCTCCAATAATGGACACACTTCACCAAGAACTTGGGCCAACTATAAGGCTACACTCCTTTTGCATTCCAGGCTCTACAAAACCTAGGCGGGTATACCTATAGATTTTTTGTATGGTACCAATTATCAAAGCATACATTGAATCTAATATGAAGTAGATAAAACCCTTATTTCTCCTGATAACTCATGAAATAACATCAATCTATAGTAGCTAAATGTAGATTTAGGAAATTCAAAAGCCGAGTGAGGGCATTCTATTATAGCTCTTCAACATGAAAGGGGAAAAGCATTTGATTATTGATGTTGATTTTCAACATATCCTCAAATATGTAGAAGTATAACAAGTGATCTTATAACTAATCAGTTCCTAATCCATTGGGAAATTCTATGAATTCAAAACATACATCTGTGACATCAGGACATATTCTGTATACCCAGACATCAGATCTATCTAATCACCTTGTGATTCAGACATCAGTATTCATTCAGATCTCATTCTCACAAAATATCCTTCTCAAGTAACCAGTAACCTTGTTAAACATATCAAGCATTTACTTAGCCCTTTGGTCCAACAGAAAAATACATGAAACATACAACCTGAAAGGGATGCAAATGGGTCTCAGATCTTTATTCCAAAACCACATAAGACTTACAAATTGTTGAGATAGGAGACAAGAACTAGAATGAAACTATTGAAATTAGTGCTCATATGTATTCATATCCTTGAAGCTATACATTTAGATGCATAAAACTAAAACATGAAAAACACCTAACATATCAAAACTTCCTATATTATCTGCACTACTACTATTCACATGAAATAATTATACTGAAGTATGGTGTCTCAGTATTTGGGATCAATCAAAATTGGAACTAGAATATGGTCTCTCAGCAGTGAGTGGTTTTTTCTTCCCAGAAACTTGAACCAATTGGTTTCTCAGTGACAAAACTAGAACCCCCAAAATGGATGAAAGATAAAAAGATATAGCAAGAAATGAATTCCTAGATCTGTTATGCAATTGCCACCTATCCACTTGAAATTCAATCTCTTGCATTGAAAACCTCTTTCATCTTTCTACCATTGATCTGATTTGATTTCATCATTATTCTATAACTGACTAGCAAAATATCTCTTGCTGAATGATGAAATCCCTTGTTGTGTCATCAAGATATCTAAAACCTTATGAAATCAAGGTGAAATTTGATTTTCAGATGACTTGAAAGTAGTTACAATTTACCCCAACTGCATTTTCACTATATTTTATGCTTATTCAGGTCATTACAATGTTAAAAATCAAAACTAAACTCTGATAATTGAAATCAATTGCAAGTTGGAAACCTAGAAGAAAACTTCATGTAACTTGAACAGATTGCTTCCTATGCACAAACTGATTCTAGAATCAAAAATTTAGATTCTCACGATTTCGGTGATATATAACATCGCCTATTTTTCCTCTAGAAAACCCAGTAAATCTCAGTTTGAAAAATGCCCCTCTGTTTGAAAATTTAGGTCTAAACATCCTTTAGATTTTAAATTTTTCAAAAATTTAAATGAATCTCTAAAGTCAAAAATTTTATAATAAATGCCCCCTTTGATTTAAAAATCTGTGCACGCTACAATTTGGAAGGAAATAAGAAAAAAAATATATTTTTTCTTATTTACCAATTTTCTCTTCACCTCTCTGAATTTAAGGTGAAACTGGGTTTGACCAATGCCGACACTTCCTGATTGGACATTTGATCTACATCATTTGCCACGTCAGTCTCTACCTCGTCATTGCCATCGAAACTCGCTACCATGTGTCATTACCACATCCATCCTCGCTATGTCAACTTTCGTGCAATTTTTGCTTGGTGAGTTATCGATGACCCTTCGATCTAGACACATGTCATGATCTCATTCCATCTACACTCATTTGTCTTTGCTAGATTTCTAGATTTTCCCAGTGACTCGCTATGCCGCTAGCCAAAATTCCAAGATTTCTCGGCTAGCAACTAGCCCAAATTTTGCTTTTCTAGCGTCCTCCATCTATTGACATCATTTGTTCATTCATGCATAATACTTCAAAATTTTATTAGGCATCTCACCATCTGTTCGGTGAGGTCGGACCCACAAGTGCCTCTTGCCTTTGAAAAAGCCATGTCTTCAAGACATTAAGCCTATCGTGTGTAGGTGTATTTAAATGTTTTTAAAACTCCCAACATTGTGAATATGGAACTAAATGTCTCCATTGAAGTTTTCTTCTTCAAAACAAGATATGTAGATGACAAACTAGTATAGATTGAAGTTTGTTAGCAAATCAATGAAGTCCTTCTCTCTAATGTTTCGTGGTCACAAACTCACTGGAATTTTCTTCATGTTAGTTTTCAATTGGCATGAGCAGTCTCTCCTTACAAACTATCCTGCCCATTATATTTCTTTAATATCAAGCTCCCCTACAAAGTCGCATGAGCCTTCTGTTCCTTGATGGAGTGCCTTTCTCAGGCATCAACTGCTCCAAAAATTTATGTCCCCTACTCTTTTCTTCTGCTTCACGTGGCTTCCCAGCTTTATGCATGGATTTTGTTCATCGGTGTTGACAGTTTTCCTTTTCTCATGTGGACTGCTCTTGCCTTTAATCTGTGAGTTTTTTTTTTGCATGCATGGGCACGAATTCCTTTTAATGCTATTGCCTTCTTCTTTGGCACAGGGTCATTGTTTACATCTTTGACATGCTGCCCTGCATAGTCTGCGACATGGGTGCTTCTACTGATTCATGGGCTTTTCCCTTTGAATGGTGTGGAATTTTTGTTACATTGCAAGCATCTTGTGACATTGTGTGTGGAGTGCATGGGTCTTTTTATGGTGCAGTTTCCTTAATGCTGATTACTCTGCCAGTATGGGTGCTCCCTTCAGCAACATCTTCCTCTTTCACGTAGGCACTCTCCTCTTATAAAGCAGGGCTTTTGTATCTGCCACGGCCTCTTTGTTTAGCGCAGGTTTATTCATTCAATTGAGTGGGTCTTTGTTTTCTGCATTTTCTACAAGTCATATCCTTCCTCTGTTCTCACATGGCATCTTCATTCTATCCCAGCAGCTTCTATGGTAGACTTGATTGCTTGGATGTGGGATTCATTTAGGTCTGCATTTGCATGTGAGTTGCCCCTACTCTCTTGGCATGAGTCTTCGCCTTTGGTATGCATGGATTGCTCATTTTCACCTTCAACATCAAAAAACTTAAATTTTTTGACATACATTGTTATTAGAAATATATGGGAAGACCAATTCCACCATTCGTTCCACCTCTTCCTTCAAGAGAAAACCATTGTTGTTTATGTCATAGTATTTTAATGCAAACTCATAAACAAGAGGAAATCTTGGTTGTTTCAAGAGAGGCATTGGACCATATAGGAACTTAATTGAATGATGGGTTTCTAAATCAAAGAAGCAAAATATCTGCTCAGAAAAAGTAGTTCTCAGCATACCCAATATAATTAGAAAACTATCTACATTGACATGCCCACTAGAATCTGGATTCATTGCAGTAGATTTCTCAAGAAAACTAACTGCATCCTCTATGCCTAGTTTGAACAATCTTTCCATTTTAACCATCTCAACTAGATATGAAGAAGGTGATGCCAATCCTACTTATGATGCTCTAGAAGCAAGAATAAGATCCCCATGTGAATTTTCTAATTGTACAACATTTATTACCTTCACCATTGAGTAACCAACCTTCTTTGCAAATAAAACGGACTTTACATTTCAATTTTTCGTGGAAAGATGAGTGGAAGATACTCCACCTTATCAATCTGGTAGGACTAGTTGGACCCCAAAGTGGGTCCGGCTAAAAAAAAATTTATTTTTGGACAACTGAACCTTCAAACTAATCTATTCATCATCTTGAACTGATAAGAATCAAATTTGATTCATTGACTAGTCGTTAAAAACTCATTTCATCCTTTTATCACAAATTGTCAAATTGGTGCTAGGAGGTCCTTTGACTGGCTTTGAAAACTTACCCAAACACGTGACCAACCTTCAAAATCAGACATGTTGATTCTCTATTCGACATACTTTCACCCCGTCGAATCTCATCTCATGAAAAATTCTCAATCAAAAGATATTGACCGTCAAAGTTGCCTTCCCAAAATTACCTGCAAGAAAACATGTCATGAAGTAATAAACTGGGTTCGAATTTGGCTTTGAAAATTGGACAAATGAGCACATGAGGAAATGAAAACTAGGGTGTTGATTCTCTATCATGAGGAGAATATGAATCTATGATTTGGGCTCATGATGAATAATAGGGCGCAAATGGCGATCAGTCAAAGTGGGCTACTTAGAATCGCTGACTAGAAATAATGTCTGAAAAATGATTTTTTGCAAATGGAATTTACTTGGAAAAGTGTGCAAATGGATTGCTCATGATTTAAAAATGGACACACTCGAAGTATTTTCAAATTATAACATAGTGGTACAATCCATTCGATCTCACCTGTCATGGATCAAGAGCTATAACATCACGAATAGGGGTTCCAACAAATCTATAAATGCTGACACTAGTAAAAAGATAGAAATTGCATTTGGAATCGCATTTTAAATCTAATCAAATGGATTTTTCATAAGCTAAAACTTGAAACATAACAAGCCTCTGATGTTTACAATGCAATGCAAAAGGAATTTCAACATTTTGATCAATTGGGTCAAAATTATTAATCGTCAAACAGGGCTTTCCAGAATTATGTGCAAATTGCAAATGCATGAAAATAGTAACTAACCAACTTTGAGGGATTCAAAACCTAGTCAAACGAACCTGAAACGACTCAAAATCTAAAACATAAGTTCTTAGGTACATACACTAGATACTCCCAAAGTGGTAGGTCATGACACAATTTTGGGTTAAAGATATTCAGATGCAAACACAGCCTCCTGTCGATGTTTGACACTTGGTGAAAAAGCAGAAATGACACCAGCTCAAAATAAGACTTTGCCAAATGACTTGAAATGTCAATTTATCATCAGGGAACAAGTGGGCGGGTTGAATGGAAGGTGTTAGAAGCATTAAACACCTTACATGGCTCAAAATTACAACCAGGTACATTTGCATCAAATAAGCATTTATGGGGCTTGATTTCTAAAAATTTTCAAATTGTGACTAAAAATGAAGCATGCAATTTTTAGTCCCAACAGAATATTCTCTTAGTAAATTTTTTCCCTACACTTTGAATAATACATAGCCAATGGTTGTAATTTTTTTCTTTTCGACTGACTATTCAAGTGCAAAAGAATATCAATTTTAATATTTCCTTTCTCCTCCATTACTTGTGTTACATTTAGTCTTCCTCCTCTCCTTCTAGAACCTCTTATAACATATATAGTCCTAGAATAGTTCTGGTAGATATCAATGATCTCATTTGGGTTCAATTTGTTGATATCTCCCTTTCCCATGAGATTTAGGGAGCCTCTGAAATCCTAATGAATACCTTTCAAGAAGTTTTTCTTTGTAATGTCTTCGGTTAAACCATTCCCAGATCTCCTATGGAAAAACTAAAACCTATCAACATAGTCTTCCAAAATTCCATCTTTCATTTGTCTCATTTGGAATAACTCCTCCTTTCTATCCTTGACTTAAATCCTTATATTTATTAAGGAATACACTTTCCATTTCATCTCAAGTTTTGATAGATTTAGGTTGAAGGCCCATGAAACATAATAAACCATATTTGTTCAATGTTGAAGGAAAAATATTTAACTTTTGATTATCCATAGTATATTCATAGATTTGATGAGCTACTTTAAATTCAAAGGTGAATTGATCAGGATCTTCAGATTCCTCTAAAGTTTGGCAAGTTGGCTAGTGAATTATTTTTTATTGGTGGCTCATCATTTTGTTTGTTTATGTCTATAAGATATTGGAATGTTATATTAAGTGGTTGTTCATTTCCATCTCAATCACCATGTTTCCTTCATTATGGTTTACTTGATCCTCATTATAGTTTCGATGTTCTTCTTCAATGTCCTCATCAATTTGTTCTTCAACATTTTTTTTCAAGATTATCATCCTCTTGATACTATTTGTGAAATTTTATATTTACAATGGGAAAGTATCATCTAAATTGATATCTAGTTCATCTATTCCATCTCATTAAAATTAAAATATAAGATTCTTACAAATACTTATAGCTTTGGTGGAACTCGGCTCTTTTAGTTGTACATGTCCTCGATAACAATGTCATAAATGATGTGCAAGATAATTTATTTTTAACTTGCATCATTTAGTTTATATCAAATCTGGGGTAGTTTCCAAGGCTATATGCAAAGGATAATTAAGAAAACTTACTTGTAGGAAAGGAAATTTTTTAACCTACTCATAATTCAAATTATATGAATTGAAAAGGCTAAACTGATCAAGTCTTGTTGGAATTGAAACTATAGGAACTCAAAAGGATAAGCTAAATAATACTTTTTGTGCTTGAATCAAATTTAATCTAGATAACTAAAAATTACATTGTTGCTAGAAATGAAACTAAACTATCTTATTTCCTTAGGCTAAAAAGCCTTCCTAGTCCCCCTTACTTTCATCAAATAATTATAATGTATTTACCAAATATAGATTCTATATATACCTAGCCAATATTGTAACAATTTTAATTAAAGAACCTATTTTTATGGGATCATTTGTAGAACTCTGAGAAAATTGATCTTCATGTCCACCATTTTTCCTATAAAAAATTTGATAACCCTTGTTATCTACTCTACATATCATTCTGAATTTATCAATTTCATTAAGAAATGAGAAAGATATGGTTGTTTTATTGAGACTAATTTTTTTGAACTAAAATATTGTCATTTATTATAGAACTTTTAAATCAGCCATCTTCATCCATAAATTGTGACTTTTCTATTAGGAATCATGCCAAATGGTTGTAAGGTTATTTGTAGATATTAAACTTTAGTTTCTAGAAGATCTTGTGGATCTTAATTTTATTAAGAAATGAGTGAGATATGGCCATTCTAGTGAGGCTTCCTTTTTACAATTTTTGAGCACTTGATTTTAGGAACTCTCCAAGTTCTCAATGTAAATAAAGGAGCTTATCATCAAGAAATTTGACTAGATAATTGATCTTTATCATAAATATCATATTAAAATCCGGTTATAACATTCAAATACTTTTCTAAATTGAGTTATCTTTGTTGGAGAAAGATAACACAATGCAATGTGTAACTCCAACTTGCACAAAACAAATAGTTTACCTATTGATTTAAGATATAACTAGTTGTCTGTGATTATGTGTTTCTTATTTGAAAGAGTCTACTTTCCTTCTTTTTTATGTCTTCAAATCCTTCAGTGCATCTAGATTTAGCTTTCATGGTTGTCTGGAGCTCTTTGTAGAAAGTCTTTTTGAAACCTTCTTCTTGTCATGAGTTAATTAACAACTCATTTAGATGCATTTTAATATCTTGCACTCTCATAAAGACATATTAGAAGTAATTTGAATCATATTTATTCACTAAAAATAAACCAAATATCTACTTTATATTCTACCTTAAACAAATAAACAATTCTTCATTATTACTCAAATCCATTTAGCATCAATATATTAAGAAGAAATATATGATTTTATTGGGTTAATTATGAGATCAAGAATAGTCTCATCATCTCCACCACTCCTAATATGTTGTAGGTCCCTCTGCAACTCATGATCAGCCTTTTAATTTTAAACAAATATATTCTTTTTTTCTTCCTATTTTCATATGGTTCTTGAGATATCTAGGTAGTTCTAGATTGCATTTATATTTCTATACAAGCCTTAATATATTGTGTTAAGAATTTTTTCTTCTTCTTTATGAGTGGATTGATAAAAATGAAAGAACTTTGAGTTAAGTAAGAGTAAAATAATAAATAAAATACCTGGATTTATTTTAGTTTCCATTCACCCACCATACAATAGTTGTAGCTCACTTTCCCCATGATGCATGCAAGAAGTTTCCTCGTCTTATTAGAGCTACATGTTGATCTTCTATAGTAAGAAAAAAATGAAATATCATCCCCATATTTTCCCATGCTATTTAAGTATTAGTGGATGAATTAGACTTCAAATTTCCACCAATACATCCATAATGTCAAGATATTTTCTCTATTCCTTGAGAAAATAAAATTGTATAGGAAAGTACATGCTTATGGCCTTACAGAAAAGGAAATAGAATGTGCACAAGAACTTATTTGCAGAAAATAAAATGTATTCTAATCTACTCTAATTAATGATATAGAGAGGTTATGTATAACCTTTAACTAGTGCTAAAAAAATATCTCCCATTTCTCACAATATATTTCCATGCATTCAAACTTTTGAGAGAAGATAATGGAAAGAAGAGGACAAAATATTCAAAATTGAATTCTTCACCTTCTTTTATAATAGAAAATTTCTCCATGATTTTTTATTCTAGAAAAGTTAGGGTTGATTTGAAAGATTTTTCAATCTTTCCTTCTGATATGTTGCATATGTGATAGGAAATAGACCCTTTTTTCTCCAAAACTTTGATTGGGAAAACCTCTCTTGACTTAAAAAATATGATTGATCAACCTTTTTTGGATGTTGAAGGTCTCCAAATAATTCATTCCTTTGCAATATTTTGAATTAAAAATAGGATTTTACTTCCTTCTCTGCCTCTTGAAATAAATAAGAAAATAATGTATTCCTTGAATATATATCGCTTGCTAAGACTTTATAGTGATAGGTTTCTAGAAAAGACTATTTTTAACAAAATGATTGGGAGGTTTTCTAGAGCTGATACTTTGAGGGGCTTGAGAGACTAATCTTTCTTGAGAAATTTCTAAATCTAGAAGGCTATCAAACTATTTTCCCTAGTTTTCCAAAGACACCTATCCTAGGAAACAACACCAAAAATGATGTTCAATGTATTTTCTTTATAAAATTGCATCATCATCTTATTATATGAAATGTTGACCAAGGTGTGTACAAAGTGATCTTCTATAAGGATCCTTGATAAGACTCATTGATTTGGAGGTTTTTTCACTATAAAACAATGACTAACATGAAATATGGTACTTTCAAAAGCTATCTAAAACTCTCGTAATCTTCCCATACTCTACCTAAAATGACTTAGTTTAATGATCCCAATTATCTCAAATTTTGAATGTAGAATGGACTGTGAATACTTTACCTTTAGTTTCAACAATTTTAGATAAATTTAAAATATTCTAAATCTAATTTTATCATAAATCAACTATCTAAAACACTTTTAGAATTAAAATATTCTCAAGTTACTTTTTCATTTAAAATAATTAATGTAATTCTTACAGATTAAAAACATTAAATGTAATCCTTCACTTTTCATATCATTGAGCTAAACAACTCATCTTTATGAATTACGATTTAATTATTAACATAAGAAATGACAACCGATCTTACTCTAAAAATAGTTTGAATAATGATAATTCCTACTTTAATCCATTTATCATTCAGATATACATGAATGATTCATATAATGTTTATCTTTGAGCCATAAATTTTAAGAGCGATAGCCATAAAAACTACCTTTTCCTAGTCAAATAAATCATTAAAAAAAAATTTTCAAATGTAAATTCCACAAAATAGAAACATCAATCAACTAAGAGCTTTATATTATCTAGTCTTCAAATCAAAATCCAAAGAACAATAAGTTTTTATTGTGACAGTACAAAAGAAAGACTAAATTGATTTCCTAGACTTGAGCTATTGATCAACTAATTATTTCTACTAATGAACAACTACTACTTTTACTATATTAAAAATAGGAGTAGTAATAGGATATTTATAGAGAATATCCTTTATTTTAAATTTAAAATATACAAATATGACTAACCAAGATCAAATTACTAAAAAGAAACATAACAAAAAGTTTTGATGTTACAACCTAAAAGTATGAGACAAGTGGATGGGATATTCCAACATTTGTTTAAACACACATTAGTGTGTCTTGAAGATTTATTGGGAAACAAGAAAATTCATTTTTATCCACAATTTGGTTGAGATGACCACTTTAGTTTTGACAACTATGCATCAATCAATTGAACTTTTAAAGTTCCATCAAGCACAATATTCAAAATTATTGTTCTCAATTTTTTCATCACTCATAAATGATAAAAAAACACAAGATATAGATAATAATGACATAGATTTGCATAATTTCATCAATAATATCTCAAGAAAAATATGCATTATACTATTTGAATATTAACATTGATTCATAAGTCCAAAATCAACTAAAATATCACTAATCTAAGTAAAAGTGCATATCGATACCATCTATTATATATATTTATCATACAAAAAGATGCCTATGGAATGATTTAAAAATAAATAAAAGTTTCATTTATCAATATTTATCATATTTTTGATGGTATTTAGTTGTAAGAGATTACATATTATAACTAGGTTGTAATCACTTGATAATGAGAATATTCAACTCCTTGTTGATGGAAGTAGTCTAGTGATTAGGTGATCCATGTTAAATCTTTATGTCTTGTGTTTGCTTTTGTGTACTTCATTATTTTTTGATCTTGGATATATTTACATGTAAATTTTTATTGTTTTTGTCCCTAACTATAACAAGTGGTATCAAAGCCTAGTTATTGATGTAGGAGCATCTTGGGTTTCCTTGTAATCTTGCTCTTTTGTTCACTCTAGCAGTTTTAATGAAGTTCTAGCAATGTTGACTAAGTTGTCTAGTGTCAATCAAGTTCCAACAATACTCACCGACTTGTCTAGTGTCAACTAAGTTCTAGCAATGTTGATCGAGTTGTCCAATGTTAACTGAGTTATAGTAGTGTTGACTAAGTTCTTCCAGTGTTAACCAAGTTGTTCAATGTTGACTAAGTGTTCCTTCATGTGCCAAGCAAATATATTGTTGTTGATACTTGGGTCCTTCATTGATCAAGTTGTCTGTGTTTTTAGTTCTTAGTTGGAGGTGACTCTTGTATAGAGTTTGGATCATGAATTTAATGATAGGCTCTTGTCTAGGGATGAGTTTTCACCATTTTGAGGTTGAACTTTCTATTATGTAATGTTCTAGAATCTTCTATAAGCCATTTTGAAAAGTATAAGTAGAGGTATTTGGTTTATTTTAGAGTAGGACCTAGAGAGTCAAGACAAATGTTTCTAGAATTACAAATTTGAAGTTGGATCATAGCTTTTGAAGTTATATTTTGTATCTGGTCATAAAGCAGAAGGCCATACAATTGGGTATGTATGTTGATAATTAAATGAATCAATAAAGTATTTTGTTCTCTCTCCTTGGTGTTGTTCTTTGTATTATTTACTTCTTTTGTATTAACTCAAGATGGTGGTTGGATAGTTGGGTGTGCCTTTAGCCCTAGTTGTTTCTATCCCTCCTTGCACCAAGTGGTATCAAAACTTGAGGTTTATCCTTGTGGAGATTAGATTGTCTAGAACCCTAATTTGAATTTGGTTGTAGGGTGGTAGATCTAAGGGCTTGACCTATAACTTGCAGAGGGTTACAATCTTTTAAGAACCTTATTGTAAAGATGGTTCAAGGAAGAGAAAATGTTGATAGTACCATATTGGAGACATTGAGATAAATTGTAGCCAAATTAGATATTGCAGAGACAACCCAAAGGAGAGGAGCACATCTTGATGATGTGAGTGATGATGAAGCAATAGCACAAAATCCTAATCCAAAACCTAAATAAGAGCAAGATGAGGAAATATTATTGAGAGTATTGTCTAGGGAACATTCAAAGCCTACTGTAGAAGTTACACCTTATGATGAAGAATTGGACACCAATCTTGTGTTGGATTAGATCTTTGATATGGAGAAGTTCTTTGATTTTGAGAACACTCTTGATAATAGAAAAGTGAAAATTACAAGCACTAGGTTGGAAGGTCATGCCTCATTATGTTGGGAGTATTTCTAAACTAATAGACAAATGAGAGGAAAGGAGAAAATTAGGACTTGGCTAAAAATGGTAAACAAGGTGAAGAAGAAGTTCCTTCCTATTGATTACCATGTTAGCTTGTTTAGAAAGATGCAAAATTTGAGACAAAGGGACATGACTATGAATGAACATATTGAGGAATTCTATAGATTGGACATCAAATCTAGACATGTGGATGATGATGTTGAGAAAGTTACAAGGTATCTAAATGGATTGAGATCTAGATTACAAGATAAAATATTTTTTGTGAAATTGGAATGTATGGAAGAAGCATATCAATATACCTTGAAAGTCAAGGATATCTTGAAAAAGAAGCATGAGAATATACAAAGAGGTAGAGGTGGTAGATTCTAGAGAGGTGGAGGTAGATCTTATAGTGAAGGTGGCAGATCTGACAATTTTGTGCAAGATAAGAGAAAAATTGAATGGAAAAGTGATGACAAAATAAATACCAAATAGAAAGGTTGTTGGAAATAATAAAGACTAGCTAGGTTACTAAGAGGGGAGGGGTGAATTAGTAACCTCAAAACTTTTAAATCAATTTAGCACTTAACCATATAAATCATTCACCATTCATTCATCTAATCTACTGTATGCATGAGAAAAGATAAACATTCATAACACATGAACATAGTATTTTGGTGACTCGAAAACCTTCCAAATAGAAAGTAAAATTGGGGTGGGGATGATACCCACAAAATTTCACTGCTGTAGTATAAAGTTGGCATGTTAGGGCTTACATTGACCACTTCTAATGATCTTCCTTATTAATAGCAATTTGGACTACTAGATCCACCTTGTTAGAGGTTTTACAAATATACAATGAAGTATGCACTCTATTAGGAGATTTACACAAAGACTATTAAGTCTACCCTGTTAAAGGATTTAGAAAACTAGTTCACATATTAGGATGAACTAGGAGATCTAACGTACAACTTGATTTCTAAATAGATCTTGAAGTATAGATCACCTCTTGTGATTGATATGTCTTTGCTTCTCCTTAATGACCTTGTTGAATATTATGCTCTACTATTGATTCACATTCACTCTACTCAAAACATTACATGTCCATTCCTTAACATACTCAAGATAATACATTGCAAATGATACAATACATTACATATATACAATTCCAATAACTACAATTTCAAGGTCAACTAAAACACAAGTAAACAAAACATTACTGAGTCAGCCAAACAATAGAAAATTTGGGTTCTTCAAGCTGACTTGGTGACCTTCTAATACTCGGCATCCACTATATTTCTTGGCATCATCATGCACTTGGTAGAAGTAGAATCTCGGTCCATAATAACCACACAACGTATCTTGGAACTTGATAACCATTGGAGACTTGATAGATATAGAGTTACTTAGTAGATACTAAATCCTTTGTTTACCTTGTTGTCACTTAGTAAACACTACACATCCATCACTAGGTAGAAATTGACTTCACATCACACAAGCTAATGACTCGATAGACAATATGAAGCTCGGTGACCACTAACTATTTGATGAACACTGTAAGTTCAGTATACACTACTAAACTGCACATTCACTCGGTAGCTTCAGGAATGCTCAATGTGAACTACTTAACTACTAAACTTACAAGGTAACCACTAAATGCTCGATATAAATTATAGATTGAGTGATGAGCTTGGTAATCATGTAGAATTGAATAAGTGTTTTCACTAATGAAAAATACAACATAATACCAATGAAGGTGATAATTCTTACCACAGAGGTATTAATTCTTACCAAGGAAGAGGTCATTCTTATTCTAGAGGTGTTTTTCATGGTAATTGTTTCATATGTGGCAAAGAAGGACATAGATCCTTTGAGTGTAGATCCTCTAAGGAGAATAAACAAGGTAACAAAAATGTTATGATTCAAGGAGACATTGATGGTTCACTAAGTAGACCTAAGGTTGGAGAAAATATGATAGTGAGGAGAACTTTGTGTAATAAGGGAGTCGCTGAAGAACTTGTTCTAAGGAGAAGTCTTTTGAAGACCAAATGTAAGATGATTGGGAAATTTTGCAAGGTGATAATTGATAGTGAAAGTTCAAAAAATTTGGCATCAGAGGAGATGGTTAAAATTTTGAAATTTTAGAGGCTAAGGAATCCTAGACCCTATCATGTTTCATGGATCAGGGATGAGCATAAGATATTGGTAAGTGAACAATGTGTTGCAAAGTTCAAGATTGAAAATTACTTTGATGAGGTTCTATGTGATGTTATGCCTATGGATTGTTGTCATATTATTTTGAGTAGAATTTGGCAATATGATAGAAATTCTATACATGATGGAAGATTAAATCAATATACTTTTTGGGTGAATGGAAAAAGAAAGTACTATTTCCTTTGATTGAGTCTCATGATGAGATAAATTGTAGTACTGTGAGAATTTGCATGGTTAATGGAAAGAAATTTGAAAAAGAAATGAAAAAGAAACTAAGTTTATTTTCCTCTAACCCCGAGAGCACCAACTTTTGGTAGTAATGACCAAGTAACAAAAGCTAGTAATGATCAAGTGATAGTAGAAGATGGTAATGATCGAGTGAAAGAAGAAGCTAGTAGAGATCGAGTGATAGTAGAAACTGGTAGAGGCTGAGTACCAACATAAATTAAAAGCTTGCTCAATAAGTACAAGGAGATTTTTACAAAGGATATTCCTGATGGTTTTCCACTAGTAAGAAGAACAAGTCATTGTATGGACCTAATTCCTGGAGCTAATTTTTCAAATAAAGCACCATATAGATTGACACCTACAGAGAATGAATGAATTAATAGACAAGTTCTTGAGTAGTTATAGAAGGTTTTGATTAGAGAAAGTTTGAGTCGATGTGTTGTACCTGATGTATTAGCACCTAATAAGAATGGAGAATGGAGGATGTGTACTATTTCAAGAGCTATTAACAAGATCAAAGTAAAATATAGGTGTCCTATGCTAAGGAAGGATGACATAATGGATTATTTGAGTGGAGAAAAGTGTTTTACAAAGGTTGATTTGAAAAGTGGTTATCATCAAATCAAAATCAATGAAGATGAAGAATGAAGACCTCTTTCAAGGAAAAAGATAGTTTATATGAATGGTTGGTAATGCCTTATGGTTTGACTAATGCACCTAGTAATTTCATAAGGTTAATGAATGGAGTCATCAAGAGATTCTTGCATAAGTTTGTGATTGTTTATTGGCATGATATTTTGATATTTAGTAAGACTAAGAAAGAACATCTTGACCATGTTAGGTAAGTATTATAGAGATTGAAAGAGGAGAAGTTGATGATTAACTTGAAAAAGTTTTCCTTTATGCAAAAGGAGATTGTGTATTTGGGATTTATGATTTCATCTGATGGTTTGAAAATGGATCCTAACAAGGTTAAAGCAATTTTGGAATGGCCTACACCTAAGAATGTAGGTGAGGGAATATCATTTCATGGTTTGGCTAGTTTCTATGATAAGTTTATAAAGAATTTAAGTTCTATTTGTAATGCTATGACTAAGATAATGAGAGGAGATAAAAAGGAATTCAAATGGATAAATAGAGCTGATAAGAGTTTTGAGACTTTGAAACAAAAGGTTGTTGACTTTCTTGTATTGCTTTTGCCTAATTTCAACAAGGTATTTCAAGCTGAATTTGATAAAAGTGCTAGTGCAATAGGAGTTGTGTTGAGTCAAGAAGATAAACCTATTTCTTTCTTTAGTGAGAAATTGAATGATTCTAAAAGGATGTATCTTGTGTATGATCAAGAGTCTTATTCTATTGTTGAAGCCTTGAATAAGTGGATACATTGTTGGAATTCTTTAGAATAATTGAGATGTAGGTAAATTAGTTATCCAAAGTCTAGATGCACAAATAAAAATTTTCAATTCTTAGTAGAACCATATCCATAAAACCTTATCATGCATGCATCCATTAGATTATACAATTTACATAAACTTTCTAGGTTATTCTTCTAGGTCAAAACAACTTTGCAAAAATGTAAACATGAAACAACCTAAGAACATTCACACAATTTGACACAAGGATTTTACATGGAAATCCAATTTGGGAAAAACCATGAGTAACACACTACTAATTCTCACTCTTCTGAAGTGATGCCCCATTAAAGCCTAACCTTGTTAAAGGTTACAATACACATGCTTAAATGTGACCTTGTTAAAGGATTTCAATCACCCTATTAGGAGTGAGCCTTGTTAGAGGAATTTAGACCATTCAATTAGAATATCACCCATTTAAAAGATTTACAAATGGTTTCTAGGTTAACCTTAATCCAAAAGGTTTACCCTAGACTGATACAATAATTAGAAAGTAACAGTAAGGCTTGATCTGATAAAAAATTACAACTCACTTGTAGATTATAGATCTATGTTTTAGTCCTCCATTTTTCTTGGCTTTCACACATTTAAGCTCTGATAGCTTCTTAAAACTTCAAACGCTCATACTCTTAAGCCTTCTTTCTTTGCATGTTAATTGTAGTCACTTCTATTTGACCATTGAATAAAGCAATACCCTAGAATCCTTGTCTTCCTTAGGTTCTTGTGCATGACAACCTTTGCTTCTAATGAGTTATCTCTATAAATAGATAATTTAGATCTTTTTCTACTCAACCACAATCAACCATTTTAGGTTTAGGTAGGATACAATAAATCTAACCACTTTTTCATTTTATTCCTCTAGAAACTTCTTCTACAATCTTTCTTGAATTTTCCTTAAAACAATTTACCTTGAATTTTGTACCATCAGCTCATCATAGTTTTTTTTTATTAGATAAACAGGTTTTACAGGGAACTTGAAACCCAAAAGTTAGTACATAAGAAGGCTGATAATAAGCATGACAACCCAGCCAAAAAAGTTTAAGTTCAAAGGCTGATAATAAGCATTAAGCCTAGCCAAAGGAAAAAGTACTGAAAAAAGACCCGAAAAAGGAAACAGACAAAGCCACGGCCAAAAGCCAACACAAAAAGCCAAAAGACAACAAAAAACAAAGGAACAGGCAAGAGTTATTCCTTTTTCTTTCACTCCAGATCCTGCATCACCTGAGCGGCATCAAAGGCCTGTTGATTCTCCTCTGTTTCCATCTGTGGCCCCCTTTGATTCCCCTAGTCCTATGCAGGAGTGGAATTTTCCTTTGCAGGGTTGTCCTCCATTCTGGCCTCATCTCTGTCATTTCCATCCTCATCCTCATGCGTTTCTCTATCTTTGATCAAGCCCATGAGAGAGATGATGTTGTTGATGGAGCTTAACAAGGAAAACATCTAGTTGGCAAGGTTGTGATTGTAGTTTTCTAGATTGTGTATCCTTTGTTCTGCCAGAGTGAGCCTATCAGCCGAATCTATCCTCTTGTTGGCATCCATACCTTCCTTTGTTGCCTCAATGTGTTTCACCTGGTCTTTAACCTCCTCAAGCTCGTGGAAGAGCCATTTTATTGATCTAAAATTATCAATCATGTTGTTGCGAGCATTATTTAAGAGATTCATCCCTATCTACGTAGCTCTGTCTAAAATAGCCACAATCATCGAATCAATTAATTCTTCTAGTTGCTGCTCTTCTTGATTATCCACTAGGATTTGGAGATTCATGGCCTCCCTAAAGATTCCCATTTTGGTGGTCTTGACATTGAAATTAATCCATGCTTTCCTCCTATCATTGGTTTGCACTTCCCCTTTCGTATACCTAGCTTTCTCCTCTTTCTGATCCTCAAGGTGGAGATGGACAGGAGAAAGGGGTAGCGTAGATGTCTCCTCATAATGAGAGTGCACATCCTCTAGGCTTTTCCTCTTGCATTTTTTCCTTCCACTATCGACCTTTATTTCCTCCAATGTCTCCTTCACCACCTCCTCAAACTTCGGATCCTCCTCATCGTCACTGCTTCCCTCCTTAGCCTTCTTAGCCTACTTCTGCCTGAGATCCCTAGGGCTTTTTCTGCTTGGGGTTATGGGGGAGGGGGGTTTTTTAATAGTTGCAACTTTCCTTGAGGAGGAGACTCTACCTTTCTCAGAACCGAGGCTCTGAATGTCATCCGAGTCAGAGGAGTAACTGGAACTTCCAGACTCCACAGTCTCAGTCTGAGGGGGGGAATTACTAATGGTCTGGGCATTGAAGTGCTCATGGATAAGAAGCAGTAGCCCTTCATGCAAAGCTAGGTTTACAATGGGCTTCTTTTTGAAGCTATCCATCACATTACTCATAGAGGTTAACAGATAAAAAGGAAAAAAAATTCTGGCTTTCTTTCAAAAATGATTTAAAATAATAAAGTGGTGGGTGCGAGCTCTATCAAACCTTAAGTCCAAAGTGATATATTCAATAACAGCTTTTAGCACATACCTCCACCATTTCTTCATGGATTCGGGGACATAGTATATGTTGAGCTTTTTTAATGCCTTCAATTCCTTCTCACTCTCCACAAAATCCCTTACCGCATTGGCTGAGAGCTTCTTATCCCTAAAGAATTTGAAACACTCAATAGGGATCTTAGTGACAACTACAATTACCTCCTCTGTTATTCGAAAGTTGATGCCGTTCACCTTAACCCTGCCTTCTTTCCATGACACCACCATACTGTTAGTCACCTCTTGATCATAACTATGTAGCTTCATGAGATACTTGGTTACCCCACCCTCCTCTAGCTTTTCCCAAACTTTCGGCCTGCTTCTCCATTTCTCAAAGTCCCTCGCCGGCTCCTTTCTGCATCTCTCGCCCACCATCTCCTCACTTTGTGCACCCGCCTTACACATAAGCTCTTCACTGTGAGACTGGAAAGGATCACCAAGATTAAGCAAGGAGCTGAGGAAAACAACTCTGTTGTTGCCCCTGAAATGAATGCAATGAAGAACCCACAAAGCATGGAAATTAATCATAGTAGGATATCTGCATTTACGAATTCCCATTTTTCTATTATGAAAAGTACCCATATATCTTAACCCTTTCATATTCATAATTACATGTTGATATCCTCCGTACTTCCTTGGATTTTCTCCAAGTTGATCAGACACTTGACGTCTGCTAGCAAGGAAGTTTTGGGAAGCCATGTCATTTTTTGGTCTATGATGACCCCTATATTTTTCAACCTGTCGGCAAGTGGGTTTGCTTCCCGGAAAGTATGGGTGACATGTAATTTTTTGAATTTGGCAAGTGTCTCTTTCATCTCATTGATAATATGTGCAATCATCCAAGAAGGATACGAATTGCCATTAATGCACTTAATAATGTTACTCGAGTCCCCCTCCAACCATAAATTGGTGACCCCTATTTCAAAAGCCAGCTTAACTGCATTGCACACAATGTTGGCTTCCGCAAAATGATTAGTTTGGAAACCTAGTGGAAGAGCCAAAGCCACAATACTATCTCCATTTTCATTTCTAACCACGCCTCCACTACCCAAGGATCCAAGTTTTCCCTTGGAGGCTCCGTTGAAGTTGGCTTTGTGCCAACCTTCAGGGGGGAGGTGCCACTTGGCTTTCTGTCTTTTTCTCATTTTGTCTTTTACTTTCTCCTTCTTCCTGCCTCCTATCTCAAAAGTTCCCCCCTTTCTCACGAAAATATTTTCCTTTATGTTACTGAAGATCTTCCTTCCAAAAACCAAAGTCGGCTCCTCCCTGTCTCTAAAAATTTAGTTGTTTATCTCCTTCCATATGCTCCAACAAAAATGGGGCAAGAGCCAGGAGCTGATTTCCTTCAAGGTAGTCCCATTGAACATACCTTGCCATTGGCAGAAGAAGTCCAGGAGGTTGGAAGGAATGCACCAGCTATGGTCAAGGTCCTGGGTGAGGAAGTCCTAGACTATTCTCGAGTAATAGCAAAGAACAAACAAATGATTTCCTATCTCTGACTTGTCTTTGCATAAAACACATCTACTGGGCATGATATGACCTCTTTTAATGAGATTTTCCTGGGTGAGATTTTTGTCTTGAAGTACCAACCAAAAAAACATGTTGACTTTTGGTGTTAGGCCCAGAAGCCAGGCCCTTGACCAAGGGGGAGACACATTTGTACTCCATAAAGCAAAGTACCTAGAGGCAACCGAATAGAGGCCATTGGCATTATCCCTCCAAACTAGTTCATCCTTGTTAGTGCTAAGGGATAAGGAGTTAAGCAAGATCATAATTTGTTTGAGTTCCTCTGAGATGATAGAAAGGTCCTTCCATCCCTGATCAATCCTGTAGTTACTGACTTTGTGCCCAAAAAGGTTGATGCAATCATTAGCCCAAACACCATAGGTGGGGTTATTAATGAGTGGGCCCTGAATAAGCCAGTAGTCCAACTAGAAAAGAATGTTCTCCCCATTTCCCAACTTTTAAGAGACCTTAGAGTTAGCCAAATCCCTGGCTTTTAAGAAGCCATTCCAAACAACTGAGCCTCTAGGTAAATCCTCACTGAAAAGAGTGAACTGAAAAGAGGGTCTTTTTATATACTTGTTCACCACAGTGTCTCTCCATTCCCTCATGCTACTAAAGATGCACCAGATTTTCTTTGCCAAGAGAGCATTGTTGATATGAGTGAGCTTCCAAATCCCCAGACCCCCGTTCTTTTTAGGGAGACAAACTTTGTCCCAACCAACAAGGGGGTACCTTTTATTCCTATTAGTTCCCATCCATAAAAAAATCCCTTTGGATTTTCTCCATTCTCTCGGCATATTTTCTAGGTATGGTGAAAAGGCTCAAGGCATATATAGGTAGGTTTTTAAGGATGGATTTAACCAGTTGACATTTTCTAGCTTGGCTGAGAGAGGATCCTTTCTAGCTAGCTAGCTTCTTACTAAACCTATCCAAGATGCCATTCCAGAAGGAATCAGAAGGGGTCATGCCCAAGGGGAGACCAAGGTAGGAAGAAGCAAGCTTCCCCACCTGAAAACCCAAGATTTTGGAGATTCTTTGTTGTCTTCCCTTCGGAGTGTTCTTAAAGAAAATAGAGTTTTTGTCCCAATTTATAAGCTGCCCTGACCCTCTAGAATAGGTATCCAAAGTGTCTTTCAAAGCCTTAGCTTTCCTAACCGAAGCCTCTCCTCCCATAATGGTATCATCAACAAATTGCTAATGCATGAAGGGAGTGCATTTGGAAGAAGGTTTAAATCCTTTGATCCTCCCATCTTTCTTTTTCTTCTCCATGAGTCTGCCAATACATTCCACCAGGATGATGAAGAGAATCAGTGATAGAGGATCTCCTTGACGAAGGCCTCTAGTGGGTTTGAAGAAATAATAGGGGGATCCATTCACTAAAATAGCTAGTGAGGGGGTGGTGACCAGCTGGGAAATTAGTTTGCAAGATTTGACATCAAAGCCAAAAGCCTTCAACACCAACTCCAAAAAGGACCAATCCACCCGATCGTAAGCTTTAGACATTTCAAGTTTGAGTAACATCCCTTCTCTCTTACCAGTTTCCATAGAGTGAATCACTTCATGCACCATGATAATTGAGTCCAAAATCTATCTACCTGGGACAAAACTAGATTGTTGTTGAGAGATGATTAGGGGGAGGAGCTTAAGTAGCCTCAAAGTGAGCACCTTCAAGATGATCTTATAAAATGAGTTGCATAAGATGATGGGTTTGAACTTATCCACAGTGTCATCCCCTCGCACTTTGGGAATAAGAACTAAGAAAATGGAGTTGATTTCCTTCAGGATGCATCTGGCTCCCAAGAACTTCTGAACCACCTTAACAACATCCTTCATAATGATAGGCCAGTACATTTGGAAAAATAAGGTAGGAAAACCATCAAGTCTAGGTGACTTATCTATTGAAATAGAAAAAAGAGCTTCTCTCACTTCAGAATCAGAAGGAATGGCCCAGATCATTTTATTATGGTGTGGTTGGAGGATCTGAGGGATGCAAGAGACAATATCGTCCTGGTCCACCTTAGAGAGAAAAGGATCCCAAGAAAGAAGGGAGGAGAAGAAAGAGATAGCTTCGAGTGAAATATCATCTTCCTTAGTCAACACACCCTGGTATTTTTTCAGGCCAAAAATCCTGTTGTTAGCTCTGTGTTTAAGTGTGGATAAATGGAAGAACTTTGTGTTCTAGTCTCCTTCCTTGAGCCAGTTGATTCTAGATCTCTGCCTCTAGAAATTTTCCTCTTTACTAATGATGTCATGTAAATCAAATAGGATGGATAGCTCTGCATCTCTACTTGAGGCATCATACCCATTTTCCTGAATGGAGGCTTGGATGGTAGAGAGATTAGAAGAGAGATCCTCTTTCATAGAGAATAAATGACCAAAATCTGACTTATTCCAAGCTTTTAACATCCTTTTAACATTACTAAGTTTCCTCGCTACCTTGAACATAGTAGTTCCTTCCACATCTATGCTTCACCAGCCTTTTAATCTCTCTAGAAGGTTGGGGTGGGAGGTCCACATTTTCTCGAAATGAAAAGGAGGAGGTTTGCAGGGGTCAAAAGGGACAATCGAAAGGGAAATGGGGGAGTGGTTGGACCCAATTCTAGGTAAAAGAGCTGATTTGGAGGAAGACGACTACAACTAATCAGGAGAAAAGAGGGCTCTATCCAGTCTAACCTGAATACACTCCTTACCTAAGCATTTATTGGACCAAGTAAAGCTACCACCCATGAGGTCCATATCCAAAAAGGCAAAATCATTGATAAAGTTTGAAAGATCATGCTTGCTATCCTAGTCCTAAGGTAGACCACCCTTCTTCTCCTTATCTAGAAGAGTGGTATTGAAGTCTCCCATAATGATGCCTTTTTTCAAGTTGCTATTCTAAACCATCCCTACTATGCTGGACCAGTAGGAATTTCTTTCTATCTTGTTGTTGGGGGCATAAATGTTGAGCAAGAACCAAAATTCATTGGAATGAATATTGTACACTTTACAAAATAGAATGTTACCAGCATTGGAAATCGATTCCACCCTGAAAAGATTTGACTTGTATAAAGTTAGCAGGCCCCTAGAGGCTCCATCAGAGTCCGTAGCCTCTCCACTCATCATGTTACTAAACTCTATATTTCTCAAATAATCCTTTTTCATTTTTGTTTCTTGGATCATCAAAATATCTGGTCTCTAGTCTCTGATCAAATTCCTAATGATTTCTTGTTTATGGGTGCCATTTAGGCCCCTGATATTCCATGAGATGATCTTCATTTTTTACTCTTGGAAAAGTCCTTCAGGGTGCTTTGGCACCCATTCGCCAAATATCTTCTAGTCTCTTCTTCTCTGGACTCCCTTTCTAATTTCCTACTTGCTTTTGTTGTAGATCCCACATCTGGTTTGCAACTACTCCTAGTCACTATCAGAGAAGCCTTGGATGGATCTCTGATTTGATTCTTCCTTAGTATCTCTTCCTTCTTTGCGAACTTTAGGGATCTATAAGCCTTATTAGCATTCATTGGGGTTCTATGAAGATCAACCCTTTGGTTCTAATCTTTCTCCTTATCCTCCTTATTTCTTATTTGGGTCGGTGCATCAATGGTGGAGACCAAGTTTTCCTCTGGATCTTGGAAGATGATAATTTCCCTATTATCTCTATCCTTGATCTCCTCCATGGAGCCTAGAACCGGCTGCTCCTCTCTAGGGGGAAGGTCCAAACCATCCTCTTGAAGACCATTCTGTGAGATGCCCTTAACTTCCTCTTCTCCAAGCTTGAGGGTCCTTTCCTTGACCTGGTCATCCACTAATGGCTGGGGTTTAGTTAAAGGTAGAGAGGATATGGGAAACTCTCCTTCCTCACTAGTTATCTTTCATAGGCTTCACACAATTTAATAAAATAAAATAGTTAGCTCAGATTCATCAAATATTTGATTTAACACTATTTGTTGTCACTCGATAATTATACTATTTTGTCACTTGGTCAAAACTAAAGTTTACTGATTCTCAACACCAACTAAACTTTATTTTCCATGTACTAACAATCACTTGGCTTGCACTATTTTTCATCTTTTCTCAACACCTCTTGATTTGCACTTTGCTTCCATTGATTTCTACTTAGCTTGCACTAATTGCTTAGGAAGGCTTGGCAGACACTTTTCTTACTTGATGTTCTTTTAGTCTTAACTTGATTAATCTTTTGTTTCAGACTTTAAGTAGATAAACAATACACTATAGTATTAATGTCTTACTTGATCTTAGTGCTTCTTTTTCATACCAAATAACCTAACCTTTCTCTAGGTGCTATTTTTATCTCCTCTTTTCAAATCATCTTCATCAGTCAACTAAATGATAGATATTTTACCTCAAAAATTTGTCTAAACAAAAGGTAGTAGTTTTGTCTTCAAATATGAAATAATGATTGTTTCATTACAAGTTCTTCACTTTGAAATAATCTTATATATACAATCTCCCTCTTTGGCATTCATGGCAAACTAGTATCAACAACAATACCTAAAACAAAATAAATCTTTGAAATTTCTTGCTCTATCAGTGTAGTATATGTCCTTCTTTTATGTAGGGTAATGTGAGCTTTGTCAAGTTCCTTTATTTCTCCATCTTTCTTATATCTCCCACTTTATAGCATATCTTCCTCTTTTTGATATTTAGGTGTATCCATCTTTGTCAGCTCTACTCTTTCATATTTTTTCTCCCTCTTACTAGATATATGCTTTCGTGTATTCATTTCTTGTTTCTCCCTCAATCATATTTTTAGGTATGTTTTCTCTATATAGTTGTTTCTCCCTCTTTGACAAAAATGACAAAGACTTCTCATCTTTGTATGCATATATAAATAGTTCAGGTTCTCCCTCTATCACCTTTCCTATCACTGTAAATCTTCTAATTTAGCTGAGTTTATGTAGGGCACTACTTATGTTTCTTAAATAGCTTTGGATAGGGGTATCACCCCTAGTTTACCTCTAATATACACATGAGCATCATTTGGTAAAGATTTTATGGAGATTTTAGCTATCTTTTCTTTTGTATTCACATATTCTATCCTCACTTCTTTTTCTTGAACTAACTCTCTCAAGTAATCATACTTGATTGCAATGTGCTTAGTCTTTATGTGCACCATAGGGTTCTTGAATATATTTATATCACTTGTATTATCAAAATTAAGTACCATAGTTTTAGTGATTTCCTCCTTCATACCTTTGAGTAGTTGTTTGATCCATACCACATTTGTACAATTTACTGCAATATCCACATATTCTGCTTTAAAAATAGATTGAGATATACAATTTTATTTCTTGTTGGTCCAGGAAATCAACCTGTTTCCTAAGAAAAATGCTCCACCACCTGTGCTCTATCTGTCATCAATGTTTACAGCCCAATCAACATCTGTGTAGGCTCTTAACTCAAAATTTTCATTTTTCTTCTAGTATAGACCATAGTCTTTTGTTCCTTTTAGATATCCCACAATTCTCTTCACAACCATCAAATGATTCTCCTTAGGGTTTATGGAGAATCTTGCAACAATCCCAATAGATAATATAATTTTAGGTCTGCTATGCACTACATATTACAATTTTCTAATCATAGACTTATACAATGTTTGATTCACATCAGTTCAATCATCATTCTTTGACAACTTGTGTCCTATCACCATAGGTGTGCTAACTAGTTTTGAATCTTCCAATCCAAAAAAAATCAATATTTCTTTCACATACTTAGATTAAGTGATTTATATACCATATTTCATCTAATATACTTGCAAACCAACAAAAAACTGATCTCTCCAAACATAGACATCTCAAATTCTTTATTCATTTCATTTGTAAATGCTTTACATAATGTATCTTGACCTCTAAATATGATATCATCCACAAAAATTTAAGCTAGTAAAATACCTTTACCTCCTTCTATCATCAAGTAAAGATTATTGTTATCATAAGTCCTCTCAAAAAAAATCTTCAAAAGATAATTGTGAAGCCTTTCATACCATGCTCTTGGGGCTTGCTTTAAATCATATAAAGCTTTGTGTAGTTTGCATGCCATGTTCTTTTTGTTAGCCTAAAAAAATCCTTTTGGTTGTTTTACATAAAATTCTTCTTCTTCTATTATACCATTTAGAAATGCTAACTTTACATCCATTTGATAAACTTTCAAACCTTTGTATGTAGAGTAAGAAAGTAGAGTTCTTACTTCGTCCAATCTTGCAATAGGGAAAAATGTTTCTCCATAGTCAATTCCTTCTTCTTGTGCATACCCCTTGCAAAATAATCTTTTCTTATTTCTTGTAACTTCACCATTTTCATCTGACTTGTTTCTATACACCCACTTGGTTCCAATCACATTCGTCTCCTCTAGTCTAGGAATTAGAGTTCATGTCTTGTTCTTCCCAATCTGCTCAATCTCTTCTTTCATTGATTTACTCTAGTCCACATTTTTTAAGGCATATCTCACAATCTTAGGCTCATGCATGCTTAAAAAACATGTATCACTTCTTAGCTTATTCCTTGTTGTTGGTCTAGCATCTTAATCTCCAATAATTTTCTTAGCAGGATGACGTCTTTTAACATACTTTGACAATCTTAATTTTTCTCTTCTTTCTTCAATAGGTCTATCAACTTATGAATCACTATGTACTTCTCTATTAGTTAATTCAACATTTCTTTCATGTACACTTAACTCAGAATCAGAATATGATTCAACTTCTATCTGCAACTCTGCTCCTAACTGTAGCTCAGTTCCTGAGTGCAACTCAACATTCATTTTATGTGACTCAACAATCACTAAAACTTGTCATTGATTAAAAAACTTCTTAACAACATCTTCATCAATAGGCATACCATCATAAAAGTATACAAATTATTTGTACTCTTTAGGTTCCTTCATAGGTTCAACTTCATGTACCCTTGTATATTCATCAAACTCCACATTTGCACTTTTCACAGCTTTGTTAGTGTTAGTATTTAAACACTTATAAGCTTTACTTCTTTTGGAATAGCTAAGTACTATACCTTCTTCACTTTCAGCATCTAATTTTCCATTCTTGAAATCCTTTAAAATGTAGCACTTTCTTCCAAATACCTTAAAATATTTTATGTTGGGTGAGTATCCATACCATAATTCAAAAGATGTTGAACGAGTACCTTTCTTGTGTTAGGATTAAACCACAAACATAAATAATAATTACATGCAAATATAAATAGTATCAAAAAATAATAGATCACATAGAAAAGAACACAAGACACCAAGATTTAATATGGTTCCCCAATCCCTAGGCTACATCCATCAAAGAGAAAGTCCAATATTATTATGATCCAATAATTACAACTTAATTACAATCTGTAATACCTTACAACTCAATACCACTACAAGAACCAAATTTTGCATCACTACTATGAAACAATCCCTAACCATAAGTGCCTTTATACAAGTATTAAACTACTTTA
Organism: Cupressus sempervirens; assembly: GCA_028749045.1. Lineage (NCBI taxonomy): Eukaryota > Viridiplantae > Streptophyta > Pinopsida > Cupressales > Cupressaceae > Cupressus > Cupressus sempervirens. The sequence goes on along the minus strand of CM053787.1, from coordinate 770,376,235 downwards.
GGGTTATACTTAATAATTACATGTCGGCCCAAAATCTTGATAAAATAGGACCCCAAAATTTTTTTGGGGGGATCTACCCTCAAACCCCTAAATAGCCATGGCCTAACAGCCTTGGCTACATTGGGAGCTACTACCCCCAAACCCCTACTTGGGGCCTAACCCAACCTTGAACCCTAATGAGGAATTATCGAGTATGTACAGTACTTCCCTAATCAGCCACCACAATCTAACAATCTCCCACTTGGGGACTAATCAGGCTCCACACCAAACAATAATCACCCACTTGGAGATTGATCCTATAGCTATGTTGCTACTCCATGAGACTCCTACTAGATCAAACCATGTTGGACTCTATTATTCCTTTATTTATGTTCACTCTAGAAGACCAACCAAAGTTGAAAAGTAGTTCAGCTTCTCCCTCGTTACAACTTTTTATAAAAATATATGTGGGATTGTCATCTGTATGTATCTTATCCAGCTTTAACTATCCATGCTCCAAAACTGACCGAATAAAATGGTACCATAAGTGTATGTATTTGGTCTTGGAATGTAGAGCCAAATTCTTTGCAAGATGAATGGCACTCTAACTATCTATAAAAAAAAAAATTTAAAAACTCCTATTGAGGGTGTCCCAATTCTTCCAAGAAGAACTATAGCCATATCATCTCCTTGGCTACCTTTGTAGCAGAAACATACTTTGCCTCTGTAGTAGATAAAGCATTAACCTTCTATAACCTAGAAACCTAGCTCACAGCTACCCCAAAAACAATAAAAACATAACCTATAGTACTCCACCTAGTATCAATATCCCTTGCCAAATCTAAGTCAACATAGCCTTGTAAATTAGTAGTAGAGCCCCCAAAGTGTAAACACTTATTAGATGTTCCTCTCAAATATTTGAGAATCCATTTGATTGCATTCCAATACTCAATTATTGGATGACTCATATACCTACTAAAAACTCTCACTGCATGTATAATATTTGGCCTAGTACATACCATAGCATACATCAAGCTTCTTATAGCTAAAGTATAGGGTACCTTGGCAATCTTATCCTCCTCTTCTTGTATCTTGGGACACATTTCTTTAGTCAACTTCAAATGAACAAGGATGTGCTGACATCTTTAGAATTCTCTAAAGAGAAATGTTACAACACCTTCTCAACATAATCAGCCTGATATAGCATCAATTTTTTGTTATTCCTATCTCTAAAAATCTTCATACCAAAGATTTTTTTTGCTACTCCCAAATATTTCATAGAAAATGCATGTGCTAACTAGTGTTTTAGCCCCTTAATATGATCCATGTTAGACCCAACTACAAACATATCATCAACATATAAAAATAAAATAATGTAGTTGTCATCATCCAACATCTTCAAATAAACACAATGATTTGAATGACACCTATTATATCAATGCTCATGCATAAAACTATTAAATTTCAAATACCATTTCTGAGGTGCTTGCTTCAAGCCATATAAAATTTTCGTCAATTTGCACACTAAGTTCTCCTTACCTTTCACCTCAAATCACCATGGTTGAGCCATATATATCTCTTCATCCAAATAACCATTAAGGAAGGTTGTTTTAACATCAAGTTTCTTTAAATGCAAATATTTAGTAGCCACGATACTTAAAATAGGTTAGATAGAAGTCATCTTAACAACAGGTGAAAATATTTCATCAAAATCAATGCCCTTTTTGTGTGCAAATCCTATTACAACTAACCTAGCTTTAAATCTTTTCTTACCTCTATCCTCTTCTTTTAACTTATAAACTCACTTATTATGTAAAGCTCTTTTATCTATAGTCAACTTGTGTAATTATCATGTCTTATTCTTCAGCAAAGAGTCCATTTCATCTTTCATTGTAGACTCCCACTAAATCTTAATATCCACCTATACAACTTCATCATAACATTCAGGTTCACTAGCATCAATAAGTAAAATTGAATACAAAGAGGGAGAAAATCTTTTTGGAGGTCTAATTCACATTGTTGACCATCTAACATTTACTAGTGTGTGTGGTATTTGTTGTTGTAGTTATTGCACATCATGAGGAATGGGTGGAACGTCAGCTTTTGAAGTATCATCCAACACTACATCATCATCCTCTTTCTTCTCATGTTGTTGCAATAGATATTTGTACAACACTTTCACATTGAATATGACATCCTTTCTTCTTAAAAATTTATTATTTTCAAAATCCAAAAGCCTATAACCAAATTCATTAATTCCATATCCAACAAATACACATTTCTTTGATTTATCTTCCAGCTTGGTTCTATTTTCAGAATCTATGTGAGCAAATGCTTCACAACCAAAAGTTTTGAAAAAAGAATAACTCACCTTCTTACTGGTCCATGCCTCCTCTAGAATACCACAACCCAAAGGAGTAGAGGGACCTCTATTAATCAAATATATAGTAGTATTGATAGCCTCCACCCACATGTGTAAGGGTAACCTAACATGCAACCTCATGCTCCTTACGCACTCCATTATAGTCATGTTTATGTGTTCAACCACACCATTTTTCTATGGAGTTCTTGGAATAGTTTTATGTCTATGAATACCATCAGTGGAGTAATAATCTTCAAATTCATGACTATAATACTCACCACCATTATCAAATCTTAAACATTTTAATTTCTTACCAGTCTCATTTTCAACCAAGCATTTCCATTTCTTAAAATTTGAAATACACTAGAATTATGTCTAAAGAAATAAACCCATACTTTTCTAGTTATGTCATCAATAAACATAACATAGTAATGAGAACCACCAAGGGAAGATACCTAAGTTGATCCTCATACATCAGTATGCACAAGCTCTAATTTCTCCTTTTTGTTTTCCTTCTCATTCTTCACAAAACTCACTCTCTTTTGTTTTCCATACACACAAATTTCACAAAAATCTATATTAACACATTTCAAACCTGGTAAAACTTTCTTTGAATGAAGTTTTTTCATACCTTTCTCACTCATGTTCCCAAGTTTGTTGTGCCATAGTGTTGTATCAAAATTTATAACAACTATTTGTTCTCTCCACTCAACTACAACAATTATTCCTGAAGATTCATTTTTCTCTAAAACAATTAATGTAAAAGGAACAATATGACATGTACAAAGATATAAGGTTCCTACTTTCACACATTTTTCTACTACAAGGGAACCTTTTAAAACCTTCTAGTTTTTATCATTAAAAGTAACTACACAAGCCTCATCACCAAGTTGCCTTGTTGAAATTAAATTCTTACTCAACCTTGGAACATGTCTTACCTCATGTAGTAGCCAATTATTCCCATTCTACAACTTAATCTTAACTTTTCCCTTTCCAACAATCTGATACAGTTCATTGTCCCCCAAATAAACAAGTCCAAAATCCCCTTAGACATAATATTTCTCAAGTACAAAAACCCTCCACTTCAAACAAGGTATTTCTCATGAAGTATTTATTCAGTATGAAAATGGAAAAAGATGGATCTATTCTAGATCATTTAAATGAGTTTAATACTATTACTAGGAAATTATCTTTAGTGGGTATCAATTTTGATGAAGAAATTAGGGATCTCTTGATTTTGTGTTCTTTGCCTGAAAGTTGGAATGGCTTGGTAATAGCTGTGAGTAATTCTATTCTTAGATCTAGTACCCTAAAATATGATGACAAGGAGCTAGTAATTTGGAGCTAGTATTGGCACAAACAAAGTTTGCATATAAAAACTTTTGTAGATAGGAGTATAGGAAAAAAACATTTTAAGATTGTTACTGGAATGTAGCCTAGAGATATATCAGACTTGAAGGATGTTTCTAGTGAAGAGAAGAGAAGTGATGAAGGAGAGGAATTTTCTTATTTATGGAGTCTTTGCATGACAAATTGAAATTGAAGTTGGAAAAAATTAATCAAAAGTACAAGGAGAATGCTGATAAGTCTAGAAGACATCATGTTTTTGAAGTTGGTGATAGGGTGATGGTTCATTTGAAGAAGGGTAGATTTCTTATTGAAAAATATAGCAAGATAAAGATGAAGAAGTTTGAACCTTGTAAGATCTTGAGAAAGTTTGATAGTGGTAATGCTTATGAAGTTGAGTTACCTAATGATATGGATATATCTCCTATATTTAATATTGTTGATTTGTATAGGTATCATGAGTCAAATCATGAAATTTTTGTATCAAATTATTATCCTAAAAGGAAGATTGAAAAGGTTGAATAGGTATTGGAGCAAAGAGCTGGTAAGAGCACAAGAGGAAAAAATTACTATGAGTATTTGGTGAAGTAGAAGAATAGACCAGTTGAAGATGCTACAAGGATTTTTCAATCTAAGTTGGATTCAACTCAAGCTGTGACACTTTCATGATTTATGAGAATCATTTATTTAAACTGTAGTTGTCTGATGTAGGAGCATCTTGGGTTGCCTTGTAGTTTTTCTCTTTTTTTTATTTTGGCATTTTAAACCAAGTTCCAACACTATTGACCAAGTTTTCTAATTTCAAATGAGTTCCAACAATGTTGACCAAGTTGTCTAGTGTCAAGGTCCAACAATGTTAATCAAGTTTTCTAGTGTTAACCATGTTCGAATAGTGTTTACCAAGTTCCTTCAATATTAACCAAGTTTTCTAGTGTTGACCGAGTGTTCCTTCATGTGCTAAGAAAATCTATTATTGATAATACTTGGGTGCTTCATTGATTGAGTTGTATATATTTTTAGTTCTTAGTTGGAGCCAGCTCTTATATTTAATTCAGATCATGAATTTAGGATCTTAACTAGGGATGAGTGTTGCCAATTTTTGGGTCAATCTTTATATTATGTAATGTTCTAGAATCTTTTTTAAGTCATTTTGTGAAGTATAAGTAGAGGTATTTGGTTTAGTTTAGAGTAGGAGTTAGAGAGTCAGAGCAGATGTTTCTAAAATTGTGAATTTGAAGTTGGATCATAGATCTTGAATTTATATTTTGTATTTGGTCATAACCTTAAAGGACATATAGTTGGGCACATATAAGATGAATCAATAAAGTGTTTTGTTCTCTCTCTCTCTCTCTCTCTCTCTCTCTCTCTCTCTCTCCCCCCCCCCTCGCCCCCCTCTCCACCCCCCCTACCCTTGGTGTTTTTCTCTATGTTGTTTTCTTCCATTGTATTAACTCAACAAGGTGATTGGATAGTTGGGTGTGCCTTTGGTCCTAGCTTTTCATATCCCTCCTTGCACCATTATTTTAGTTATCCTCTATAGGAAGGTCTCAAGGTTGAGTAGGAGTCTTAGAGTTGAATGGGAGAAAAGAAAGATGAGGGTAAGACAAAGGTTGAGAATTTTAGCATGTAGAACTTTTATTTATGAAAAATGAAAACGGAGGACTATCTTTATCAAAAGGATTTATGGAAACCATTACAAATAAAAACAAAGAAAAAGGCAAGTATGCAGATGAGGACTATGATATTTTGGATAGAAAGACACTTGAAAGTATTCATCTATGCTTGGTACAATTGGTGGCATTTATTTATTATCAAATTAGAGACAAATAAAGAGTTTATTGAAACCCTAGCAAAGTTGTATGAAAATTCCTCCACTTTAAATAAGGTATTCACATGAAGTGTTTATTTAATATGAAGATGGAAGAAGGTGGATCTATTGTTGATTATTTAAATGAGTTTAATATGATTACTAGTTAATTATATTTCATAATTGTTAATTTTAATGAAGAAATTAGGGCTCTCTTGATTTTATGTTCTTTTAATGAAAGTTGGAATGGTTTGGTAATGGATGTGAGAAATTCTATTTTTGGTTATAATACCCTAGAATTTGATGGTGTTATTGGTGTGATTCTAAGTGAGGAAACTTGTCTAAAAAACTTAGGTGGATCCACATTAGGAAGTGTCTTAAATGCATAATGAAGAGGTAGAATGAATGAGAGAAAAATAATTCTAGAAATCATGGTAAATCATGAGGAAAATAAAAGAGAAAGAGATCTCAATCTAGAGGACTAAGAGATTGTTGATACTATAGAAAAGCAAAGCACAAGAAGAAAGACTGCTAGGCTCAAAATAAAAATGAATGAGATAAAAAAGAAGGAAATATGGAGAAAAATGTGCTAATTAATAAATCTAAAGGGGATTCTTTTCTTCTTTCCTTAGAAAATATTGATGATTCATGGGTTTTTAGATTCAAGGGCTTCATTTGATGCTACTTCCTGTAGTTGTTTTTTTCTTGATTATGTCCAAGGCAATTTTAGGATTGCATATTTTGGTGATAGTGAATTGTTTCAAATTATTGAAAAATGGAAAATTAAGATTAATTTACAAAATTGGAATCATATCCTACTACAAGAGGTAAGACATGCTCCAAGACCAAGTACAAATTTATTTTTAGCAGGGCAACTAGGTGATGAGGGTTGTATAGTTACTTTTAATGATAAAAATTGGAAGGTTTCAAAAGGTTCATTAGTAGTAGAAAAAGATGTAAAAGTAGGAATCTTATATCTTTGTATAGGTCCTACTATTCCTTCTAGTTTAATTATTTCATAGAAAAATGAATATTCAAGAACAATTATTGCAATTGAGAAGGGAGAACAAACAATTTTTGTATATTTTGAAATAGCACTATGGAACAACCAACTTGGGCACCTGAGTGAGAAAAGTATGAAATTACTTTATTCAAGGAAAGTTTCACTTGTTCTAAAATATGTCATTATGGATTTCTATGAAGGTTTTGTAAATGAAAAGAAAAAAAGAGTAAGCTTTGTGAAGAGTGGGAAGGAAAAGAAAAATGAGAAACTAGAACTTGTGTATACAAATGTATGGGAATCAGCTCAGGTATCTTCTCTTTATGGCTCTCATTATTATGTTACATTCATCGAGGATGGAACTAGAAAAGTATGGGTTTATTTAGAAAAAAAATAATGTATTCGTAACTTTTAAGAAATGAAAATGTTTGGTTGAAAATAAGACTGGTGAAAGGATAAAATATCTCAGATCTAACAGTGATGGTGAGTATTGTAGAAATAAATTTGAAGATTATTGTTCCACTAATGGTATTCATAGACAAAAAAAAATTCACCCAAGGACACTACAAGAAAATGGAGTGGTTGAATGCATGAACATGATAATAATGGAGTGTGTGAGGAGCATGAGGTTGCATTTTGGGATACCCTCAAACATGTGGAAAAAGGCTATAAATATTATTTTTTATTTAATCAATAGAAGTCTCTCTACTCCTTTGGGTTGTGGTATTCCAAAGAAAGCATGAACTAGTAAGAAGGTTTGTGATTCTTTTTGTAAATCCTTTGATGATGAAGCATTTTCACTTATAGATTATGAAAATAGAACCAAGATGGAAGATAAATCTTTAAAATGTGCATTTTTTGAATATATGAATTTGGTTATAGAATTTGGGACTTTGAAAATCATAAAATTCTAAGTAGGGATGTCATATTTAATGAGAAAATGGTATACAAAGATATATTGTAACAACATGAAAATAAATAAAGTGATCATGTATTTATTGATGATACTCCAATAGATGATGTTCCTATAGTTCCTTTTTCTACACAAGCAACAACAAATTCCATAAACTACAGTGAATGTTAGATGGTCAATAAGGCTAAGTAGACCTCCAAAATGATTTTCTCCCTATTTGTATTCTATTTTATTAACAGATTCTTGTGAACCTATATTTTTTGATGAAGTTGTGTGGATGGATATAAAACTTTATTAGGAGTCTACAATGACAGATGAAATGGACTCCTTGTCGAAAAATTAAACTTAGGATATATGTAAGTTTCTTGCAAGTAAAAGGTCTTAACAAAATAAATGGGTTTATATATTGAAAGGAGAGGATATAGGTAAGAGAATATTTAAACCCAGGTTAAATGTAAAAGGACTTGCATTAAAAAAGGAATTAATTTTGGTGAGATGTTTTTTTTTTCAGTTGTTAAAATGACTTCTATTCATACTATTTTTGGTATTGCATCTACTAAATATTTGCATATAGAGCAACTTGATGCTTCATGTTGATTTGGATGAAAAATTATATGGAAAAAATTATAGAGATTTTAGGTCAAAGGTAATGAAAACTTAGTGCACAGATTGAAGAAATTTTTATAAGGCTTGAAGCAAGAACCTTGGTAATGGTATCTTGAATTTGATATTTTTATGAATGAACATGGTTACAGTCAATGTCATTCTAACCATTATGTTTATTCTAAGAGTTTGGATGATAACAACTACATTATTGTATGTTTATATGTTGATGATATAATTGTAGTTGGGTCTAACATGGATCACATTAAAAAATTGAAACAATAGTTAGAACATTCATTTTCTATGAAGGATTTGGGGGCATCAAAACAAATCCTTGGTATGAAAATTTTTAGAGATAGTAAAAATAGGATATTGACTCTATGTTAGGCTAATTATATTGATAAGATGTTGCAAAATTTCTCTATGGAGAATGCCAAAGTTTTCAACACACCATTTTTTGGTCATTTGAAATTGACTAAGAAGATGTGTCCAAAAACACAAGAAAAGGGGGATAAATGTTGAAGGAAATATGATGTATGTTATGGTTTTATTAGGCCAATTATTGCACATGTAGTGGGAGTCACTAGAAGCTATATGAATCTCCCTAGTATTGAGCATTGCAATGCAATCAAATGGATTCTTAGATATTTGAAAGGAACATCAAGTGTTTATATTTTGGGGGACCTACTATGAATTTGTAGGGCTATGTTGACTTAGATTTGGCAGGGGATCTTGATATTAGGAAATGTACTACATGTTATATATTTACTATTGGTAGGATAATAGTTAGTTGAGTTTCTTGGTTATAGAAAGTAAACACTTTATCCAATTCAAAGGAAGAGTATGTTACTTCTATCAAGGTAGCTAAGGGGATGATATGGAATTACTTATTTATATAAGAATTAGAACATCCACATAGGGATAATTATATTTATATAAATAGTTAGAGTTGCATTCATTTTTCCAAGAATTCAACTTCACAATCAAAGACAAAACACATATAGTTGTGGTACCATTTTATTTGGTCAGTTTTGGATGATGCATAGTTAAACTTGGACAAGATACATATATATGATAATCTAGAAGATAAAAACACATTAAAAAATGTAGGTGAACTAGAATGTTATGATGAATTTTTGCATGTGGACACAAAGATTCAATGGCAGTTTGCAATGATGGAAGAAATGGACTCCTTGCTTAAAAATTAGAGTTGTGATTTATGTAAGTTGTCTATAGAGAAAAGGGATTTGTAGAATAAATAGGTTTACAAGATGAATGAAGAGGATGGAAGTAAGAAAAGAATTAAAACCCAATTAGTTTAAATAGGATTTTCACAGAAAAAGGGCATTGATTTTGATGAGATATTTTATTTAGTAAGGAAAATGACTTATATTCATATTATTTTTAGTATTGAGGCTACTAAATTTTTTGTATTTAGGGTAAATTAATGTTAAAACAACTTTTATTCATGGTAATTTGCATGAAGAAATATTTATGGGACAACCATAGGGGTTTGAGGTTAAAGGTAAGGAGAACTTAGTATGAAAATTGAAGAGAATTTATATGGCTTGAAATAATAGTTAACACATTCATTTTCCATGAAGGATTTGTGGGCATAAAAAAATCTTAGGTATGAAAGTTTGAAGAGATAGGAAAAATAAGAAATTAAATCTATCTCAAGCTAATTATATTGAGAAGGTGTTGCAATGTTTATCTCTGGATAATGCCTTATCGACACACCATTTCCTAGTCATTTGAAATTCACTAATAGGATATCTTTAAAACATAAGAAGAAGAGGATAAAATGTCCAAGGTATCCTATGGTTTAGATGTAGGAAGTTTGATGTATACCATGGTATGTACTAGCCTATATATTGCACATGTAGTGAGAGTCATTAGTAGGTATATCAGTCATTCGGGTATTGAGAATTAGAATTCATTCAAATGAATACTTAGATATTTGAGAGGAACATTCAATAAATATTTCCATTTGGGGGGCTTTGTAAGGATATGTTGGCTCATATTTGGCACGGGATCTAGATATGAGGAGTAGTACTACAAGATATGAATTTACTATTTTTGGGAGAATAGTGAGCTTGGTTTCTAAATTACAAAAGGTAAATTCTTTATCCACTATAGAGGCAAAGTATGTTGTTGTTATAGATCCAGACAAGGAGATCATATAGCTTTGATTCTTCATAGAAGAATTGGGACACCCACAAAAGGATAAATATTTGTATAAATATGACTAAAATTCCATTCATCTTGCTAAGAATTATGTTTTATATTCAAAGACAGAATACTTATAATTATGGTACCATTTCATTGTTCAATTTTGGGTGATAGAAAGTTAAAGCTAGAAAACATATACACTGATGATAATCCAAGAGATGTGTTTACAAAGGTCATGACAAGGGAGAATTTAAACTCCTCTTCAATTTGAGTTGGTCTTCTAGACTGAATAGAATAAAGGAATAGGTGATTCTATAATGCCCCGCTAAGGGATCCAAAGAATTAACCTAGAATTTCACTAAGTTTGGTAGCATTTTTTTTTTATAATAAAAAAAAATACCACAAATAACTTATGCACCATAATGGAAGCAATAGTAATGTCCATAATATAAATAACAGATTACATTCTTTAAGGATCCCTTAACTTTGAATTACATCTAAAATAACTAACATTATTGAAACCATCTAATACAACAACCACATGAAATAATAATGATAAGTCCAATGTATATACATTACATTCCAAATGCTCAATCATCCACTGTACATGTCACAGGGTATGAAAAGCTTAAAAGAATATACATATGTGAAACAAGGTACATCATCTTATTCTAATCCAAGATACATCAAAGTAAAGATAACCACATGATACATCATCATAGAAGATATAAACATCCATCATAAAGATCAAACATAATAAACTAAGTACACAGTTCCTCCCAACCGTTAATAGCATCATTAGACCATCGTGGGCTCTAGCCATTCCTCCGTGCGTAACATTCCAAATCACCGAAGAGATCATTGGTATTAACATAGTAGGAATGTCACTCCTAACATATAATATATCATATGCGAAAAGTAATCTAACATGCAAATAAAAGCATAAGATAACATCATCTAACATATGCTAATCATCAATGAAAGGATTCATATCCACCATCATGAAGGACACATCAACCACGATGTCTCAATGAATCTCAAATGATAGGAGTGGAAAAACACTACCACCCAACAGCGTGGTACCTAAGTGGTCCACTCCCACCGTGCTAAGGAGATAATCTCAAGTCCCAAATAGACTATCCAAAACACATAGCATAAATCTCTATAAGTCCAGGAATCCTAAAAGTATACTAACTCAAAGGTTCCATCACACAAAACTGACATCTAATTTCCAGAGGCACACGAAGACATGTAGGAACCTAGTATGCAAGCGGGAAAGTGACATCGCATATATCATGTACAAGTTACCCTGGCAGTTAGCTAAACTCCATGGGTCCATACTGATTCTCATGCGGCCACTAGTATCCTCTCATACTAACGAGGCATACTATGGAATGCAAGGTCGCAACCATGCGTTCTCTCTACTCCCATCCTAGTCTATACAAGCACTCAAGGCATGGGCGAGAACAAAACAATTATCTTTTTAGGTTCATTTAGTTAGTTTTAGGTGTGAATTTTTTCACTTTTTAACCAACTTACAATGAGTTACCCTGGCAGCCTCTTAGGGCCCCGGCCCCCATTGCAAGCCACTTCCTGACACTACAAGCAGATAACCTACCCTAAGCTCATGGAATCATAAATCTAAAAATCATAAAAGATAATCCATAATAAAATCATCAAATATGCATAAAAGCATAAAATCATGACCACAACAGCTCTCTATTGGCAACTGAAGCGTCACTGATAGTCAAAAGTATCCATTGGTTCTCAATAACCAAAGTATATCTCAATCATACTGATCAAAGACTCCAAAATGGTTGAGTTAGACATGTCACAACATGACATCATAAAACACATTTCGGTCCCATCATAGCGACTACAAAATAAACCAAGGATAATTGATCGAAAAATGGTTAAGTCAAGTGTCTCATACATAAGAATCTCAACTATAAAAATTAGTAATTAAAAACATTACATAGAGAATTCCATCACATAACCATGGTTGGGTTTATAAAGATCGAGATTAAAACATCATCATGACATCACAATCACATAACCTCCAAGCCTCTGGTAGACGTCCTATAACCGGTCAACACTAGTCAACCCAAAATCCAAAACAATAGCATAAAGAAAACACAATGCAAACACATGTTTTGGTTTTGCTAAAATTACATACTTGAATTTAAATGTGGAAGTTTCAGTTTATGTTTTCCAATCTAGATATCAAGTGGAGAAATTTCAAGTTTTGCCTAACCCATGTATTTGTTTGATAGATAAAAGTTTCTCCCCAGAACCATTAGACTCAATTTTCTAATTGATCTAACAATATTTTGTTTATATAAACTTGTTTGAAAAATGACATTCCCAATGAATCCAATATTATCAACAAAATTTGCATATTTCAAAACTTTGACTTATAACACGTTCTAACAATTAACCTTAATTAAATTAAGTTTAATTAAGTTAATTATTAATATCTCTTCTTTTTAATAATAATTGATAAATTATTATTCATATTTTTAAAACATTTATCTTTTACAGAATGGTCCATCCATACAAATCATTTTAAATAAAATAATTATTTATAACTAATATACATATACTTATATACATACATATATATATATATATATATATATATATATATATATATATATATACAAAATATACATATATTATAATATATAATAATAACATTTTATAAAAATGAAATATAAAAATTGAATTATCAAAACATATCATGATAACCGCACATAACTTAATATATAAAAAATTTAACAACTTTATACACTGCGATTTATGAAAGAAATCACGAGGGCTAATTAAAGTAATCGTATTGTAGGTACACTGCGGATCGCAAGTACACTGTGGTCGAAGGTACTCTGCGATATTCGCAGGCCTGTGGTGGGTGGGGCATTGGCTTCCCGCCCGCCCAACATAAATAAAATTTTAATTTTTTTTTTCATATAACATTTTTTAATAACGTTTCTCATATGGAAAAAAAACAAATCGCAATGCAATTTAATAAATTCTCACTGCAGTAAGTTATTTGAATTTTCAAATAAATAAATAAATATATATATATATATATATATATATATATATATATATATATATATATATATATATATATATATATATATATATATGTATATATATATAAATGTATATATGTGTGTATATATATATAATATATGCAAAATTTTATCCTGTATCATAGCATATAAACATACAGATATATATGATATATATATATATAAATATATATATACATATATACATATATATATATATATATGTGTGTGTGTGTGTGTGTGTGTGAGAGAAAATATAAACACGTATATTTTACAATGAACATATACACAATTTATTTAAAGATTCCAATTTTCAGAATTTTTCTATAGACTATTTGGTCTCAAAATTTATTCAATAAATCATCTAATGGATTTGGCTACAATTTAAACCCTAGCCTCGTGTTCTCTTTAGATCTATGCATATAAAGAATCTTAAATAAATTTTAGCTACCCATATTGAGAATGCATACAATTAAAATAAAAAAATCCTTAGAAGACATATGAAAGACACGAAGAAGACAGGAAGTGCAAGATGCAGAAATAGCATAAGTAAAATCACAAGAATCTACTCGAATTTTGATGCTAATTCGCTCTTCCCTCAGAAAACCTCCAGAGCAAGTTTCTCCCTTCTCGAAAGTTTCTGAGTCCTCCAATGCTCCAAAATGCTCTCCAAACGCTATGTCTAGGCTTCTAGGAATGCCTGAATATAAAGAGCTCTCAGGAAACACCTAGAATGTCTCTAAAAATAGCTAGAAGGTGTCACCAACTAAGCATGTGTCTTTTCCAACCTTCTAGATGAGTCATAAGTTTGTAGACACCATGTGCTTAATTGATGCACTAAACCCGTGTTGTTGACATATGAGAAATAAAAAGGTGCGTTAACTCCTAAGCAAACTTATAACTCTAATTTACTTTTTATATAACTTCTATTTAAATTTTTATAACTTTTATTTTAATTTTTATAACTTTTATTATTATTATTTATTTATTAATTTATTATTTATTTTATAATTATTATTAATTTAATTTCTAATTTTTTTATTTAATTCTTTTCCCTCAATTAATTCTCATTTAATTAATTATAATCAAAATATCAAAGATCATGATATTATATTTATTTTTTTCCAAATAATTAATTAATTAATTAAATCTATTTATTAGGACTTAATTAATAGAAAATTCACCATAGACCTCCAAGATAAAATATGAAAACCCATCATAGAACAATTTATACAAAATCAGTCTAAAGGGTTAAATATCCAGATACTTGTCCTACCTCACTAAGACAAATGGTTTAAGGGTTTGGGATTTGGACTTGAGAATCTATCTCCCTTCTCTTATCATTGAGATAATGTAATAGGTTATGCTCATCCTGGCAATTCAGGGAATTCGATATCCGGTACCTGCAACCTTTATAAAAACTATGCATGTACATACAATCTATATAATGCTAAGCTAAATAGGCAATGGCAGGAAGTGGTGCATCGTGTAGATCCCGACTAGTAGGTGACTACGACTCCCTTCCTTAACCACATCAGAAATGCCTTACAATATGAACAAACACACACACCATACACATACAAGTATGGGGTAAGTATCCATAATAAAGCACATGAGATAATAAACCATCTAATTAATCATCAATAATAACTAAAAATAATGTAATGATAATCATGCATACATGAAATGTAAAGTCTAAATGATCTCATCATATACCAACTGAATCCATAACATAATTTCTGATAGTGTCAAAATAATACTACTAATCCATCAACATAAAACTAGTCTAACATAGTCTGATAATGATAACAACAATATGTCTAGAAAGATGTGAATGAGGGCAGGCACTACATCCACCCCCCCTTGGATTAGGCTTACTCTTGGAAGCCTACAAATAAGTAGGGATATAACTCCCACAATCTAGCTACATCCTCCCATTTAGCTAAAGAATCATCAGTAGGGTCCCATTGGACCCTTACCTACTCGATGGTTCAACCCTTAAGGGCCAACTCTCGCGGCTCCAGAATATGAACCAACTCCAAAGCCAGCTACCCATCTTCTACCTGCAACGCATTCCAATCCAAAACATGTACAACATTAGGAATATACTGCCTAAGTACTGAAACATGAAAAACATCATGAATGCGTGCTAGGTTGGGTGGTAGAGCAAGGCGGTAAGCAACTAGGCTAATCCTCTCTAGAATCTCGAATGGTCCCACAAAGCGAGGTGCTAGCTTAGAACCCTTTCCATATCAGATTGGACTCTTTTGTGGTCACACTCTTAAGAAAACCTTATCACCCACAGAAAACTGCTTATCTATCCTATATGCATCAGCATACTTCTTCTGCCTATCTTGTGTCGTAGTCAAATGCTCACGGATACGCACTACCTATTGCTCCATATCACAAAGCATCTCAGAACCCAAAAAGATGTGATCCTCAAGGCTATCTCAACTCAAGGGTGTACGACAAGGACATCCATATCATGCCTGAAATGGTGCCATGCCAATAGAACTATGATGCTCGTTATTGTAAGCAAATTCCACTAGGTAGAGATAGTCCTCCCAATGTCTCTGCCTATCCATCACATACATCCATAACATATCCTCCAAAACCTTATTCACCCTCTCTATCTAACCATCTATCTCTAGATGATATGTTGAACTAAAATTTAATTGTGCTCCAAGCTCATGCTGCAATGATGTCTAGAATGCGGATGTGAATATAGGATCCCTGCCAGAAATGATCTTTCTAAGAATGCCATGTAATCTCACAATGTCACGCATGAAGACATTGGCTACAGAAGATACTTTGTAGGAAGACCTAATCGATGAGAAATGGACCACCTTAGTCAACCGATCAATGGTGACCATGATAGCATCATGACGACGGATAGTCATAGGTAATCCTACTATGAAATCCATGGAGAGGATATCCCACGTCTAAGAAGGAATGAGATTTGGCTACAAAAGTTGAGCTAGGTGCTGATGTTTTGCCTTAACTCTTTGACACTCAAGACACCTAGCCACAAAATCAGCAATGTCATGCTTCATCCCAGACCAAAAAAAACAAACATCTCAAATCAACATGCATCTTCTTGACACCTGGATGTATTGAGTAAGGTGTACGATGGACCTCAGCTAAAATCAAGGTGTGAAGCTCATCCAGTAATGGCACATAAATCCTCCCAAAATTTCTTAGAAGACCATCTGACTCTCGAACATAACCTACAAACCTACCTTCCAAAGGTCTTCTTGAATCTATCTCTTTGCACACTTCCTGATACCAAGAATCTGTAGGAAGTGCCTGAAGAATCCGACTCCTCAAATCCACACTAAGAGTCATAGATGATATAACATGACTCCTACGACTCAAAGCATCTACCACCACATTCTCCTTTCCCTAAATGTACTTAACCTCAATATCAAACTCGCATAGAAATTCCATCCATCGCCTCTAGCGAGCATTCAAATTAGGCTAGGTGAAAATGTATTGAAGACTGCAATGATCACTTTGTAGCTCAAATCTATGCCCAACAAGAAATGTCTTCACCTTGTCAAAGCATAAAATACTTCTACTAACTCAAGATCATATGTAGGATAATTTAGCTCATGATCCTTTAGCTTGTGTGATTCATATGCAATCACCCGTCTATTCTGCATCAATACTGCCCCAATCCCTTCTAGAGAAGCATCTGTACACACCATGAAATCTCCTTCTGAATCAAGTATGACTAAAATTGGTGCACTGGTCAAAAGCCCCTTGAGCTTTTGAAAAGCTTCTTCACATTTCTCCATCCACACAAACTTCTTTCCTTTCCTTTGAAGATAAGTGATAGGATATCCTATCCTAGAAAAGTTTTGGACAAATTTGCGATAATAACTAGCTAGGCCCATGAAACTATAGATCTCTGACACATTAGTCAGTGTACGCCAATCTATTATTGCCTAAAACTTTGTAGGATCCACTAAAATACCATCACCTGAAATGACATGCCCTAAATACTAAATCTCTGATTTGAAGAATTTGCACTTAGCTACATTGGCATAAAGTTGATTATCTCTCAAACATTGCAATACCAACCGCAAGTGTTCCTCATGCTCCTTCTGAGACTTCGAGTATATCAATATATCATCAAGAAACACAAATACAAACCTATCCAGATAAGATTAGAACACACCATTCATCAAACTCATGAAAATTGATGGAGCATTAGTCAACCCGAAAGGTACCACTATGAACTCATAATGCCCATACCGAGTTTGAAAGGCGGTCTTGTGAATATCAGCCTCCTTAATGCAAAGCTGGTGGTATCCTGACTTAAGGTCAATCTTGGAGAATATTGTAGCTCCCTTGATCTGATCAAATAAGTCATCAATCTTAGGCAGAGGATACCTGTTCTTAATAGTCACCTTATTCAACTGTTTGTAGTCAATACAAAGGCATAAAGAACCATCTTTCTTCTTCACAAAGAGCACTGGAGCTCCCCATGGTGATACGCTAGGTCGAATGCTCCCTTTGGCTAGAAGTTCCTCTAGTTGAAGATGTAACTCACCCAATTCCTATGTAGTCATGCAATAAGGAGCTTTAGAGATAGGCTCCGCTCCTGAAATCAGATCAATACTAAAATTAATGTCCCTCTTTGGAGGCATGCCTGGAATCTCACTAGGAAAGACATCTACGTACTCCTATAAAATCAAATGATCTAAAGTCTTCCTAAAAGGATCTTCCTCATCAAGATCATTTACCATAACAGCAAATATCTGACATCCTTTATAGAAACTCTGCTTCAATTGCATAGCAAAAATCATCTGTAGAGATATAGGCCTTGGTATCCCAACTATCTTCACTTCATTCCCTTGGTGATCTTGGCACAAAATAATCTTCTTCCTGCAATCTATACTATCTCTATGAGATCCAAGTCAGTCCATGCCTAAAACCACATCATAGAAACCAAGGGATATGACTCAAAGATCCACTGCAGCATCAAAGCTTCCTAAGCTAAGCCCACACTTATGGACTATAGAATCTGTGGAGAGCTTAATGCCTGAGGCTAGTACCACTTGCCAACCATGAACTTGCTTCACTGCATCTAGCTTACACTTAGAAACTATAGATGGTGAAATAAATGAATCTGTAGCTCCTGAATCAAACAATACTAAAAGAGATATACCTTGAATAGCACCTGTGGTCTCAACCACTATCCCCTAATGATCTGCCTAACGATAATCAACTGCTACTAAAACTCTATGAGCTCTACCTACATCACCAACTATAGGCTCTGAAAATATAGGCCTAGGTCCTAAAAACTGAGGTGCTCGCTATGGATAGTGAGCTGCATAATGTTCAATCTGATCACATGAATAGCATTCTGTATTTCTACCAGATCCTCTACCCATAGGTGGTACATTTGATTGCTGACGACTGTTCCTGCTAACAAAAGACTAGCTACTCTGAGTTGGTTGATTGGGCTGATTTTGTTTATTGCATCAAGTATTGCGATTGTTCTTGGAGTTAGAACCTTTGCCACCACCTTGGGCCTAAGAATTTGATCCCGTTTGTTGTTGTGTTTGCTGAGACTGCTGCTGATACTATTTCCCCTTAGAGAAAGAAGGCTTCTTGTTACCACCTGAATTGTAGTTGCCTTTAGATCCTGATGCTGTTGGCACTCCTACAAAACCTCTTTGACCAAGGTTGACACTTTTCTCAACTAGGATAGCTTGATGTACTGCATCCTTAAGAGTTTTTGGCTCAAATACCTTGACACCCCCAATTATACGGTTATTCAAACCCCTAATAAAGTGTTGTGTCAACTGAGCTAAATTTTCACTGAATCTTGAAAAATACATGAGCTCATAAAACTTACACTCATACTCGGTCATTGACATAGTATACTGTCTGAGATTATGAAACTCATCAACCCTTTGCTGCTTCCATTCCTCTGGTAGGAATCGTTCATGAAAACTCTCTAAGAATAGTTCCCACATGAAACTGCTCATATCGATTCCTAGCTTCTTCTCCTCAATTGTCCACCAAGTGGCCCCAAAATTCTCTAAATTAGTGATCACAAATCTCGCCTTAACATTGCTATCAAAATCTTGCATGGCAAAAATCCTGTCGAGGGAAATAAGCCACTGCTCGGCCACATAACCAGAACCTTGCCCATTGAAAGATCCTTCATCTGAGTGGACACAATGGACCTTTGATGATCCTTTCAAGGACTCCTAGATCTAGGTCTATGCTCTTGTTTTGTCTGATGTGCTTTGGGTTGTTCTTGAATAGGAGGTAGATGTTCAAGAATAGTCTGCATCATCTATCTCAAACCAACCTCTTCAGACTCAGCTTGGTCCTCTCTACGGCTATCTTCCTTCTACCTACTAACATGCTCTCCTCTGCTCTCTTCATGAGCAGATCCCTCATGGGTAGACTCATGGACACTAATAGCTCTGCCACGACCATGACCTCCACCACGACCTCTACCACGGCTTCTAAAAGAAGACCTTGTCCCAGATACCATCCTACAATAGTACAAAGTACTATTACAATCAAAAACACTTGTTTGCAATAGACTAAGTTCAATTTAAGTGAAATTTTAAATTTTGAAACTAAGTGTTGAAGTATGAAAAATATACAAGTAACAATTCAGGTTCTGTTTCAATTCACCTAGTTTCAAGTTTGAAGAGATACACTCAATAGTTCAAAGTTTCTAGTTGTTCCAAAATGCCCAGAGCTCCCAATGTAGAAACTCGGGCTCTGATACCAAATGTAATGCCCTGCCAAGGGATCCAAAGAATTAACCTAGAATTTCACTAAGTTTGGTAGCATTTTTTTTTCTAATAAAAATAAATGCCACAAATAACTTATGCACCATAACGGAAGCAATAGCAATGTCCATAATATACATAACAGATTACATTCTTTAAGGATCACTTAACGTTGAATTACATCCAAAACAACTAACATTATTGAAACCATCTAATACAACAACCACATTAAATAATAATGATAAGTCCAATGTTTATACATTACATTCCAAATGCTCAATCATCCATTGTACATGTCACAGGGTACATATATACATATGTGAAATAAGGTACATCATCTTACTCTAATCCAAGATACATCAAAGTAAAGATAATTACATGATACATCATCATAGAAGATATAAACATCCATCATAAAGATCAAACATAATAAACTAAGTGCATGGTTCCTCCCAACCGTTAATAGCATCATTAGACTATCGTGGGCCCTAACCATCCCTCTATGCGTAACATTCCAAATCACCAAAGAGATCATCGATATTAACATAGTAGGAATGTCACTCCTAACATATACTATATCATATGCAGAAAGTAATCTAACATGTAAATAAAAGCATAAGATAACATCATCTAACATATGCTAATCATCAATGAAAGGATACATATCCACCATCATGAAGGACGCATCAACCATGATGTCTCAATGAATCTCAAATTATAAGAGTGGAAAAACACTACCACCCGACTGCGTGGTACCTAAGTGGTCCACTCCCACCATGCTGAGGAGATAATCTCAAGTCCCAAACAGGCTATCGAAAACACATAGTATAAATCTCTATAAGTCCAAGAATCCTAAAAGTATACTAACTCAAAGGTTTCATCACAAAAAATTGACATCTAATTTCCAGAGGCACAAAAAGACATGTGGGAATCTACTATGCAAGTGGGAAAGTGTCATCGCATATATCATGTACAAGTTACCCTTGCAGTTAGCTAAACTCCACAGGTCCATACTAATTCTCATGCGGCCACTAGTATCCTCTCATACTGACGAGGCATACTATGGAATGCAAGGTCGCAACCATGCATTCTCTCTACTCTCATCCTAGTCTGTACAAGCACTCAAGGCATGGGCGAGAACAAAACAATTATCTTTTTAGGTTCATTTAGTTAGTTTTAGGTGTGAATGTTTTCACTTTTTAACCAACTTACAATGAGTTACCCTAGTAGCCTCTTAGGGCCCCGGCCCCCATTGCAAGCCACTTCCCGAAACTACAAGAAGATAACCTACCCTAAGCTCATGGAATCATAAATCTTAAAATCACAAAAGATAATCTATAATAAAATCATCAAATATGCATAAAAGCATCAAATCACTATGAACAAGCATCCATAGAAAATCATGACCACATCAACTCTCTATTGGCAACTGAAGCATCACTAATAATCAAAAGTATCCATTGGTTCTCAATAACCAAAGTATATCTCAAATATACTGATCAAAGACTCCAAAATGGTTGAGTTAGACATGTCACAACATGACATCATAAAACACATTTTAGTCCCATCATGGTGACTAGAAAATAAACCAAGGATAACTGATCGATGAACCAAAAATGGTTAAGTCAATTGTCTCATACATAAGAATCTCAACTATAACAATTAGTAATTACAAACATTACATAGAGCATTCCATCACATAACCATGGTTGGGTTTATAAAGATCAAGATTAAAACATCATCATGACATCACAATCACATAACCCCCGAGCCTTTGGTAGAC
Organism: Cupressus sempervirens; assembly: GCA_028749045.1. Classification (NCBI taxonomy): domain Eukaryota; kingdom Viridiplantae; phylum Streptophyta; class Pinopsida; order Cupressales; family Cupressaceae; genus Cupressus; species Cupressus sempervirens. The sequence goes on along the minus strand of CM053787.1, from coordinate 770,354,431 downwards.
GTCCTATAACTAATCAACACTAGTCAACCCAAAACCCAAAACAATAGCATAAAGAAAACACAATGCAAACACATGTTTTGGTTTTGCTAAAATTACATACTTGAATTTAAATGTGGAGGTTTCAATTTAGGTTTTCCAATCTAGATATCAAGTGGAGAAATTTCACGTTTTACCTAACCCATGTATTTGTTTGATAGTTAAAAGTTTCTCCCCAGAGCCATTAGACTCAATTTTCTAATTGATCTAACAATATTTTATTTATATAAACTTGTTTGAAAAATGACATTCCCAATGAATCCAATATTATCAACAAAATTTGCATATTTCAAAACTTTGACTTATAACACATTCTAATAATTAACCTTAATTAAACTAAGTTTAATTAAGTTAATTATTAATATCTCTTCTTTTTAATAATAATTGATAAATTATTATTCATATTTTTAAAACATTTATCTTTTACAGAATGGTCCATCTATACAAATCATTTTAAATAAATTAATTATTTATAACTAATATACATATACTTATATACATACATATATATATATACATATTTACATATATATATATATATATATATATATACAAAATATACATATATTATAATATACAATAATAACATTTTATAAAAATGAAATATAAAAATCGAATTATCAAAACATATCATGATAACTACACATAACTTAATATATAAAAATTTTAACAACTTTATACACTGCAATTTATAAAAGAAATCGCACGAGCTAATTAAAGAAATCGCACCACAGGTACACTATGGATCGCAGGTACACTGTGGTCACAGGTACTCTACGATCTTCGCAAGCCTGCGGTGGGTGGGGCATCGGATTCCTACCCGCCCAACATATATAAAATTTTAAATTTTTTTTTTCATATAACATTTTTTAATAACGTTTTTCAAATGCAAAAAAACAAATCGCAATGCGATTTAATGAATTCTCACTGTGGTAAGTTATTCGACTTTCCAAATATATATATATATATATATATATATATATATATATGTATATATATATATGTATATATATATATGTATATATATATGTATATATATATATATGTATATGTATATATGTATATGTATATATGTATATGTATATATGTATATGTATATATGTATATGTATATATGTATATATATATATGTGTGTGTATATATATATAATATACGCAAAATTTTATCCAGTATCACAGCATATAAATATACATATATATATATATATATGATATATATATAAATGTATATGTGTGTGTGTGTGTGTGTGAAAATATAAACATGTATATTTTACAATGAACATATACACAATTTATTTAAAGATTCTAATTTTCAGAATTTTCCTATAGACTATTTGGTCTCAAAATTTATTCAATAAATCATCTAATGGATTTGGCTACAATTTAAACCCTAGCCCTGTGTTCTCTTCAGATCTATGCATATAAAGAATCTCAAATAAATTTTAACTACCCATATTGAGAATGCATAAAATTAAAATAGGAAAATCCTCAGAGGACATATGGAAGACACGAAGAAGACAGGAAGCGCAAGATGTGGAAATAACATAAGTAAAATCACAAGAATCTACCCAAATTTTGATGCTAATTTGCTCTTCCCTTAGAAAACCCTCAGAGCAAGCTCCTCCCTTCTCCAAAGTTCTCGAGTCCTCCAATGCTCCAAAACGCTCTCCAAACGCTATGTCTAAGCTTTTAGGAATGCTTGAATATAAAGAGCTCTCAAGAAACACCTAGAATGTCTCTAGAAATAGCTAGAAGGTGTCACCAACTAAGCATGTGTCTTTTCCAACCTTCTAGATGAGTCATAAGCTTGTAGACACCATGTGCTTAATTGATGCACTAACCCCCGTGTTGTTGACATATGAGAAATAAAAAGGTGTGTTAACTCCTAGGCAAGCTTATAACTCTAATTTACTTTTTATATAACTTCTATTTAAATTTTTATAACTTTCATTTTAATTTTTATAACTTTTATTATTATTATTTATTTATTAATTTATTATTTATTTTATAATTATTATTAATTTAATTTTTAATTTTCTTTTATTTAATTCTTTTTCCTTAATTAATTCTCATTTAATTAATTATAATCAAAATATCAAAGATCATGATATTATATTTATTTTTTTCTAAATAATTAATTAATTAATTAAATCTATTTATTAAGACATAATTAATAGAAAATTCACCATAGACCTCCAAGATAAAATATGAAAACCCATCATAAAACAATTCATACAAAATTAGTCTAAAGGGTTAAAAATCACGAAATATGTCATCCAACACATTTAGTGGGTAAAATATCCAGATACTTGTCCTACCTCACTAGGACAAATGGTTTAAGGGTTTGGGATTTGGACTTGAGAATTTATCTCCCTTCTCTTATCATTGAGATAATGTAATAGGGTACGCTCATCCTGGCATTTCAGGAAAGTCGATACTCGGTACCTATAACCTGCATAAAAACTATGCATGCACATACAATATATATATAATGCAAAGCTAAACAGGCAATGGCAGGAAGTTGTGTATCATGTAGATCCCGACTAGCAGGTGGCTACGACTCCCTTCCTTAACCACATCAAAAATGCCATACAATATGAACAAACATGCACACCATACACATGCAAGTATGGGGTAAGTATCCATAATAAAGCACATGAGATAATAAAACATCTAATTAATCATCAACAATAACTGAAAACAATGTAATGATCATCATGCATACATGAAATGTAAAGTCTAAATGATCTCATCATATACCAACTGAATCCATAACATAATGTCTGATAGTGTCAAAACAATACTACTAATCCATCAACATAAAACTAGTCTAACATAGTCTGATAATGATAACAACAATATGTCTAGAAAGATGTGAATGAGGGCAGGCACTACAAATTCTAAGGTGGTTAAATCCAATGGGAGCCTCATGTGGTAATTGTATCACTACAAGATCATTCTCCAACTAGGATATTTTTATTTAGTGTAGATTTTGATTAGTCTCCAAGTGGGAGATTGCTGATATGTGGTGATGGATCAGGAAAGTACTATACACTTTTCATAAATATATTTGGTTGACTTGGCAAGGATTTTTGAGTTGACTCATCAATCATTTCCTAAGGTTGACTCGTCAGTGTTTTCAATGTTAACTTGTTAAGAAAAAATGATGAAATGGATAGTGGTGGGAAGAAGGTATAAATAGAAAGAGTAAGGAATACACAAGATTCACAATGTTCCAATGTAATGTAATGAACTACAAGCCTACAATACCTAAGATGATTAACCAAGACCTATGCCCTATTCCAAGGTGATTGAATGGTCCTAAAACATCAAACATAATATGATTAAACTAGTTTTACCTTTCCTCAAACTCGCTTTGGTCACAAACTAAACAATGCATATTCTAGGCCTAGTAGCCCTATTGATTAGGTCTGTTGTAGCCTTTAAAATTTCATAACTCTTCAAAATTCCAAAACACCAAGGAAAAAATTTACATTTTTAGATACCCTTTATTGATTAATTCAACATATCAAAAGGGCGGGCATGGTTCCTTCGAAGAATATTCCTTATTCCAATGTCTGATCAACAATTTATGCTTGCAAAAAGATGGTTTTCAAAAGAAACTTTGTCTTAAACTTACTTCCAGACTCTAGGACTCTCAAAAGTCTCATAAAATGGATCCAATTAGAAGAATCTACAACTGATTCCAATGTATAGTCTCAGCAAACACAAAAACCCCAAATCATGCCCTCAAACCCACAAAATCTAGGGTTTTGTCAATCTATGCTCTATCAATCTCTACTCTCCCAATGCCTTCTTCAAGAAGTAAAGGTCGTAACACCTTTTCTTTGACATGTATGGATGAAATCCAACACATAAGTGGCCCCTCCTTGAGGTAAAACTACTATTGCTACAGCATACCAAGAAAATTCAATGGAAAATGCTTCCAAACAGCATGATGATCACCAAGAATCTATCTCCTTCCTTCACAACAGTATGTTAAAGGGTTAATAATATATTATATAGATAAAATTAGTGTCATTCCATGAGAACTAGGCATACATTCATGGAATGACCATTTCTTTAAGAGTTTTGTCAAGATTTCTTGAGGAAAATCTGAAAATGTTATTATAATCAGCACTGGAGAATGCAAGAAAAATGGAAAACCTTCAAACCAAGTGTGAAATGAAGTGTGGAAACATTAAAAAATTTCCTTGATTCATCCAATGTCCAATGGATTTCAAAAAACACACAAAACAAAAAGTAAACTCATGAAAATGGAGATTTTCCTTATCAAATCTATGTGTAATCTTTACAATCACTTCCCCTATCTATACAAATGACTTCTCCAAAATATATAATATTCCATATAACCTTCCTAACCACCTTTGGTCAATATAGGAATGATTAAGAGCCTAAAACATAAAAGAAAAATTTTTCCCTCCTAAATCCAATTAACTATTGTAATTAAAAATTTTTGAATTTACAACATTACAAATTTTGAACTTTGAAAGCATTTAAACTAATCTAACCTTGCTAAATCAATTATATAGTCTTATTAAGAATTCCTAAATACTAAAATATCCCATTATGATCCCTTTTACATCATGATGGCTATTTAGTCTCTTTTTGAGCCTTTGGGACCTAGGATTTACATATTTTGCAATTTTATGCCATGATAGGCTTTAAAACTTCCTAGTTAATTCCACCATGATATAAGTGGTTTGTCTTCATTCTTAGAGTCCTCTAGTTTTCCTTTTTTTCCTAAAGTGCCTCGACACCATACTCCCCACCTTTAAAAATATTCTTGCCCCAAGAATGAGACTTGCCAAAATGGTGTTGCTTTTCATGGTACTATTGTTTTGATGGCTACATGAAATCTCTGAAAGTCATAGGCCTCTTCCTCTAACCTACATACAACTTATTAGGATAATAATCAACATGGTTATGTCTTTTATTCACCCCTAAACAAATGGATTGTGTAACTTTTTCCATTGTGGTTTGTGTCCTTGCCTAATTTTTGTGTCATTTCTTCTACCCTCCAGACATCTGCAACTTCTTCCCTTGACTAGTATCTCTGTGTCCAATTATTGGACAATAGATGGTACCTACTTTTATGTACTTGTAATCTTCAAAACTTGTTTTTGGCATTCCCAAGGTGTTTTGATTTCTAGGAAAGTCTGCCCCAAGATTTTGATTTATCCTCCAACTAGTGTCCTTCTTGTCTCTATGTTGACCTTGCAATGGTATCTTATCAAAGAAACACATAGTGATGGGTTCCTGGCTTTTGTAAGTGGATGGTTGTAACTTATACTTCTCCTTTCCCTTATGCACAATGTATGTGTTAGAATATAAATCATGTAAGGTTCTCCTAGAAATTTTTCAAGCCCTTCCTAATATCATATGTCCATAATTCATTGAATTGACATCACACCAAACCTGATCTTGATATGGACCAATTGAAAAATTTACAAGAGCCCTTTGACTAACCTTTACATTCGACTCTTGGTTTACCCAAGTGGCACTGTAAGGATTAGGATGTTTTACTAATGCCAAACCCAATTTAGAAACCATATTAATCTAAACCAGATTATAATGAGCCCCTAAATCAATGATGAAAGTACATACTTTACCTTTTACCAAGCATCTAGATCTGAAGATACCTTCTTGTGTTGGTGGTAATGTTGATCCTCCATTCCTCATAAGAATATGTTCTCCTTCCCAGGTAGTATTATGGTAGATTTGTCTTCTTCTTCCTCCTTTGTTAGGTTTACTTTAATTTATTTTCCTTTATCTAAATCAATCCATTTTGGACACTAAAAAATTGATGACCCACTTCATTACAATAAAAACATCTCCTTGTGAAGAATCAACTTCCTCTTCCACCTCCAAATCATCCTCCTCTATAACCTCCTCTTGTATCAGATGTAAACCCTTTGTCTTTGTCTTGATTACTTGAATTATCTACTTGATTTCTTCCTCCTCTTCCTCACATGGAAGATCCTCCTCTATTTTTTTCCCTCTTACTCTTCCTTTTCAATTACTTCTTTTCCCTAGTGGCTAATTTGAAACATTCCCCAAGGGTCCTAGGAATGTTTAAACCAATCTCATTTTGAATGTTGAACTTTAGTCCACCCATATACCTTGCAACTTTTTCATCCTCTTCTTGAATTCCTTCCCTTATTCTTAGGGTATGAAACTTCTTAGTGTAGGACATGACATTCATGTCTCTCTACTTCAAGTTATTCCTTCTCATCTTCATTTGTATAGCCAAGTTTGATGGTAAAAATTGACTTCTTACCATTGTCTTCATCCTATCCCAATTTGAAATCTTATCTAGGCCTCTAGCCACTCTTTCATTCTATAAACTTGTCCACCAAGTAAGGGTTGTTCCCCTTAACTCTACCTTTTCCACTTTCACCTTATTGTCTTCTTCTATGTCCTCTAGATGAAAATAGTTTTCAAGTTCCACTATCCATCCAAGCACTTCTTCACTTTCCATCTTTCCATGATAGATGGATAAATCCACTCCTATCTTCAATCTAGTACCTTGTACTACCTTTATCAACTTTAAAAATCTTCTTTCATTAGGATCATCTATTGCTTCATGATCCTCTCGCTCCTGTCTTACATCATGATTCCCTTCATTGTAGTGTCTGCCCTTGTTCACATCTTTTTTGGACATTGTTGTTGTTATTATGAGACTATGATAGATTAGTTTTATGGTTAATGGATTAGTGGTATTATTTTGAGACTATCACACATTATGTTATGGATTTAGTTGGTACATGATGAGATCATTTAGACTTTACATTTCATGCATACCTGATGATCATTACATTGCTTTATTTTTAGTTGTTGTTGATGATTCGTTAGATGGTTTATTATCTCATGTGTTTTATTATGGATACTTACCCCATACTTACATATGTATGGTGTGCATGTTTTCTTATTGTATGGCATTTCTGATATGGTTAAGGAAGGGAGTCGTAGTCACCTGCTTAGTCGGGATCTATACGATGCACCACTTCCTACCATTGTCTGTTTAGCTTAGCATTATATATATTGCATGTACATGCATGGTTTTTTTGTAGGTTGTAGGTACTGGGTATCGACTTCCCAGAATTGCCAGGATGAGCGTACCCTATTATACTATATCAATGATAAGAGAAGGGAGATAGATTCTCAAGTCCAAATCCCAAACCCTTAAGCTAATTGTCCTAGTGAGGTAGGACAAGTATCTGGATATTTTACCCACCGAATGTGTTGGATGACATGATTCATGATTTTTAACCCTTTAGACTAATTTTGTGTGAATTGCTCTATGATGGGTTTTCATATTTTATCTTGGAGGTCTATGGTGAATTTTTTATTAATTAAGTCTTAATAAATAGATTTAATTAATAAATTAATTATTTGAGAAAATTCATATAAAATATCATGATCTTTGATATTTTGATTATAATTAATTAAATGTGAATTAATTGAGGAAAAATAATTAAATAAAGGAAAATTAGAAATTAAAATTAATAATAATTATAAATAATAATAAAGTAATAAATAAATAATAATAATAAAAGTTATAAAAATTAAAATGAAAGTTATAAATATTTAAATAGAAATTATATAAAAAGTAAATTGGAGTTATAAGCTTGCATGGGAGTTAACGCACTTTTCTATTTCTCTTATGTCAACAACACGGGGGTTAGTGCATCAATTAAGCACATGGTGTCTAAAACCTTATGACCCATCTAGAAGGTTGGAAAAGACCCATGCTTAGTTGGTGACACCTTCTAGCTGTTTCTAGAGGCATTCTAGATGTTTCTTGAGAGCTCTTTATATTCAGGCATTCCTAGAAGCTTAGACATAGCATTTGGAGTGCAATTGGAGCATTGGAGGATTCGAGAACTCTGAGAAAGGGAGCTTGCTCTGTGGGTTTTCTGAGGAAGAGCAAATTAACATCAAAATTCGGGTAGATTTTTGTGATTTTACTTATGCTATTTCCGCATCTTGCATTCCCTGTCTTCTTCGTGTCTTCCATATGTCTTCTGAGGAATTTTATATTTTTATTGTATGCATGCTCAGTATGGGTAGTTTAATTCATTTGAGAAATTTATATGCATAGATCTAAAAAGAACACGGGGCTAGGGTTTAGATTCATAGTCAAACCCTTTAGATTAATTATTGGAAAAAAAAATTGAGATCAAAGACTTATAGGAAAATTCTGAGAACTGGAATTTATATATGTTTATATTTTCAAATTTGAATACATATATATATATATATATATTTGATTAAACTCTGTATATTTATATATATATATATATACACACACACATATATATATACATATATACTTATATATATATATATATATGTATATGTATATATATATATATATATATATATGTATATGTATATATATGTATATATATATATATATATATATATGTATATATATATATACATATACATACACATATATATATATATATATGTGTATGTATATGTATATATATATATACATATATATATATATATATATATATATACATATATATACATATACATATATATATATATATATATATATATATATACATATGCATATATACATATATATATATATTTCGTTAAAAAAAAGTCGAATGTCACAAAATTCACAGCGAGCGAATGATGCATCACGATTGAGGAATGCGTTTAGTAAAACGCAATTTATAATTATAACTTTGAATAGGCAGGGGGATGTGTTTCCCACTCCCACCGGCGATATTGCAAAAGAAAACTGTGGTACCATAGCGTACCTGCAATCTGCAGTGTACCTGCGACTGCAGTGTACCCTGTGATCTGCAGGTCAGACATATATATGTGTCAGCGGTTATAAACTCGCCATGTGTTGTCAAATGTTTATTCAATTTTTTTATATATAATTCCTTTATAAGTTAATAATTATATATATATATGTATTTATATATATATATATATGTATTTATATATATATATATATATATATATATATAAGTATATGTATGTATATACATTATTAATAATAAATAATTGATATATTAATAGATATTTGGAATTTAAAGAGTAATTCTTTAATAACAAGTTATTTTATATTGTTGAATATAAATTCAATATAAGCTTTTATTTTAGAAAATTGAATATGAAAAGAATTTCAAATATTATTTTGAAAAAAGACATTTAGAACATTTAGAAAATTGAGTCTAATGGTTTTTGAAGAGAAACTTTTATCTACTAATACACAAACATGGGTTAGGTTAAACGTGAAATTTCTCCACTTGATATTTAAATTGGGAAATGTAAACCGAAACTTTTGCATTTAAATTCAAGTTTGTAAGTTTAGCAAAACCAAAACATGTGTTTGCATTGTGTATTTTTTATGCTATTATTTTGGGTTTTGGGTTGACTAGTGTTGACCAGTTATAGGACATCTACTAGAGGCTTGGGAGTTATGTGATTGTGATGTCATGATGATGTTTTAATCTTGATCTTTATAAACCCAACCATGGTTATGTGATGGAATGCTCTATGTATTGTTTGTAATTACTGATTGTTATAGTTGAGATTCTTATGTATGAGACACTTGACTTAACCATTTTTGGTCATCGATAAGTTATCCTTAGTTAGTTTCTAGTTGCCATGATGGGACTATAATGTGGATTTATTCTTGATGATGTCATGATGTGACATGTTTGACTCAACCATTTTTGGAGTCTTCGATCAGTATGATGAGATATATTTTGGTTATTGAGAACCATTAGATACTTTTATTATCAATGATGCTTCAGTTTCCAATAGAGAGCTGTTGTGATCATGATTTTCTATGGATGTTTTTTCATGGAGATTTGATGCTTTTATTATGGATTATCTTTTGTGATTTTGAGATTTATGATTCCATGAGCTTAGGGTAGGATATCTGCATGTAGTGACGGGAAGTGGCTTGCAATGGGGGCCGGGGCCCTAAGAGGCTACCAAGGTAACTCATTGTAAGTTGGATTAATAAGTGATAACATTCACACCTGATACTAACTGAATGAACCTAAAAAGATAATTGTTTTGTTCTCGCCCATGGCTTGAGTGCTTGTACAAGCTAGGATGGGAGTAGTGAGAGTGCATGGTTGCGGCCTTTCATTTCGTAGTATGCCTTGTCAGTATGAGAGGGTACTAGTGGCCACATGAGATTAGTATGGACTTGTGGAGTTTAGCTAACTGCTAGGGTAACTTGTACGTGATAAATGCGATGACACTTTCCCGCTTACATAGTAGGTTCCTACATGTCATTGTGTGCCTCTGGGATTAGATGTCGATTTTATGTTTGGAACCTTTGAGTTAGTATACTTTTAGGATTCTTGGACTTATAGAGATTTGTGCTATGTGATTTTGGATAGCCTGTTTGGGACTTGAGATTATCTCCTCAGCACGGTGGGAGTGGACCACTTAGGTACCATGCGGTCGGGTGGTAGTGTATTTTCCACTCTTATCATTTGAGATTCATTGAGACATTGTGGTTGATGCGTTCTTCAAGATGGTGGATGTGTATCCTTTCATTGATGATTAGCATATGTTAGATGATGTTGTCTTATGCTTATATTTGCATGTTAGATTACTTTCTACATATGATGTTGTATATGTTAGGAGTGACATTCCTACTATGTTAATATCGATGATCTCTTCAGTGATTTGGAATGTTATGCATAGAGGGATAGCTAGGATCCACAATGGTCTAATGATGCTATTAATGGTTCAGAGGAACCATGCACTTAGTTTATTATGTTTGATCTTCTATGATGTTGTATCATGTGATTATCGTTACTTCAATTTATCATGGATTAGAATAGGATGATGTACCTTATTCTACATATGTATATTCTTTTGAGCTTGTCATACCCTGTGACATGTATAGTGGATGATTGAGCATTTGAAATGTAATGTATAAAAATTGGACTTATCATTATTATTTCATGTGGTTGTTGTACTAGATGGATTCATGTATGTTAGTTAATTTGGATGTAATTCAATGTTAAGGGATCTTTAAAGAATGTAATCTGTTATGTATGTTATGTTTACTTTTAGATGGACATTGCTATTGCTTCTGTTATTGTGCATAAGTTATATGTGATATTTACTTTCGTGTTTTAAAAAAAAAATGCTACCAAACTTAGTGAAATTCTAGGTTAATTCTTTGGATCCCTTGGTGGGGCATTACATTTGGTATCAGAGTCCGAGTTTCTAGATGGGGAGCTCTGGGTATTTTGGAACAACAAAAACTTTTAACTATTAAGTGTATCTTTTTGAACTTGAAACTAGGTGAACTGAAACAGAACCTGAACTGTTACTTGCATATTTTTCATACTTCAAACACTTAGTTTCAAAACTGGAAATTTTACTTAAACCTAAACATAGAACTGAACTTAGTCTATTGCAATGTGTCATTGTTGTAGTACTTTGTACTATTTTAGGATGGTATCTGGGACTAGGTCTTTTGTTAGAGGCTGTGGTAGAGGCCGTGGTCATGGTAGAGCTATCAGTGTCCATGAGTCTGCCCATGAAGGATCGACTCATGTAGAGAGCAGGGAAGAGCACTCTTGTAAGCAGCAGGAAGAGAGCCATAGAGAGGACCAAGCTGAGTCTAAAGAGGTTTCTTTGAGACAGATGATGTAGACGATTTTGGAATGTCTACCTCCTATTCAAGAGAAACCCAAAGTGCATCAGACAGAACAAGAACATAGACCCAGGTCTAGAAGTCCTTGAAAGGATTGTTAGAGGTCCATTGTGTCCACTCAGATGAAGGATCTTTCAAGATCCAAGGTCAAGCCTTTCAATGGGCAAGGTTCTAGTTATGTGGCCGAGCAATGGCTTATTTCCCTCGATAGGATTTTTTCCATGCAGGAGTTTGATAGCAATGTTAAGGCAAGATTTGCGATCACTAATTTAGAGAATTTTGGGGCCACTTGGTGGACAATTGAGGAGAAGAAGTTGGGGATCGATATGAGCAATGTCACATGGGAACTACTCCTAGAGAGTTTTCATGAATGATTCCTACCAGAAGAATGGAAACAACAAAGGGCTGATGAATTTCATAATCTTAGACAGTATACTTTGTCAGTGATTGAGTATGAGCGTAAGTTTTATGAGCTCATGTTTTTTTCAAGGTTCAATGAAAATTCAGCTCAATTGACACAACATTTTATTAGGGGTTTGAATAACTGTATAATTGGGGGTGTCAAGGTATTTGAGCCAAAAACCCTCAAGGATGTGGTACATCAAGATATCCTGTTGAGAAAAGTGTCAACCTTGGTCAAGGTGGTTTTGTAGGAGCACCGACAACATCATGATCTAAAGGCAACTACAATTCAGGTGGTAACAAGAAGTTTTCTTTCTCTAAGGGGAAACAATATCAGCAGCTATCTTAGCAGACACATCAATAGAAGGGATCGAATTCTTAGGCTCAAGGTGGTGGCAAAGGTTCTAACACCAAGAACAACCACAATGCTCAACACAATAAAAAAAATTAGTCCAATCAGCCAGCTCAGAGTAGCCAATCTTTTGTTAGCAGGAACAGTCATCAGCAATCAAATGTACCACCTATGGGTAGAGGATCTGGCAGAAATATAGAATGTTTTTCATGTGGTCAGATTGGACATTATGTAGCTTAGTGTCCATAGCGAGCACCTCAGTTTTCAAGACCTAGACCTATAGTTTCAGAGCCTACAGTGGGTGATGTAGGTAGAGCTCATAGAGTTTTTGCAGCAATTGATCAGCGTCAGGCAGATCATCAAGGAACAGTGGTTGACACCACAGGTGCTATTAGAGGTATATCTCTTTCAGTATTGTTTGATTCAAGAGCTACAGATTTATTTATTTTACCATCTATAGTTTCTAAGTGTAAGCTAGATGCGGTGAAGCAAGATCATGGTTGGGAAGTGGAACTAGCCTCAGGCATTAAGGTCTACACAGATTCTATAGTTCATAAGTGCAGGCTTAGCTTAGGAAGCTTTGATACTGCAGTGGATCTTCGAGTCATACTCCTTGGTTCCTATGATGTGGTTTTAGGCATGGACTAGCTTTGATCTCATAGAGCCAGTACAGATTGCAGGAAGAAGATTATTTTGTGCCAAGATGACCAAGGGAATGATATGGAGATAGTTAGGATACCGAGGCCTATATCTCTATGGATGATTTCTACTATGCAAATGAAGCAGAGTTTCCATAAGGGATGTCAGATATTTTCTATTATGGTAAATGATCTTCATGAGGAAGATCCTATGAGGAAGACTTTAGATCACCTGATTTTATAGGAGCACGCAAATGTCTTTCCAAGTGAGGTTCCAGGCATGCCTCCAAAGAGGGAAATTGACTTTAGTATTGATCTGATTCCTAGAGCGAAGCCTATCTCTAAAGCTCCTTATCACATGACTACATATGAATTTGGTGAGATACATCTTCAGCTAGAGGAACTTCTGGCCAAAGGGAGCATTTGACCTAGTGTATCACCATAGGCAGCTCCAATGCTCTTTGTGAAGAAGAAAGATGGTTCTTTGCGCCTTTGTATCGACTATAGACGGTTGAATAAGGTGACCATTAAGAAAAGGTATCCTCTACCTAGGATTGATGACTTATTCGATCAGATCGAGGGGGCTATAGTATTCTCCAAGATTGACCTTAAGTTAGGATACCACTAGCTTTGCATTAATGAAGTAGATATTCACAAGACCACTTTTCGAACTTGCTATGGGCATTACGAGTTCACAGTGGTACCTTTTGTGTTGACTAATGCTCCATTGGTTTTCATTAGTTTGATGAATGGTGTGCTCTGATCTTATTTGGACAGGTTTGTATTTGTGTTTCTTGATGACATATTGATATATTCTAAGACTCAGAAAGAGCATGATGAACACCTACGGTTGGTATTGCAATGTTTGAGAGACAATCAAATTTATGCTAATGCAGCTAAGTGTGAATTCTTCAAATCGGAGATTCAGTATTTAGGGCATGTTATTTTTGGTGATGGTATTTCAGTGGATCCTACAAAGATTTAGGTGATAATAGATTGGCCTACACTGACTAATGTGTCAGAGATTTGAAGTTTCATGGGCCTAGCTAGTTATTATCACAGATTTTTCCAGAACTTCTCTAGGATAGCACATCCTATCACTTCTCTTCAGAGGAAAGGAAAGAAGTTCATGTGGACGAAGAAATGTGAGGAAGATTTCCAAAAGCTCAAGGAGCTTTTGACCAATGCACTAATTTTAGCTGTACCTAATCTGAAAGGAGATTTCATGGTGTGTACAAATGCCTCTCTTGAAGGGATTGGGGCACTGCTGATGTAGGATGGATGGGTGATTGCGTATGAATCATGCAAGCTCAAGGATCATGAGTTAAATTATCCTACACATGATCTTGAGTTAGCAGCAGTAGTTGATGCTTTGACTAAATGGAGACATTTCTTGTTGGGGCATAGATTCAAGCTACATAGTGATCATCGTAGTCTTCAATACATTTTTACTCGGCCTAATTTGAATGCTCACCAGAGGCGATGGATGGAGTTTCTATGCAAGTATGATTTTGAGTTTAAGTACATTCAAGGTAAGGAGAATGTGGTGGCAGATGCTTTGAGTCATAGGAGACATGTGGTATCATCAATGACTCTTAGTGTAGATTTGAGGAGTCAGATTCTTTGGGCACTTTCTACAGATTCTTGGTATCAAGAAGTGTGCAAAGAGATTGATTCAGGAAGATCTTTGGAAGGTAGGTTTTTAGGTTACATTTGAGAATCAGATGGTCTTTTAAGACATTTGAGGAGGATATATGTGCCATCTTTGGATGAGCTTCGCACCTTGATTCTAGCAGAAGCCCATCGCACACCTTACTCAGCACATCCAAGTGTCAAGAAGATGCATTTTGATTTGAGATGTTTGCTCTTTTGGTCAGGGATGAAGCGAGACATTGCTGATTTATTGGCTAGGTGCCTTGAGTGTCAAAGAGTTAAGGCAGAACATCAGCACCCGGCTAGACTTTTGCAACCAAATCTCATTCCTTCTTGGAAGTGGGATATCATCTCCATGGACTTCATAGTAGGATTACCTATGACAGTTTGACGTCATGATGCTATCATGGTCACTGTTGATCAGTTGACTAAGGTGGCACATTTTTCATCGATCAGGTCTGCCTACACAATAGCTTATGTAGCTAATGTCTTCATGCGTGACATTGTGACATTACATGGTATTCCTAGAAAGATCATTTTTGACAGGGATGATGTATTCACATCTGCATTCTGGACATTGTTGCAGCATGAGCTTGGAGCGCAGTTAAACTTCAGTTCGGCATATCATCCAGAGACTGATGGTCAGACAGAGAGGTTAAATCATGTTTTGGAGGATATGTTATGGATGTATGTGATGGATAGGCAGACACATTGGGAGGACTATCTCTACCTAGTGGAGTTTGCTTACAACAACAAGTATCATAGTTCTATTGGCATGGCACCATTTCAGGCATTATATGGACATCCTTTTCATACACCATTGAGTTGGGATAGTCTTGAGGATCGCATCTTGTTGGGTCCTAAGATTCTTCGTGATATGGAGCAATAGGTAGTGCGTATCCATGAGCACTTGACTACGGCGCAGGATAGGCAAAAGAAGTATGCTGATACTCATAGGATTGATAAGCAGTTTGTTGTGGGTGATAAGGTTTTCTTGAGAGTGCGTCTGCAAAAGAGTTTGATCTAATATGGAAAGAGTTCTAAGCTAGCACCTCGCTTTGTGGGACCATTCAAGGTTTTAGAGAGGATTGGCCTAGTTGCTTACTGCCTTGCTCTACTGCCCAGCCTAGCTCGCATTCCTAATTTTTTTCACGTTTTAGTGTTTCGGCAGCATATTCTTGATATTGTGCATGTTCTTGATTGGAATGTGTTGCAGGTAGAGGACAGGCACCTGACTTTGGAGCCAGTTCGTATTTAGGAGTAGCAGAAGTTGACCCTCAGGGGTCGAACCATCGAGCAGGTAAGGGTCCAATGGGACCCTACTGATGATTCTTCAACTACATGGGAGGATGCAGCTAGATTGCGGGAGTTATATCCCTACCTTTTTTTAGGCTTCCAAGAGTAAGCCTAAACCAAGGGGGGGTGGATGTAGTGCTTGCCATCATTCACATCTTTTCTGGACATTGTTGTTGTTATTATCAGACTATGATAGATTAGTTTTATGGTTCATGGATTAGTGGTATTATTTTGAGACTATTAGACATTATGTTATGGATTTAGTTGGTACATGATGAGATCATTTAGACTTTACATTTCATGCATTACTGATGATTATTACATTGCTTTGTTTTCAGTTACTATTGATGATTAGTTAGATGGTTTATTATTTCATATGTTTTATTATGGATACTTACCCCATACTTGCATGTGTATGGTGTGCATTTTTTCTTATTGTATGGCATTTTTGATATAGTTAAGGAAGGGAGTCGTAGTCACCTGCTTAGTCGGGATCTACACAATGCACCACTTCCTTCCATTATCTGTTTAGCTTAGCATCATATATATTGTATGTACATGCATGGTTTTTCTACAAGTTGCAGGTACCGGGTATCGACTTCCTTGAATTGCTAGGATGAGTGTACCCTATTATACTATCTCAATGATAAGAGAAGGGAGATAAATTCTCAAGTCCAAATCCCAAACCCTTAAGCCAATTGTCCTAGTAAGGTAGGACAAGTATCTGGATATTTTAACCACCGAATGTGTTGGCTGACATGATTTGTGATTTTTAACCCTTTAGACTGATTTTGTGTGAATTTCTCTATGATGGGTTTTCATATTTTATCTTGGAGGTCTATGGTGAATTTTCTATTAATTAAGTCTTAATAAATAGATTTAATTAATAAATTAATTATTTGAGAAAATTAATATAAAATATCATGATCTTTGATATGTTGATTATAATTAATTAAATGCGAATTAATTGAGGAAAAAGAATTAAATAAAGAAATATTAGAAATTAAAATTAATAATAATTATAAATAATAATAAAGTAATAAATAAATAATAATAATAAAAGTTATAAAAATTAAAATGAAAGATATAAATATTTAAATATAAATTATATAAAAAGTAAATTGGAGTTATAAGCTTGCATGGGAGTTAACGCACTTTTTTATTTCTCTTATGTCAACAACACAGGGATTAGTGCATCAATTAAGCACATGGTGTCTACAATCTTATGACCCATCTAGAAGGTTGGAAAAGACCCATGCTTAGTTGGTGACACCTTCTAGCTATTTATAGAGGCATTCTAGATGTTTCTTGAGAGCTCTTTATATTCAGGCATTCCTAGAAGCTTAGACATAGCGTTTGGAGTGAAATTGGAGCATTGGAGGATTCGAGAACTTTGAGGAAGGGAGCTTGCTCTACGAGTTTTCTGAGGAAGAGCGAATTAGCATCAGAATCTGAGTAGATTCTTGTGATTTTACTTATGCTATCTCCACATCTTGCATTCCCTGTCTTCTTCGTGTCTTTCATATGTCTTCTGAAGAATTTCATATTTATATTGTATGCATTCTTAGTATGGGTAGTTTAACTCATTTGAGTAATTTATATGCATAGATCTAAAAAGAACACGGCACTAGGGTTTAGATTCATAGTCAAACCCATTAGATTAATTATATATGTGTCGGCGGTTATAAACTTGCCGTGTGTTGTCAAATGTTTATTCAATTTTTTATATATATAATTTGTTTATAAGTTTATATATATATATATATATATAAATATATATATATATATATATATATATATATAAATATATATATATATATATATATATACATATACATATATATATATATATATATATAAATACATATATATATATAAATACATATACATATATATATATATATACATACATATATATATATATATAAATACATATATATATATATATATATATATATATATATATATATATGTATTTATATATATATGTATAAATATATATATATATATATATATAAGTATATGTATGTATATACATTATTAATAATAAATAATTGATATATTAATACATATTTGGAATTTAAAGAGTAATTCTTTAATAACAAGTTATTTTATATTTTTGAATATAGGTTCAATATAAGCTTTTATTTTAGAAAGATGAATATGAAAAGAATTTCAAATATTATTTTGAAAATGATGGGGGTCTAAATGGGAATATAAGAGACATTTAGAATATTTAGAAAATTGAGTCTAATGGTTTTTGGGGAGAAACTTTTATCTACTAATACAAAAACATGGGTTAGGTTAAACGTGAAATTTCTCCACTTGATATTTAAATTGGGAAACGTAAACTGAGACTTTTGCATTTAAATTCAAGTTTGTAAATTTAGCATAACCAAAACATGTGTTTGCATTGTGTATTCTTTATGCTATTATTTTGGGTTTTGGGTTGACTAGTGTTGACCAGTTATAAGATGTCTACCAGAGGCTTGGGAGTTATGTGATTGTGATGTCATGATGATGTTTTAATCACGATCTTTATAAACCCAACCATGGTTATGTGATGGAATGCTCTATGTATTGTTTGTAATTACTGATTGTTATAGTTGAGATTCTTATGTATGAGACACTTGACTTAACCATTTTTGGTCATCGATCAGTTATCCTTGGTTAGTTTCTAGTCACCATGATGGGATTGTAATGTGGATTTATTCTTGATGATGTCATCATGTGACATTTTTGACTCAACCATTTTTGGAGTCTACGATTAGTATGATGAGATATATTTTGGTTATTGAGAACCATTGGATACTTTGATTATCAGTGATGCTTCAGTTGCGAATAGAGAGTTGTTGTAATCATGATTTTTTATGGATGTTTTCTCATGGAGATTTGATGCTTTTATGCATATTTTATGATTTTATTATGGATTATCTTTTGTGATTTTGAGATTTATGATTCCATGAGCTTATGGTTGGATATATGCATGTAGTGATGGGAAGTGGCTTTCAATGGGGGCCAGGGCCCTAAGAGGTTGCCAGTGTAACTCATTGTAAGTTGGATTAATAAGTGATAACATTCAAACCTAATACTAATTGAATGAACCTAAAAAGTTAAGTGTTTTTTTCTCGCCCATGCCTTGAGTGATTGTACAGGCTAAGATGGGAGTAGTGAGAACGCATGGTTTTGACCTTGCATTTCGTAGTATGCCTCGTCAGTATGAGAGGATACTGATGCCCGCATGAGATCAGTATGGACCCGTGGAGTTTAGCTAACTGTCAGGGTAACTTGTACGTGATAAATGTGATGACACTTTCCCGCTTGCATAGTAGGTTCCTACATGTCATTGTGTGCCTCTGGGATTAGATGTCGATTTTGTGTTTGGAACCTTTGAGTTAGTATACTTTTAGGATTCATGAACTTATAGAGATTTGTACTATGTGATTTTGGATAGCCTGTTTGGGACTGTAGATTATCTCCTCAGCATGGTGGGAGTGGACCACTTAGGTACCACGCGGTTAGGTGGTAGTGTATTTTCCACTCTTATCATTTGAGATTCATTGAGACATCGTGGCTGATGCATCCTTCGTGATGGTGGATATGTATCCTTTCATTGATGATTAGCATATGTTAGATGATGTTATCTTATTCTTATATTTGCATGTTAGATTACTTTCTACATATGATGTTGTATATGTTAGGAGTGACATTCCTACTATGTTAATATCTATGATCTCTTTGGTGATTTGGAATGTTACATATAGAGGGATGGCTAGGATCCACAATGGTCTAATGATGCTATTAACGGTTGGGAGGAACCGTGCACTTAGTTTATTATGTTTGATCTTCTATGATGTTGTATCATGTGATTATCGTTACTTCAATGTATCATGGATTAGAATAGGATGATGTATCTTATTCTACATATGTATATTCTTTTGAGCTTATCATACCCTATGACATGTACAGTGGATGATTGAGCATTTGAAATGTAATGTATAAACATTGGACTTGTCATTATTATTTCAAGTGGTTGTTTTACTAGATGGATTCATGTATGTTAGTTAATTTGGATGTAATTCAACGTTAAGGGATCTTTAAAGAATGTAATCTGTTATGTATGTTATGTTTACTTTCAGATGGACATTGTTATTGCTTCTGTTATTCTGCATCAGTTATATGTGGTATTTACTTTCATGTTTTTTTAAAAAAAATGCTACCAAACTTAGTGAAATTCTAGGTTAATTCTTTTGATCCCTTGGTGAGGCATTACATTCTTCATTATTTCTCTCTCTGAGATCTTCCTCATAGATCACATCCCTTCTAGGTTCATGCCTATCCTTCTGTAAGGCTTCAATACTTTCAATCAATTGCAATCTTTCTCTTCTTAATTGCCTCTCTTCCCTCTCTTTGGATGCTTCCAGTTCCCTCTTCTCTCTTCTTTCTCTTTCCAGTTCTTATCTCAACTCTTCCATCTCCCTAGCCATTTGTCCCTTAGGAGGCATGTTTGAAAATATTTTTCCTCCCTACTCAAGGACCTACTAAATGCTTCTTTGATACCACTTGATGCAATGGACAGTTGTGGGAAAGAAGGTCAAAACAACAAGAATATGGAATACACAAGATTTACAATGTTCTAATGTAATGTAATGAACTACAATCCTCCAGTACCTAAGATGATTAACCAAGACCTATGCCCTATTCCAAGGTGATTGAATTTTCCTAAAACATCAAACATAAGATGATTAAACTAGTTTTACCATTCTTCAAACTTACTTTGGTCACAAACTGAACAATGCATATTCTAGGCCTAGTAGCTTTGCTGATTAGGTCTCTAACAACCTTTAAAATTTCATATCTCTTCAAACTGCCAAAAAACCAAGGAATAAAATTACATATTTAGATTCCATTTATTGATTACTTCAACATATCAAAATGGTAGGTATGGGTCCTTTGGAGAATATTCCTTATTCCAACATCTGATTAGTAGAATATGTTTGTAAAAAGATGTTTTTCCAAAGAAACTTTGTCTTAAACTTACTTCTAGACTCCAAGACTTTCAACAGTCTCATAAAATGGACCCAATTAGAAGATTCTACAACCAATTTCAATTTATAGTCTCAGCAAACACAAATACCCCAAATCATGCCCTTAAACCCTCAATATCTAAGGTTTTGTCAATCTCTGGTCTCCTAATGCCTTCTTCAAGAAGTAAATATTTTAACACCTTGTATTTGACATGTATGGATGAAATCCAACACAAAAGTGGCCCTTCCTTAACATAAAACTACTACTATTGCAGCATACCAAGAAAATTCAATGCAAAATGCTTCCAAACAGCATGGTGATCACCAAGAATCTATCTCCTTCCTTCACAACAACATTTTAATGGGTTAATAAGATATTATAGAGATAAAATTAGTTTCATTCCATGAGAACTATGCATACATTCATTCAATGACCATTTATTTCAGAGTTTTGTCAAGATTTCTTTAGGAAAATATGAAAATGATGTTACAATCAACACTGAAGAATGCAAGAACACTAGAAAACCTTCAAACCAAGTGTGAAATGAAGTTTGGAAAAATATAACAATTTCCTTGATTCATCAAAGGTCCAATAGATTTCAATCAAGAAAAATCAATGCAAAATGCTTCCAAATAGCATGGTGATCACCAAGAATCTATCTCCTTCCTTCACAACAACATGTTAATGGGTTAATAAGATATGATAGAGATAAAATTAGTGTCTTTCCATGAGAACTATTCATACATTCATTGAATGACCATTTATTTTAGAGTTTTGTCAAGATTTCTTTAGGAAAATCTGAAAATGTTGTTACAATCAACACTGAAGAATGCAACAACACTAGAAAACCTTCAAACCAAGTGTGAAATGAAGTGTGGAAACATATAAAAATGTCCTTGATTCATCCAAGGTCCAATGGATTTCAATCAACACAAAACAAATAGTAAATTCATGAAAATGGAGATTTTCCTTATCAAATCTATGTGCAGTCCGTACAATCACTTCCCCTCTCTATACAAATGACTTCTCCACAATATATAATATTCCATATAAACTTCCAAACCACCTTTGGTTGGTATAAGAATGATTAAGAGCCTAAAACATAAAGGAACCAATTTCCCCTCCTAAATCCAACAAACCATTGTAATTCAAAAATTTTAATTTATAACATTGCAAATTTTGGATTTTGAAAGCATTTCAACTAATCTAACCTTGCCAAATGACTTAGATAT
Organism: Cupressus sempervirens; assembly: GCA_028749045.1. NCBI lineage: Eukaryota > Viridiplantae > Streptophyta > Pinopsida > Cupressales > Cupressaceae > Cupressus > Cupressus sempervirens. The sequence continues at coordinate 770,332,109 of CM053787.1, read as the reverse complement.
TCTTATTAAGCATCCATAAATACTAACCTTTCCCACTATGATCCCTTTTACATCTTGATGACCATTTAGTCTCTTTTTGAACCTTTGGGACCTAAGATTTACATATTTTACAATTTTATGCCATGATAGACTTTTAAACTTTCTAGTTAATTCCACCATGATATAAGTGGTTTGTCTTCATGCTTGGAGTCCTCTAGTTGTCCTTGTTTCCCTAAAGTACCTCTGCACCACAAAACAATCTAGCCCTAATTTTATAATCAATAAAAAGCTTGTATAAAATGGCTAAGGGTCAGGGATTTTATAATGACTAATAAGACAATAGCTTCTTGTGGTGGTATTGAGCTATAACGGATTACAGATTGTAATCGGGTTGTAATCACTAGATAATAATAATATTTGACTCATTGTTGGTGGATGTAGCCCAAGGATTTGGTGAACCAAGTTAAATCTTTATGTCATTCATTCTCTCCTATGTACTTTATTATTTTCTAACATTAGATATATTTGGATGTAATTATTATTTATGTCTCTCTAATCCTAACAATGTATGCATAGATGGATTGACTATTCTTGTAGATCATATTCTACCTTTGGTCCTAGATGGAATTTCTAAATAGGGAGACAAAGAGAGGTCCACTCCAATGTAATAACTCTCAATAATGTCTTGCAATCCTTTCCAAAAATACAAAACAATTAAAAGCAATCTATCATAGGGAAATTCAATGCACTCATGTCTCAAATCACACTCAAAATGATTCATATGAAATCAATGAAGAATAATTTTCAAAATTCTCCCCAAACTCAAACATGTCTCTTTGAAATCCAAAGGAAAATTCCATCAAAAACTCCTTCTAGATATCTTTCTCTACTCCTATGTATTATCTTCTTTGAACTTTATCATATAAATGAAAATCTTTTTCCATAACATTCCTTACAAAGGAGTTATAGGGGAGGGAACTAATTCTTAACTGATATTATAGCCTCAGTTAATGAATACTATATTACGTAACAATGAAACTCCTTTAGTTATTATATATTTATTATTTTCTATTTATGTTATGCTGGAAAATAGTTAGTACTCCTCCTGGGATTTGGGAAGGGGATTAATTTCCTCCTATAGATTCTATAAGTCTAGTACATGTATCAAACATTGATAGGTTAATCTTTTGGTCTAACAAAAGTCACATTTGTAACAAATTCTATCATAGATTCGTCATATGTTTGAATCCCCTCAGGTAATGCTGAGGAGAATATTGCCAAAAAAGGTCAACACTCCCCTCGATTTTCATGAAAAGGTATTATCTACCTCTTGAGGGTTCCTTAAGTCTAGTGGTTGTATTGGACAATAAAAGCTGATATTTTATTTGCAACAATCACACTTGTAATATGTTATTTATTTTTTAACATTATTCATTAATAAATAAATAACTTAATAATACTTACCCCTATAAATATATAACACATTACTCTCTAATACTCATAAATAAATTTAACTATATACAGTCTATATATACATATACATATATATCTCCACCCATGCACACATAAAGACCATATACATGTATGTGGGTGCACATACATATATACGGTCTTAAAATTATATATATATATATATATATATATATATATAATTTTAAGAACACTAATAATTCATATAACTACAAAGTAAATTTGTGATTACTATATGACATATTGCCCTAATATAATAGAATTACATACCTTAAAATAAATCTAATTTTTGATCAAGTCATAGTAATTAATAGTAAATTACATCAAATTAACCAATAGGTCATAGAAAGGTCATCCATAGTCAACATAATAGGTCAAAGAAATATATTTTAACCAACAAATAACCCTTAAAAACTAGTATAATATTGTGTAATGTATAAAATGGGATACACTACAATGTAATGGAATGTACCGCACTTACACATACATGAGTATAAAAGGATTACCAATATTCCTCCACAAGGGAGATCTAATTAGTACAAAGGGAAGTACCAATGTGTGACCTTCTCAATGTGGAAGCACATTGGGTTTTATTCCTTCTTTCCCTAATAGAAGGAATAAAAATATAATCAAAAGTAAAATTGACCAATTGAAATGCAACCTAAAAGGGTCAAATATGATATGTTAAAATATAAGTTTTATGAAAGGGGAAAATTAGGAATAAAACTTACCTTTAGGGTCAATTCAAATCTGAAAACTTATTGTCAAACTATGTTAGAAACTAGAATAGAACCAAATCTGACCATTAAACTATGATTTCTTATCCTAAAAATATGGAAGAATTTGGTAAAGGTTAACCTAGAGGGTTCAAGTTGACATAAGATTGAAGTCAACATAAGTTGAATTTGAGGTTTACCTTTGTACACCAAAAACTTGAAATTTGGAAGTTTGATAGAAACTTCACACCCTAGTCTTAAGATCTAAATTTGCTACTTTCAAAACTTGTAGATCTACTTCTACACACATGAAAAGTGTATTTTTTTGTGGGAATATAGTGGGGAGGGACTTTGCTTGGTCAATCTAGCATTTACAAAATAACCTTTGAATGAGAAACAATGTAAAAGAAAGAAAAAAGTAAATATTACAAACCTATTTGGAGTGATTTGAATTTGTTATTCACAAAGATGTATGAATGCTTATATGTATATGTATAATTAATTTAAGATGATAAAGTTGGATTTAAATAAAAATGCAATAGACCTACAAGTTTGAAATCATAGACCCATTTATGTAAATATTCTCTTGAGTTATTCCATTATGAATGCTTGTGTAATGGTATATCTTGAGAATGAAACACATGATTGATGAAATGAAATGAGGACCTTCAAAAAATTCTTTCTTACTTGGCTTAAACTCCTTGAATGTACCTTGAAAGATTGCTTGTGAAGAATGACTTCAATAAAAGTAGGATTGCTTGTACAAAAGATGTATAGTTTTCATATAGAATGCATGATACCATTAAGTGAGAAGGCCTCCATTTATAAGAATTTAGATATTTAAATAAAAAGGACCAACTACACTAGGTGGGGAAAAAAAATCTAAAATTGCCTTAGGATCCTTAAAGAAAAATACCTTGAGTTAAGGTCATCTTTGACCTCAACCTAGAATTTTTTTTTTTTTTTGCATTGGTATGGCTTCCAAGGTCTTGGGGATAGAGAAAAAAAAATCATAAATGGACATAAATTGAGGAAAAATTAGCAGATCAAGTGTAAATTAATCTATTTTCTCGCATATCAATAAAATTGAGGGTTATAAGGTCTTACAAATAAAGTGTACACTTTTTAAGATGACACATTTACCCCCCACTTTAGCAAGAGTATGAAGAGAACTAAAACTCATAGTAAAGTAGATCAAATGTATAAGATGATCTTGCCAAATTTAGTACACAAAAAAAAATCAAGTCCCCAATAGACTTGATTCCTAACTGAGACCAAAACTATGATAAGAGATAAATGTTAGGATTAAAAAGATAGAAAAATAATAGTTACATAAAAATATAACCAATATCACAAAGGAATAAAGAACACATAAACGAATAGAATACACAAATTTTCAACATGGGTCACCTAATCCCTAGGCTACCTCTTGAGGGTTCTTTAAGTCTAGTGGTTTTATTGGACATTAAAAAGGTGATATTTTATTTGCAACATCAATCACACTTGTAATATGTTATTTATTCATTAATAAATAAATAACTTTATAATACTTACCTCTATAAATATATAACACATTACTCTCTAATACTCATAAATAAATATTACTATATACGGTCTATATATACATATACATATATATGTGCACCCATGAACACACAAATACCATATATATGTGTGTGGGTGCACGCACGCGCACACGTACACACACACACACACACACACATATAGTCTTAAAATTATATGTGTGTGTGTGTGTGTATGAATTTATGTAATGATAACATTTCATTGAATTTAAACATGTTCTTATTGTGATTTCATAATAGCTGCCCCATTTTTAGTCTAAATTGGGGAACCTGTCTTTGCTTCCAAGGCAAGGGATCACATTCACAAAAATAGGGTACCTAATCAGGAATTTTGGTGAATAAATTCTCCAACTTAGTCTAGGTCAATCTAGGATGTCTCATCGATTGATCCTAATAAATACTAGTTGGTCATCATGCAATTTTTTCCTATGTAAGTCAAACAGTGTACATATGCACATCTTACATAAATGTACACCCATCAAAGGTGTGTAATGTGCTCCCACAATTCTTAAACCCCCAAAGTGTGAACATGAGCATATGTGCACCTTTGGAGGTATGCTACAAACATCCCAAGAGACACCCATGCCTATAAACACTAAGATACCCCCACTTATTTTTAACCTTTGCATTCCAAATAAACTCTAGACCTACACCTATGCACCCTTAAGACATCTGCACATCCACACCCCATCCTTCAATTTCAAAAAACACAAGGTAAAAATTCATGTGCACATGTGCATGTGGGTACTCCTCTAAGGTGTGCATTGTGCACAAAGAAACAACAAGTGCATAAAATCAGCCCAAACACACATCGAATGATGCATGATGTTCACATGCACATGTGCACTATGTGCAACATGCATAAGACTCTTATTGTGTAGTTTCTAAAAATGAGGCATGGAAACAAGATGTGTGTAATGCATACCTTGTGCACATGTGCATGTATGTCAGGCGTGCATATGGCCATTTTAAGCACTATAAGCTTTTTTTAGTATCTTCAAGTTTGGTCAATTTTTACCAATCTAGTCATGTCTATAAGAGCATCTTTTGATTTCTCATTAAAGATATATTAATTTTGTGCAAATAAAATAACATCATCTTCATCTTCTATGGCTACAATGATCGTACCCAAAGTAGTGGCTTTCAAATATCAAGGAGCACCAAAGAAGTCTAAATTTGGAGATAAACACTCAAAGATTTAAGATACTAAGTTAGGGAATGTCAATTGGAATGCATTTCTACTACTATATAAAAAACCCAAGGAATGATCAACAATGGTGTTAGCATTGATCAAAAGTAGTCTAGTGAATGTGGCTTCCCATTCGGTATATGTCCAGTAATTTGAACTAATAATGACTCTAGCACACCACTATATACTAATAGAGAAGATAGTTAAGAGTGTCAGAATAGAAATTCTGCTAGACATAAGGCCACAAAATATTGAGAAGGTCTTCCATCTCCCAAGGGTAGATTCATACTTGCAAATCACTTATGACATGGAATACCAGTGGTATAGGGAGAAAAAATCAAAGGAAACAGAGTTGGTATAGGGTAAGTACCTCATCACTAGGTTACCATTGAATAGAAGAGGTGGAAAGATTGACATGATCCAAGGATACATGATCGATGATATTGGATAATCTATAATATTTTTGAGTAGAGCCATGGGCATCCTTATGGAAAGTCACCTAGAAACCTAGAAGGTAAATTTAATAGAAACCATCAGGACAAGAAGAATACCAACTAATTAGGCTATGATCCTCAGTGACAACTTGGATGAGAAGCTCATCTCAGTGAAGAATGATATGTGATTCTACATGACCTCCTATAGCATGTACCTCTTAGCCACAAGGCCAATATATTATCTTGATTTGGTAAATAGAGAAAGTATGCAAGATGCAAATGTGTGGCCATACATAGTCTACCCTCATCTTGTGAAAAAATGTTTCCTTTTAAAATCCCAAAATATAGATTGGTGAATGATGGATCCATTGTTCTATTATTTAGTTTATCAATGGGACTATGCTAAGAGAATGTCAATAGAAGTAGCAACTTAAATATCACAAATAGGAGCTTATTTCATATAGTTCAACATGTTCACTTATATTTAGGTAGGTTACACCCTTATGTTCCTAAAAAATTCCCTCATTACCCTTCAAATAGATTATTACTTTTGGAGATAGAAAGGAAACCAACCTCAGTTGATGATAGAGTGTGGAAAAAAGTATAAGAAGATGTGGGTTTGGCCAATCACCATTGGAGCCTTTGAGGTCGAGAAAAAATAGGACATAGCCACTTTTGATTCTAAATAGGATCCATAGCCCTTGGAATATTATCTAGCATGTTTCTCATACTTTGACAATATTAGGATGGTAAAATACCTTGAAGTAAAATATTTTGTACTAGATATGGAAAATGAAGATCATCGGATGAACTGTGTAGATGACTATGATGTTTGGATTAGGGAACATTGTAGGATCACTCTACAACTGGTCCAACAAGAAGTAGTTCAACCTAACAAACAAGAATACCTAGAAACCCAAGCAAAGGACACCCCATCAGTACTAAAGAGAGCTCAAATAGAGACAATGGTGGTGGGAGAGAAAAGGAGAAATTTGAAGAACAAAAGTGCTCCATCCCCATAGGTTCTAGAGACTATACTTGTGACTCAAAATGAGGAATAAGAGGAGGAAATTGAATATATCCCACTGAATCAGAGAACCCATTTGAAATGTATTTTGAAAGAAAAAAGGAGGAAGAGTTTGATCCAAACACCACCTTCTATCTTGGAACACCCAATTCAAATAGAATTCTTGGATCAAGACAAGGAAGGATGGACTAAAGAGATGAGAGGAGATGGGACTGATGTCTTTGAAATTTTGAACTTTGACCTGAAAACCTTCCAAATATAAATTCAAATGGGGGTGGGGATGATACCCACAAGCTTTAGTACGATAGTATAAAATTAACCTATTGAGGCTTACAATTTACCACTTCTGGTGATCTACCCTATTAGGAGCAATAAGGACTATGATGTCCACCTTTTTAAAGGATTTAAAAACATAGAATGAAGTATGCACTCAGTTAGGAGATTTAAAAAAAGATTGTTAAGTCTACCTATTAAAGGATTTGACTGATGCACCTGTTAGGATGAATCAGTGGCTGATCTCAACTTCTTATACTCAACTCTTACCTGAGATTATTCTTCCAGTAGTGAGAATAGTTGCTACAAATTTGTGGGAGCCAAGGGACCCTAAACCTATACTAAATTTTCTAGAGACATGGGAGAAATTACTACCAGCTTTAATACTTCGTACATTTTGGATCATATAGCAATTTCCAAATTAAAATTAGTAGTAGATACTTGGGATCCTCACAAGGAGAGCATGCCAATACATGCATGGTTACATCCTTGGCTGCCATTGTTGGGCTAGTGTATGGATCCTTTATATCCAACCATTCGTTGTAAATTGGGAAATGCACTTCATGCCTGGTATTCAAGTGATGCATCTGTATATGCAATTTTATCACCTTGGAAAATTGTATTTGATCATGCTAGATGAGTACAACTGATTATTCATTTAATTATATCTAATCAAATGACAGTTCTATAGGAATTTTTAATCAACCCAACTAATAAACAACTAGAAGGATATTTGTGAAGGATATGGAGGAAGACTAGTGGTATGATTTAGAGTCTATAATGCATTGGATTATTTTTTAAGTTTTTGTCCAACACACATTTGGTGTAAAGTCTTTGGAATGATGTGTAAGATATGAAGATTGTAGAACTGAAAATAAAATAGGTCCCCTGGATGACATAGTATGCTATTGAATCTCTCTAAAATCCCTTTACATTTAAGTTAGAATCTCCTTGGAAACAAGTAATTTTTATTAAGTTATCAAGTCTCTAAAAAACAATAGACTATTTGTGTGAATAGCCTTGATATTGGACTTTTTCTCCCATTTTCTAAACATATAACCGTACCCATAGGTTTCATCACCTAATACAAAATGTGATGGAATCTTATGATAAAAATAATAAAAAAATAAATGATAACAATTAAAATTTATATGAAAATTTAATAATGGAAGTCACCTTGAGGAACTTGTGTATGCTCTTGGCAAACATGTCATCGAAAATGTTCATGACCTTTTTTCTTATACATGTTTTTTCATGGAGCCTTCACACACCTAGTGCTCACAAATATTTACTTAAGAATGTATGTGAACCTCCAATGCACTACTATAAGGTAAAATATGTAGAAAATCATATAATCCTTTATCACATAGGGTCTTTCTCTTGGTGTGCACATTCATTAAGTTAAGCACCCATGTATGGTGTCAAGTGCCCTCCTAATTTGGACCCATCTTTATTTTTTCCTTGTACCTCATTCTTTTTCCTATAGATTATTATAGGTAATATGCAAGGGGACCCTTTTATGGTAGGTTATTTTGTCAACACTCTTAGAGTAGCCTCATCTTTCAATTTGAATCTTGCAACCTCTTAAATTGAGGGCCAACTTAAATTTTTATTTGGAGAAAGGAAATTCTTATTGTTAGATGACTCACAAGGGGGTCAATCATCATCAATCATTCTCTTATTTAGTAATTCTAATTTTCAATTCTATATTGAGCTTGCTATTTGGGGGTACAATATCCTCCCTAGTTTGCTCTTTCTCAATTTGGAGAAGTTTCCTATGGAGACAAAATTAATTAGTGATCAAGGTCCAATTTTTTCAAGTGTTGTTCCCATTAACATATCTAAAAATACCATTAGCATTGGAACTATGATCTTAGTCATGATCAAACATCATAAATTGGCTACAATTATATTTTTTAGGTAAGTGTGATCAGTATCTTGAATATCATCGCAGTGTCATCAGCATTTTGTGTTAGGAATAATATCACTATTTGAAAAAGATCATATTTGATAGTGATCAGTTTTTTGACTATGAGCATATTAGGCAGCAATCATACTATTTGATAGTGATCATCATATTTGGCAGAAACCATTGCACTATGATATATTTTGCATTGCATTGGCATGCTATGATAATGCATACATTATATTGATAGGGATAAGCATTTTGGAGTTTCCCTTTAGTCCAAGCAGCATTGAGAAATCTATTCTATGACTTGTAGCATGGAATCATCATTAGTATAATGAGGTGCAAATATCTTGAACTTTTGGCATTATTTTCTTTTTCATATTGAAATAACAATAATTTGATCTACTTGTTCATGCTCGAAATTGGAATTGTTTATCTATCATTTGATTTTAGATGTTCTAGGATATTTTAATGGTGTTAGATTCTTGACCCTACTAGCCTTTTGGGTTGAGATTGATGAGTGGAAAGTGACAATATTATAGTGGATTAGAAAAGAAGACATCACTCGTTGGATAGAATAGGAGGTTCTCAACTAGATATACTAGTCATCTTGGGTGATTTGGTGAAAGGAAAAAAAGGTTAACTAAGGCCATAAACTATTTGACAGATATAAGGAATAATGGTGTCAATGGAGAGAGAAATGAGAATGTAGATAATTTGTGTAGGGTCTTGAGGTAAGTCACTTAGCATGGTTTGAGTGACTTTTATTGTTTTATTATATGGATTCTAGAATATGTATGCAGTTGGATTAATTTTTTTGTTGTGCCAAGATCTCTCTGTGCATATACATACATAGGCACACACATATGTGTGTGTATGTATGTATATATACACATATATGCATATACATATGTATGCATACATACATACATACATGCATACATATATACATACATACATACATACATACATATACATAAATAATAGTAATATATGTATTGCATTTGCATTTGCTTTTCCATTGCTTATAAGAGTGTTTCAAGGTTGGGAACCACTTCAACATCTTGTATATAGTCTAGAGGTAATGTCATTATGGCAGAGGCTTCTGCAAGTGAATGATCCTTGTGAGTTAACATATAATGTCCTAAAATAGTTAAGTGCTACCTATTTATGTCAAAGATGTTTGTACACTAGAGGCATATTCCACCTACCAGGCTTCTTATATACCTATATCCACAAGATCAAGACCCTTGAACTACTCACTCTAATAAATATGTAGTTTTGTTTTATAATTATTTTTATCTAGTTATATTCCTATAACCACTAGTGAGCTTTACTGAGCTAATAAAACTCTTTGCCATCATACACTCACTTGAGCAAATGAGGCAGTTTTCTATAATTATAATACTCTAATACCCTATTTCAACCTTTGTGTTGTAATTTATAGTTAATTTAAGATTAGCCTATATACATCCTAACTCACTCCTTATATAGTTATGTTTAAAATCTTGTGACAATAATCAATGGGTCTAAAAAAATGTGTCAAGTTAATGCTGAAACTCAGAGTTTAGCCTTCTATTTTCAAAATCTAGATAGACTAGGTTGCATCTATTGAAATGTCTTTAGATAGACAACATGTTTGAATTCTTTGTTCTATAAGGGGACCCTTTATTCAAATTTAAAATTGGTTATGCATGCATGACTCTTTTGTTTAATAAAAATCTGGTTTTGAAGCACATATTCCTTTTATTAAATTTAAGGTTGGTAACCTGAACATCCATATGTGTATAAGCATGGTAAGTTACCTAGAATGTCATGATATCAATCTTTAAATTACCTAGAATCTCCTCATCACCTCTTGATACTCTTAGGGGAAGTCCATCTTTATTTCTCACAAGTAATTCATCACACAGGTACATCTAAGAATGTCCCCATTACCTCCTACATAAAATGAATCCAATATTACAACATGTACCCTAAGAAATAATAGCTCAAGTGAAATAAACACATGAAAAATGAGAAAAAAAAAAGAGGAATCTACTTACCATTAGGTGTTGCCATTGCATCTGTGGCCAAGCTACCTATTAAGTGAGTTTTAAAACTTTTCTATTATGACAAGATCTCTTTGTTTATATAAATACATATACACATATATACATAGACATATACATATACATATACATATACATATACTATAGACATATACATATACTATAGACATATACATATACATATATAGATATATATACACATACATACATACACACATATATATGCAAAGATCACAAGGGCACGACAAAAAAATTCTAGATCTCCACTAATCTCCACAATCCACAAGATCTCTCTCTATATATAAATACATACATACATACATAGACACACACATACGTGTGTATATATATGTATTTATGTATATGTATGTATAGATATACATATATATACACACATATGTATGTATATGTATATACATATAAATATGTAGTATATACATATACATACATACATACACACACACACACACACACACACACACACACACACACACACACACACACATACATACATAAATACATACATACATCTACATATACAATTTTACACCTTGGAAAATTGTATTTGATCCTACTAGTTGGGAATAGCTGATTGTTCATTGTATTGTACCTAATTTGATGAAAGTTCTACAATAATTTGTAATCAACCCAGCTAATCAGTTATTGAAAATATAAGAGTAACTAAGAGGGGAGGGGTGAATTAGCTACCACAAAAGTATAATTCAAATCCCTTAGATGTCAATACAAATAAAAACTTGATATAAATAGAACTCTATTGTAAATTGGAAAATACACAAGTACTCGGTTTACACTAACAAATATTGTAACTTGGTAAACACTAAAATAACTTACCAAATACTTATCATGAAAATCTTAAGATATTATCTATGATTGATCTTACTTTAACTTAGTTGCATACACATAAACAAAATACCATGAACACAATTGACACTAGGATTTAATGTGGAAACCCAATTTGAGAAAAACCACCAATTGCAACTAGTTACTAATTTTCACTCTTCTAAAGTGAGTCCTATTAGGAGCCAACCCTATTAAAGGTTACAAAACACATCGTTAGGTGTGACCCTATTACAGGATTTAATCACCCTATAGGAGTGGCCTTGTTAGAGGTCTTATAGACAATTTAATAGAAATGCCACCTTGTTAGAGGATTTACAAATAGTTATTAAGCCAACTCTATTAAGAGATTTAGATCACTACTACAATGGTTAGAGAGTAACAATGAGATGACCTAATTTCTAATACAACTAAATTTCTGATTATAGATCGCAATTCTAGCTTGTATACTTGATTCTTCTTGATTGTATGTATCTTTGCATCTCAATAAAGATATTTTTCTTAGCCTTCTAATTCGCTTCCTCTAAGCATCATTAAATATTCAATTCTGTTATGCTCATTCGATCCTCAATTTGACCTTGTATTTATATCTTAAACATTGTCAAGTCGGCTTGGATACAACTTAGAATAATTAATATTCATCTCCTCAATTAGCTAGCACCAAAAAAAATTCAACTAAACTCAATATGCCAAAACAATAAAATCCTTCGTTAGCAGACCCTGCTCAATAGATACTAACTCAAGGCAATTTTTCTGTGTTAACCAAGTGAACTCAATCAACACTGCATATTCAAAAAGTTACTTTGGCAACCAAGTGAGCTTAGTTAACATTGGTTACATCTAGAATTTCCTTCATTAGCTAAGTGAAATTGGTTAACACTCAATTTCTACAAACTTTCCTTTGTTGCCTAAGTGAACTCAATAGACATTGTCTTCTGAACTAGCAATACATTGGAATGCTTAGAAGACATAGGAATCTGTCTTTAATTCCTAAGTGAGCTTGGCATACACTAATTGGCAATGATATGAAATTTTATGTAACATCAAAGATAATACAAAATTAATCAATTATTTTCAACAATCTCCCTTTTTAGCATTGATGGCAAAACAACATGTCATATTGCAATGAAATTTTAGAGTAAGAATAAAATAAGAAACATATCCTTAGTTTCATTTTGATTCTCATCCATGAGAACTCCCTCTATTAGTGTGAACTCCTTCTACCTTCAATTGCTCCCTCTATCAGCAAAACCCTATCTTCAACATCTTCTTTTGATAGAGAACTTTGTCTTTGATACCAAACCAAGTTCATTCTCCTTTTTTGACATCTCTTTCTCTTTATCTTTATAAAATTTATATGAGATATGACAATAAAGCTATCCCTCTTTGACATCTCATGCCAAATATAATATTTATTGAATATCAATTTACCTCATGTATTGATTCATTTGCAATATGCCCTTGTGAATACTACATCAACTAATTGATCTTCAACATGCTCTGGTTGATGCATCACTAAATTTCATTTAGTGAGCTTTAAATAGGGGAATGACCCCTAACTTACCTCTTATATACAAAAATGCATCCTTAGATAATGGCTTAGTAAATATATCTACAATTTGTTCTTTAGTATTCACATATTCTAATCTTACCTCATTATCTTGTACCACTTCTCTTAAAAAATGATATTTTATAGCAATGTGCTTTATTTTGGTACGCATCATAGGATTCTTTGATATATTAATTGCATTGGTGTTACCACAGAAGATAACCGCTGGATCCTTGATTTCTATCTTCATACATGCCAAAAATATGTTCAATCAAACAACACTTGAACAATTAACTATTGCTGCCACAGAGTCTACCTCTATTGTGGACTAAGAAATACAATTATGTTTCTTGCTTGTCCAAGACACTAGTCTCTTCCAAGAAAGAATACTACACCACTAGTTCTCTTTCTTTCATCAACACTTCCTACCCAATCAACATCTATGAATGCTTTCAAATCCAAATTGCCTCTTTTCTTGTACCATAAACCATAGTCGTTAGTAGCTTTTAGATATCTCATGATTCTTTTGATTGCCATCATGTGATTTTCTTTGGGATTTGTTGAGAATCTTGCCACCACACCAACTATTAATGCAATATTATGCCTTATATGCACTACACACTACAATTTTCTAATTAGTTATCTATATGTGGTCTAATCTACCTCTTGGAATCATCATTTTTGGAAAGCTTATGTCCAATAGACATAGGAGTTCCAACTAGTCTTGAATCTTCCATTCCAAAATTCTTTAATATCTCCTTGATATATTTAGATTGAATAATGTAGATACCATTTTTCTTCTATTGGACCTAAAATCCAACAAAGAAATTTATCTCTCCAAACATAGATGTTGTTAGGACTCAAAATTTCCTTCCCAATTTGAGTACCATTCCAAGCTTTTGAGCCTTATGAGTGCACTAAACACATGTGTACCCGACTATCTTTTTATGGCCTAGTAGTTTTTTAATGTTTTTAACACCTTGCACTCAATATGTCCATGTGTCCCATGAAAATAAATTGCCATTCAAATTCATTATGTGAAGTTTCATTTTGAGCAATGTCAAAATCTGCATTTTTGCCCAAGTGTCAAACAATGATAGGAAGCCTAGTTTGAAATTGAATATCCGACACCCAATAATATTTCATGATTTGTTGCTTTGAGATTTTTAGTATGCACATCAAAGAACCTATTTTTTTTATTTCAAGTTAGTTCAACATGTTTTGACTAGGTTTTGAATCCCCCAAAGTCAATTGTTTACTATTGTCATGTTGATGTAAATTGCTCAAAATTCTAGGAAGCCATGTTTGACTAGTTATTGTAGACACCTAAATTCGATTACACCAATTTGGTAATCCTATTTAGCTATCTCTAACAGGCATCATTAATTAAATTCCTATTTAAATTAATCCTTTTGCCATCCCCTAGCTAATTAATTTAATTAATCATCTATAGTCCTAATTGATAAATCAAATAACCCATTATTTATCAATTAATCCTATTCTCCTATCTAATTCCAAAATCCTCATTTATTAAATAAATATATTTGATAAATAAAACCCTCAAATCTAATAACCCCTAACTTATCCCTAATCCTCCATTTGGCCTAATTCACCCCATCCACCCATACTAACCTAGCTTAGCCACTAACTCACCCACCCTCATGAATGCCATCCACTTGCATATCTCTAACATCCTTAATCTAATCCTAACCCAAGCCTAATCCCCCCCCCTAACCTTGTCACATTCCCTAAGTGAGCTCAAGACTTTCTTAAGCCAAATCAAACTCTCCTCCCTCAAAATATTCCAACCATAAAACTTTATCCCAACCATAAGCCTTCAATGCTCTTACAAGCCATTATGAGGGCCATTTAAGGCCTTGACCCTCCTTTGTTGACTCATCCTTGTCCTTTCCTCCATCCAATGACCTTGTGACATGTGTCACTCCCTAGTTAGTGCTAAACAAGCACAATTCATGTGCTCCCCTTTGAGTGCATCTTAGCTTTCCATAAGCTTTCATCTCTCCTTGCATCTGAGCCATCAATCCTTCAAGACTCTTTCCTATAAATTGAACCCCCTCCCTTCACTAAAATCATCCACCTTCCATGCAAAGTTATAATGCTATTTTGAGAGCTCATAAACTATCAAAATACTATTATAATGGAAAAATCTCTTCATGACTCCATTGTTGAAACCTTGTTTCACTCACTCCACCCATCCATTTGAAGTTTGAAGCATAACTTGTGAGAATACATTCTTACAATCAAGGGAAAATCTATTGCATCATTGTGTTATACCATTTTGGAGCTTACCACTCTTGGTTTGCCTCCATTTTTGGTGATAACAAATCGGTCCTATCATAAGTGTTTATTGTTCTTAGTATTGAGAATGTTTTTTATACATTAGTGTTCATGTTACTCTACTAAAATAGGTGATACATTTTGGCATGCCTGATGGGACCCCGCATATGGGTCAATCTAATCATGTTTTTGGATTTTTTTATGAAAAAATAACAAAACTAACATTGCTTTCTTACATTTTTTTGTGTTAGGTTTGTTAATTTTGTTGCAGGTATGCAAGTCACTTTTGAGAAAATGTGCTCCCAACCATCTCATCGCTTTCCATTTTTGAGACCTCAAAAAATTAGCTTTTTCTCTGAACCTGTGACCCTAGGAATGCGTTCCTGTGATGCGGGAACGAGGCCATTTGTTGGCAGGAATGCGAACCCACGATAGCAAGTTCATAATTTTTCAATAGACAGCTACAACGTGGCTTTAAAACTTTCATTGCATCCCCGCTGATGAATCCTCTAGTAGGAACGCAGCTCAAAGAAATCAAGATCGTCATTCCCGCTTACGAGAACATGGCCTTGTCTTTTTTAACTCTGTAAAGTTGTAATAAATTTATCTTTCACAGAACTTTCATTCTCGCATCATGGGAACATTGTAAAATCACAAACCAGTGAGATCGCTCTATTCAAAATGAGCTCCTAGTTTTTATTTTATCTTTTGCTAGTTTTTCCTCGCATTCCCATGCCTTGGTAGGCTGGCGGGAATGCATCCCTGCGAAGACAAACTCCAGCGAGATCGCAAATCCACATTACGGGAATGCTACCATCATGAGAACATGTTTTTTGTATTTTCTCTACGACACCACTGTCAATTTTTGTTGGTTGGGTCTAAGTCATTGTCATTTCCCTTTACAAATTGGAAAAATGAACTTGTATGTCTAACAACCCCACAAATCAAACATTTTGTTTTGGAACTTAAAAGGAAACACTAAAAACTTTCAATTCTACATGCAACTTAAGCTAACTTAATTTTGAACACTTAGAAAATTCGTTAAGTTAACATAAACCAACAAAAAAAAAAATCAAATTAAGCAATTTTCATTTGGACTCACCATTTTTCTAACCACCCATCATTCTAACCATTGGTTTCAATATCAATGCCATATATGGGGATGGGTTCACTTGAAAAAGGTGTTAAGTGTTCCAACTTGATTCTACTTGATTAGTTTTTTTTGAGGATTTATCTTAACTTATAAGATTTTGTGAATGCCCACAAATCTAGATTAGATCGATCACACTTCAAGTTTGGACCTTAAAATTGAAAAAAAATCAAGTGACATGGAGGGCCTCCAGGCGCATGCTTGAAATCGAATTCCACACATCTTTGTTTTGGGCTTAAAATAAACTCACATATCAATCTTGAATGTCTTAAAGAAAATCAATCGATACTTGACGTGGAGGGCGTCTGAGCATGCGAGTTTGTTTTTGTTGACCCTAAATCTTCTTGATGTATTCATTCTTTGATTGATTTTACTTTTGTTAATACTTCAAGTTGGAATTGAACATTTGCATCCTAAACATGTGTGTTTACAAGGTCTAGATCAAAGAAATTTAAGCGTCAGTTGGAAAAGAATTCTGTCTTTTAGCCCAAGATCATCCAAGTCTTCTCTCCCCTTGTCATCTTTCAAGGCCATCTTGGGTGCATAAGATTAGGATTCAAAATCTTGTTTAAATTTTAGGAGGCCTACTTGGGGATTTCATCACCCCTTGGGATGACCTCAACTCTAGAATTTTGGCGGAGTATAAAGATCAGGAGGTGAATCCAAAGACACCTCTCTTGGGATCAAGATTTTGTCACTCGAGCTAAGCCTCAAGGAACTTTATACCCTTGAGAAGTGAAAGAGGAGAAGTGGGTTATCGCTCCTCTTGACTGTGTGACATTTTTTCGATTTCATCTATAGATTTGGGCCTCACATACCTTGGGTATATCGAGGACTCCCTAGCTAAAGCCAATTGTCAACCTTCTAGACAACCATCTAGGGTGTTAATGTGTTTGAAGTGACTAAACAAAACATTTGTAGAACATACACACTCCTTGGCGCAAGTATCATATTCTAGGAATCAAAACTTCTATCTGGTTGTTCTTATCTATTGCTTGATATTCTACTTGTTGAATGAATGTTTTCCAAATGTGGTCAATCCTAGCCTAGGGCATACTTAGCATAGTCACTGCCTCCAAGAAAACCCACAGTTGTGATCTTACCCCTTGGAAATATCTCATGTCAAACCATCCTAAAAATAAGTTTAAGAAGGCTAAGCTTCCTCAAATACCAGCCTACAAGGAAATTAAAGCAGAACATAAGAAGCATACCCCCAACCCCAAGATTGCCAAATTGGATCAGATTGAGAAAAATGGAGTTGAACTAGCATTGCAAACAAAATGGGACTACAAAATCCAAAACCTAACCCTTTGACGTGGTGTTACGAGCCTTATCAACAACTCTACTGTTACTCATTCTGATTAGGTCCTTCCTTTTTCCACACACACTTACACACTTGTAGGTTTAGTCTCTCATCTAGGAATTGCACTATCCCATCTAAGCATTTGAAGTCAGTCCATCTCCTCTCATCTTAGGTTGTTGGAGAATAATCCTCCGCTTTCATTGTTAAAATCTTAGCGTCATCTCCTCACTCATTTAGAATCATTTTTATCACATCTCTCATCTTGAACATCCTTGAAATGAAACACTTTGTTAGGAATAGGTTGCTTTTGGTGTCCCACATCACCTTGAGCCAAAGGTTAGGGTCACACCTTTTGCATCACCATCACATTTCCTGCATTCATATTTCAAGAACACACAAGCTTCTTGCACTTAGGTTCATATCATTTGGACACCCTTAATATCATCCCTCACTACATTTAAGAGAAGCATCCTTTCATGCCACCCACCACACATTTTGTTAGGCACACACAAAAAAAATACATGGATCCTAGTATTAGTGGTAACACATCTCAAGCTCAGTCGTACTCCATGGTATCCATGACACCATCAGACCCACCACCACAAAACCCAGAATAACCAGGATCATCCATCGATATTGAGGCTTTCATGAACCAACCTGGTCATGCTACCATTGTAAATGCCATCATAGATCGCAACAAGGAAACCATCATGGAAAATTTCTTATGAGACAATGTTGGTGTCTTTGAGTTTGGACGTCCACCACCTATCAACATAACAGATCCTACTCACCCATTGTTTGGATGGCAACCACCTTAGGTAGAACCAGTAGACCCAAATATCCCCTCGACCCAAGTGTCAGTTCCCATTCCACAGAATACTCATCCCATCCCCACTCAACCATTGGTGCATACTACATCCTAACCAACCTCAAGTATACCATTTGCATCTAGCAGCACTACCTTTTCATTCCCACCCCATATCACATCTAGTCCATTTTCTCCTCAAATATGACCATCAGGGTCCAATACCTCATCCTCCATCCCACCAAACATTACTATCAACCCCTTTGTAACTAGCCAAAGCTCTTCAGTCACTTTTCCTTTGGGACCTTGGAATTTTGCTGTGACACAGGCACCTATCGTTAGTCTTCCCCCTAGCATTACAATCTCATTCACACCTTCTGCACTATCATCCACTGCTTCACATAGCTATTCGCTCCCACCCCTCACCAACTATTTCTCCATGCCACCTTTAGGCAATAGCCCAAATCCACCACCACTGTAGTTCTCTACAGTAAACCATTTGCCGTATATCAATTACCTTGCGCCTACTTCAAATCCATCCTACTCCCAAGCAAGAGCGCAACCCACATATATTGGACATGGTATATATTCCCAAAGCATGGCACAAGCATCATTTACATTACCACCATTCCAGTTGTAGCCTTCACACAAACAGTATGCTCAAGCACCCATACAGAACTACCTCATAGGGCAGCAACCTGATAGTTACCTACCACACCCACCTCCGCAGATGCAACAATATGCACAACCCACATTCCAGCAACCCATGGCACCCACTCCACTAAGGGCACCTAGATCGAGGGCAACTGCTCCTCCACCTATAAAATCTAAATGGGAAGAAATGAAAAATGCCCTCAAAGCCCTCAAGGATGGGACAGACACCAAGGGTTTCAAATTCAAAAATGATTGCCCATATCCTTTTGACAAGACTATCACGTTGACTCCATTTCCTAAACATTTTGAGATCCCTAAGTTTGAAAAATTTAGGGGGAAAAGTGGTCCAGTCACACATGTTAAGGAATTCTATATGCATTCTCAAGAGGTAGCTTATAGTGATGTGTTCCTCATGCGGCTCTTTCCCAAAAGCCTAGAAGGACCATCCTTGGAGTGGTTATGTCGTATCCCTCAAGGTACTATTAAAACTTTTTCCAAACTTTTTGAGGCATTTTTTGCTCAGTATACTCATCTTGTTGAGACTAAATTATCTGTGGTCAATGCCTGATCAGGTTTTTTAGTCAGTTTTTAAGGCTAGTTAGAGGACACTTTGGCATGAAATTGACAATTCACAAATAAATGGTAAAATGAGTTTTACATGATTGTTCAGCCATTGAATTTGATTTCAATCAGTATGACAGATTCAATAGACCATTTTGAGATATCAGGTGTTTAAGTTCAAAAAAATTTAGCCAAACCCACTTTGGGGCCCGACTTTTTCTATTAGTTTGATAAGGTATCACGCCTTCAAGATATGCAATGTGAACTTAATGGTGAATTTCAAAGTGTGGTAGGTTGTTCAAGCCATATAGAATACCATGAATTATACATTAATTCATATTGTGTATAGAAAAAGTGGCCTATGATGATTACCATGGCAATAAGTAATGTTGCATAACCATTTCCTAGATGTGTGGAAGTTTTCTTCACTTCTACAGTTTGTGAAATTTTGGGACCATTTAGACTTGAAAAAGTTATAAATGACACACTTAATGATAGAACATAGATTAATGGTGGATTTTTGACAAGCATATACCTGTGTGATTTATGTTGAGGCAGGGTTTTCATTAAAGTATATGAAGAGGAGGATGTTCATGTCAAATTTTCAAATAGATTATCTTAATCCAAACCTTTTTCTTTCTCTTCATAGAAAGTGAGAAAGAATTAAACCTATGATTCCTATTATTTTGGGGAAAATATAAGCTTCTCCTAGTGTGCCTTTTGAAATGGCAATGCATTCAATGAAGAAGCAACCTAATGAGCATTTTTATCTATGTTTTTGGATGCACTATACTCATAGAACACCAGCTTTAGAAACATTGCAGAGGTATGGAATTGACAAGGATGCTCACACATATTGTTGTTTATCAATCACATCATTATTCTAACCATACATTTAAGAGGGTGTCAATTTTAACTTCTACCATTATAACTACACCTACGAGAACACTTCCTGCACTTACTCTATTACAAATATGATCAAAAAACATCAACTAAAAAAGGGCAATCACTACCTTCCTTAATACTTCAAGAGCTAGTGAAATATGAGGAAAAACTACCATGAAGGCATAGGGAGGCTCATGCCACCACCCATGAAATCTTCATCCTTGTATGAGCATCGATTATTTGGGGCCATTGATAGAATTGACCAAGTGCATGAACATGAACATGCTCATCCAATACACTCATCAACATAATACACAATGCCCTAATGCCCAAGTTGATGACTCTATTATCCTCATTTCAATGTTCTATTGCTCGAGATTATTAATAGAAAAAGGTTGACATAAAATATGTAGATGGCAATAGAAACATCATTTGCAAAGGATTGAAAATAAAAATTTCAACCTTGTTGGAAGCCAAATCATGACATTGCTAGATTCTAACCCTAGTCATCAATTTCAAAAACACTTTTATCCCCTTTCTTCAAAACCATAGCAACAAGTCCAAGAAGATGTTTCTAAACAAGTACCAATCTGGTGGTGCCATGTGGCACCTAATGGAAAAAGTACTAACAAAATAAGTGACATGGTAGGAATGGACAAATCGAAATGTGATATTTGTCTAGCTCAGTCAAACCCAATTTAACCCAGATTGGTAAATGAATGGAAATTTCAAAGTGCAAAAAATATTTTTTTTTTAGACTTTTCTAATTTTGAGCATACATCTAGTTTTAAATCAAAATGGCATATAATGTAAAGTTTTAACTTCAAGAAAATATTAAATATTTTCTAAAAGTGTAGTCTGAAGCCCATAACAGGAACCTAGTTTTAAATTTGATCCTTTGGAAACTTCTAGTAAGAAAATATAGGACTATTATATATCGTCAAAATTGGGAGAGGATGAGTTTTCCTTCTTCTTTTTTTTTTCTACATAAGAAGCCACCTAATTGAGCTATTCAAGGTTTTGTCTCAAGTTTCCATTTTTAATCTCATTAAGGTATAGTAGTTCAGATTTGAACTTTAGTAAGATGGTAAATTGGACGAACACCAGAGGTAGTGGGGATGCAGTTAGGGATAGATGTTTTCACCTCCAAGTTAGTTTGATGAAGGTTTTATCATCATTTTAGATGCATATCTAATTTTTTTTGTCAGGATAGGTTTCTCATCAATTAGAATAGATATTTTTAGTTTGTTACATAACAATGATTAGATTCTTATCTGATTTTAATTGTAGAAAGATGAGAGATGTTTTGAAACAATAGGGAAGGAGGATTCAAGTTGACACATGTCACTTCTAGATCAAATCCATGATTTCATTCCTTTCCTATATCTTTCTCTTTTTGATTCATTGTAAGGGTTCCAATTTTTGGTATGTTCTAGTTTTGGACATTTTTCACTACCATGATACTATTCTCTTTGTCATATTTTCTCTTGTATGAATAACAATAGTTAAGATAATATAGATAGTTATAATTTATTTAGTTGTTCCAGGAGTTATTTGCATGCATCCTGAATGTACAATTTCAAATAAATGAATACAATAAGCAAGAATCTTCTAAGTTTCATTCTTATTCTTGTCTCCTATCTCTGTAATCTGTAATGTTGTGTGGTTTAGGAACAAAGAAATTAGATCCATTTGTATCCCCTTATGGTTGTATGTCTAGTATGTTTTTCTTTTGGAACAAAAAGCCAAGTAAACGTTTGATGTATTTGACAGGGTTGTTGGTTACTTGAGAAGGATATTTCATGAGAATGAGGTCTTTATGAACATTGATGTCTAATTCATAAAGGGATAAGGTAGATCTAATATCTTGATGTATTGAATATGTCACTGGTATGATAGATGTGTGTGAGAGAGATTTATGAAGCTACCCAATAGATAAGGCATTGATTGGCTACAACATCAACTTGTTCTTACTATTGCATATTTGGGAATTTTTTAAAATCAAAATTATAATCATCCATTTCCCTTTCTGTTTAAGAGTTGAAAGGATGCCATCACTTAGCTCATCAGTTTCTTACGTCATGTTATTAGCTATTTTGTGTCTATTATTTTTGCATAAGTATAGAAGATTCAAGGTTTCTTATCTTCTTTGTTTAGATTCAATGTATTCTTTGAATACTAGTACCATATGAAGAATCTATAGATCTACCCACCTAGGTTTTATAAAGCCTAAAGTAGAAGAAGGGTCTAGTGTTATAGTTGGCCTAGTGTCTGAAAGGATATATTGCAGATAGGAAGTAGCTTCCCCTAGATGTATTTTTTTCTCATCAGGCTAATTTGAAATTGTAACATTTCAAAACATTGATAGACATCTCAAATTTTTTACTTATTTCTTCTAAAAATGCTTTGCACAAGTCATCATTTCCTATAAATAAAGCATCATCCACAAATATTTCTACCAACACAATCTTCTTATTTGGTCCTTCTTTGATATACAAACTATTGTTATCATTTTTTCCTTGAAAACCAATCTTTATCAAGTACTCATAGAGTCTTTCATACCAAGCTCTGGGAGCTTTCTTGAGACCATACAATGCTTTGTGTAATTTGCATACCATATCTCTTTTGCTAGGATCTACAAAACCTTTAGGTTGTTCTATGTAGACTTCCTCATCAAAAATTTCATTCAAGAATGTAGATTTTACATCCATTTGATAAACTTTAAATCCTTTGTGAGCTACATATGCTAATAAATTTCTAACACCTTCTAATCTTTCAACAGGAGAGAAAGTTTCACCATAATCAATACCTTCTTGATAATAACCTTTATGTAATGATCCCATGTTTTAGCCTTCATGTTCTCCAAAGTCTAAGTGGAGCATAAGAAGAAATTAAATTAATTTCTTATAAAGTCATTAAATTAAAATTTGACTTTATATTTAATTAAATAGGGAGTAGCTTCTAGAGTGTGTATTAATTATTGGAAAGGCAAAAGGCTCTAGTGATTTAATTTTCTAGAAACATAATTAACTATTGCAAGGGAGGATTTTCTAGAGAACGCATTAATTATTGGAATAGGAAACCTTTTAGAACTTGCAATTAATTAATTTTTTCTAGAAGGGTGAAGAAAAGGATAAATAGGGTTGAAAGTCTCATTGTTGAGCATCAGATGATTGTGAAAGACATCTGATAAGAGCCTAGATGTGGGAATCACATATCTTTCTTGGCAATAGAAGACATTCTTCCTCTCTTGTAACATTCTAGATGTCATTCCCTTGGGGTTGGCCTTTGGAATACATTTCTTTGTACTTGATTACAGCCTTTTTAGAATTTATATAATTTCAGTAGTTGGTTCATCTTTTGGGCATTCCTGGGTGCCCATTACAATGGTATTAGAGCTATAAGTCCTACCATCCTATGGAGATCTTAAGCATTTATGTTGAAAGATGTGACAAGGGCTTTATATTTTTGCAATACCAGAGCAAGACAAAATAGGAGTTCAAACTTGCATAACGAATGGGATAGTTTATCTGTACAGAGGGACATACAATCTAGTCATACAGACATAAAGGAGACATTCCTTAAACAAGATAGCAGCATGGGTGACCGAGATGATAGAAATACCAATTCTGATCAAGAAAATGTAATGTTCAACTTACTCAATACATTAGAGGAGGGGCAGTGAATGCAATAGGAGAAAAATAGGCAAATTGATATGATGTTGCAGCTAATGGCTAGATAGATGGGCATCAATATTAATCTAGGTGATGCCAACAATAGAAACAACAATAATAGGGGTAATGATAACGAAGGCTGAGACAAAATTAATGGTAATAATGGACATGAAAACAATGGAAATGAGGCTGATAACTTCAGACATGTTGCACGCCAAACTCAAACAACCAGCTCAAGACCTCTTCTAACCACCTTTCCACCAAAAGATCCAGTTTAGCCAATAAATGAACCACAGATTGTGGAGTTACAAGATCAATTTAGGAGTGATTAGGAGGCTAGTGGACTGGAGTTTCAGGCGGATATTTCTCTCAAAGATTACTTGGACTTGAGGATGAGACACATGCCCAGATCAGAAGGAAGAAGTCAAAACCTTGAGCTGAGAAAGAAAGTTGGGAAACTTTCTTTACCTTATTATGATGCTTCACGGAAGATGATTGCATAAGCTTGGGTGCAGAAGATGGATACATACTTGTAGTTGAATGCTATGCCTGAAGAGGAAGCTATAAAGTATGTAGCTATTCACTTGGATAGACTGACACATGAGTTGTTGCACCATGGCATGGTAACCTTGGGACATAATCAGATCACATCTTATAAGGAGTTCATTGAGAAGCTCATAAAGAGATTTGATACTAGGGATCCTGAATTACACTTTAAGGACTTGGAACAACTCAAGCAGTGGGGATCAATTGAAACATATATCAGCGAGTTTTAGAGGTTAGTTATGTTGGTCACAGATATTTCAGAGAAGAGGTTAGTAGTGTTGTTTATGGATGGACTCTCTGAACCCTTGCGAGGTTGGGTCAAGGGACATGACCCAGCTATGTTGTAGGAGGCCACTAAAAATGCTCGTGCTTTAGCACCTTCTTCATTTAGGAAAAAATTTTAGCACAAGGATTCTTACATAAAAAAGGACAAGGAGAAGGACAAAAAACCTTTTCACAAAGAAGCTCAACCCAAAAGAGATAATTTGGATAATGACACCTTGAATGATTTAAGAAAGAAGAAGTTATGTTTTCATTGTAGAGAGCCTTGGGATTTATCTCATAAGTGTCTTCTCAAGGCTAAGGCAAATCAAATGGAGTATTTCTTAGTAGAAGAGTCACGATCAGAGAGAGAGGATCAGCACTCTAATTCAGATGAGGATAGCACTACAAAGGAGAGTAGCATTCCTAAGGATGAGAAGTCATTAGCTCAATTAATGGGGGCTCAGAAGGAAATCACATGTAAGGTTAGAGTTACTATCCAAGGGCAGAGAGTGATCTCACTCATTGACACTGGGGCTACACATAATTTTATAGATGCACAATTTGTAGCCAAGAGAGGACTACATACTGAGGAGCACATTAGATTTAGAGTTATGGTAGCTAATGGTGAAAAACTATTATGCACTCAGAAGATATCCAATTTTCACATCAGGTTTGGAGATGGTTATGAGTTGGAAGATGAGTTCTATGTGGTAGACATGGGAGACTATGATGTCATCCTTGGCATGGTATGGATGGCCTCACTAGTAGACTTCACACTTAACCTAGAAAGATTGGAGATGAAGTTTCAACATGAGGGAAGAATTGTGGTACTTAGAGGACTTTCAGATGGGAGTTGTAGAGAATTTTCCTTGAGGAGAATGCAAAGACTTTTTTGGCATAATAACATCGAGTGGGCAGCAGACTGTTTCACTGTGCCAACTTCACAAGAGCCACAAGTGAAGAGCCATCCACCAGAGATTCAAGAGATACTTGACAAGAACACTAAGGTATTTGGAAAGATTTTGCATGGGTTTCCTCCCAACAGAGGGATAGAGCATGTTATTGAGCTTGAGGAGGGAGCCAAACTAGTCATGATTACTCCCTATCATCATCCTAAGAAACATAAGGATGAGATAGAGAAGAAAATTAAGGATTTTTTGGAAATAGGGCATATTGGGCCTAATAAGAGCCCCTTTTCTTTAGTAATAGTGTTGGTAAAGAAGAAGGATGCGGCAATGTGCATGTGCATTGATTACAGGGTATTAAAAAAGAAGGCCATTAAGAATAGATATCCCATCCCATGAATACATGAGTTGATTGATGAGTTACATGGTGCATGCTTTTTTACAAATATTGATCTATAGTCAGGGTATCATCAGATTAGGATGAGGGAGAAGGACATTGAGAAGACAATTTTTCACTATCACTATGCCCACTTTGAGTTTTTGGTTATCCCATTTGGGCTAACCAATGCCTCTGCTACATTCCAGAGTTGCATGAATCAGGTATTTCGGGAGTAGCTTAGGAGATTTATCTTGATTTTCTTTGATGATATTTTAGTCTTTAGTAAGACTTGGGAGGAGCATTTACAACATCTTGAGATGGTGTTATCCACTTTGGAAAAAGAGTCACTATATGCTAAGAAATCTAAGTGTGAGTTTCGGATGACTAAGCTACTATACCTTGGGCATATTATTAGTGCAAATGGAGTTTAGGTAGATTCTAACAAGATTAGGGCTATTTTTGATTGGCCTACTCCTATGAATCTTACATAGCTTAAGGGATTCCTTGGTCTCTGTGGATTTTACAAGAAATTTTCTAAAAGATTTTCATAGCTCACTATGCCCTTGACAGACCTTACCAAGAAAGGGGCCTTCACATGGATAGAGGCAGCTCAAAGAAGCTTTGATCATTTCAAGAAGGTGATGTCATCATGTCCAGTGCTAGCTCTACCAAATTTCACAAAGCCATTTGAGCTTCATTGTGATGCACCAAGAGATGGAATCAAGGTAGTCTTGATGCAAGAGAACTATCCCATTGTTTTTGAAAGTAGGAAGCTCCATGGAGTGGAGAGGAGCTATTCCATCTATGATCAGAAGATGTTGGCTATAATGCATGCATTGGCTAAGTTTAGGTCCTACCTATTTGGGAGAATTTTTTTTATCAAAATTGATCATAATAACATCAAATACTTCATGAACTAATGTGATTTGAATGATAGACAATAGAAGTGGATTAGGAAGTTACAAGCTTATGACTTTAACATTGAGTTTTTCAAAGGTAAGAAGAATGTGGTTGCAGATGCTTTATCTAGAAGACCTCATATTTGTGCTCTAGCTGAGATTATAGGAGTTTGGAGAAATAAGATCATAGAAGAGTATGTGAGGGACACTTGGGCTTCTAGAGTAATTGTAGGCACCATACATGATGATCGCTATGTGGTGATGGATGGATTGATAAAGTTTCAGGGCAGGATATATTTGATTCCTTCATCATAGTTTAAGGAAGTAATACTAAAGGCATTTCATGATGCACCTATAGCTAGACATCCAGGGGTCTTTAAGACCTACAGGTAGATCTGTGAGTGGCTCATATGGAAAGGGCTCAAGGATGATGTTCAGAAGTATGTCAGGAAGTGTGTAATTTTCCAATAGAATAAAGGAGAGCACACATATCCCATAGGGTTGTTATAGCCTTTGCCCATTCTGAATAAGAAATAGGAGAGTATTTCCATGGACTTCATCACCAGGTTACCAAAAGTACAAGGGAAAGATTGCATCTATGTGATAGTTGACCAACTAATGAAGTTTGCTCACTTCTCTGCTATTCCATCCACTTATAAGCATCATCGGTGGCTGATCTTTTCTTCAAAGAGATATTTAGATTACATGACCTACCTAGTTTCATTGTCAGTGATCGAGACAGTAAATTCATGAGCACTTTTTGGCAAGAACTATTCAAGTTGTGTGGTACTGATCTTACACCTAGCACTAGTTTTCATCCACAAACAGATGGGTAGACAGAGATTGTGAATAAATGGGTGGAAGGATATCTAAGGAACTATGTGACTACACAACAGAGGGCTTGGGTCAAATGGCTACATATGAGAGAGTACTATTATAATACCACTTATCATATGTCCATTAAGATGACTCCATTCATGGCAATGTACGGTTATGAAGCACCTAGTTTCATGGATCCGATTTTGGGAGATAGTAGAGTGCCCAAAGCAAAAAACTTCTTGCAAGAAAGATAGGATATTTTGAGGATGCTCAAGGAGAATATATAGCAAGCCCAAAATCAACAAAAATTGTATGCTGACCAGCATCAGATAGAGCGTAGTTTCAAGGTTGGGGATATGGTTTACCTGAGGCTACAACCATATAGATAGTCATCACTTAATAAAAGAGGAGCAGAGAAGTTGAAGCCTAGGTTTTATGGCCCCTACAAAGTGATTCACAAGGTGGGTGAGGGTTCTTACGAGATTGAGCTTCCAAAGGGTAGTCAGGTGCATAATGTGTTTCATGTGTCAAGGCTTAAGAAAGCCATTGGACAAAGAGTTGTGCTTGTTGGCGCTAAAAATTGCATGGTTAATTTTGAGCCCTGTTGAGAAAAATTAGCCCTATAAATGCTTTTAAATGAGATTGTACCCAGCTGTACCTTTGAACCCTATGAGGTGTTTTATGCTTCTAGCACTTTTCATTCAACATGCCTAAGTGTTTCGTGAAGTTAAATTGAGTTTCTAAGTCATTTGACGAAGTCCTATTTCAAGCATTTGTCAAATTTGCAATTCTGCCCTAGTGTCAAACAGCGACAGGAGGCTGTGTTTGAACTCGAATATCTTTTGTCCAAAATTGTATCATAACTCGCCACTTTGAGAGTACCTAATATCCATATCTAAAAACCTATGTTTCAGATTTTGAGTCGTTTCGAGTCCGTTTGACTAGGTTTTGAATCCCTCAAAGTTGGTCAGTTACTATTTTCATGCTGATGCACTTTACACATAATTCTGGGAAGCCCTGTTTGACATGTTGTAACTTTTGACCAGGTGACTCAAATATTGAAATTCCTTTTGTGTTGCATAGTTTACGTTAGAGACTTCTTATGTTTAAATTTTTAAATCTTGAAAAATCCGTTTGGTCAATTTTCAAGCATGATTCCAAATGCAATTTCTAACTTTTACTGGTGTCAGCATTTGCAGATTGATTGGAACCCCTGTTCGTGACATCATATCTCCTGATCCGTGATAGATGAGATCAAATGGTTTATTTCCCTATGTTCTATACTGAAAATATTCCAAGTGTGTCAGTTTTCAAATCTTGACGAATCCGTTTGTACACTTTTCCAGGGTCATTCCGTTTGTAAAAATTGTTATGTTGTCATCGTTTCCTGTCCTACAAATCCAGGTAGCCAATTTTAGACGCTTGCCAAATGCGCCCAGTTATTCATCATGAGCCTAAATCATAGATCCATAATGTCCTCATGACAGAGAATCACTGCCCCAGTTTCCAGATCCCCAAGTGCCCATTTGTCCAGTTTTCCAGGCCATTTCCAAATGCACTTTCCAGTTTTCTAACATGTTTATCTGCAGGTGAATTTAAGTTGGCAACTTCGGAGGTCAATATTTTTTGATCCTAATGTCGTCATGCAACGAGATCTTGCAGGCCTATTGAACATGTCAGAGAGAACAGAGATCCTGGGTTTTAGAGTTTGGTCAGTTGTTCGGGTCAGTTTTTAAAGGCAGTCAACAGACCTCCTGGCACAAAATTGATAGTTTGCAAATCAGTAATAAAATGAGTTTTTAACAATCAGTTCAGTAATCAAACTTGATTCTGATAAGTTCCAGATGGTTAATGGATCATTTTTGCAAGTCAATTGCTTGAAATGCAAAAATTTTTTAGCCAGACCCATTTTGGGCCCGACTAATTTCCTCAGAATGCGAAGTAATATTTGCAGATTAAAATTGTATTGAGTGGACATGATAAGCTATGAGAAAAGGAAAGATGATGCTCATGATTGACAACTGGCCATTTGAGCAACCTTCCATGATCTAGTATTACAAGGAATTTTTCTGTTGAACTTTTTTAAAGTCAAATGCAAAAATTTACTAGAAGATTTTCAATGAACACATGGATCCTCTTGTACGCATTCATTTTAATATGGAGGAATGATGCACACAAAGTTGAGATGCAATTTTTTTGTGGCGATCTAGAACCCTAACAAGAATGACTAACAGTGACTCCAATGTTGAGCAGAGTGAAATAGTCAATGGCTCTAACTTTATTGATAGTGTGGAGCTGATTCTGTGCAGTACTGATGCAACTGAATTCGAGGGATTTCCTCTGGTATATCTTCTATCTGCCTGTGCTGGGGCAACCTTAGATGGATCTCCATGAGCATAAAAGCTAGCCCATGCTAGAGTGGGGTATCCTATGGTGAGGAGCTGTTTGGAGGCAGGGGTCTCCACATAATGTCGTAACAGCAAAGAAAAAAAACCACGCCATCTAAGCACAAGATGCCCACTCATGTGGATGAAGCCACAGGGAGGACACCATGGGGAGCTTGATGCCATAGTAAAAGACAAATGAAGCTGCCCACAAATTTGAAACCGAATCTGCCAACATTTAAAAACGAGCACACACATTTTAAAAGATGCCCATCATAGCATAATCAACAGCTGCAAACTCGTCTGGAGCAATCCTCACACACCAGCAAATCAAAGCGAGGAGCTGAAAATTAAAAACAAGACCATTGCCAATTAAAAAAGAAGCTATTGGCATCAAGCAGAGTAATCAATGCATTATGTGAAGAGCTCACATTGTTTTAAACGGAGGCCCATGCAAGTGCCAAAAGGAGCCTGCAACAGTTTAGGAGGAATGATTTCCAACCCACAGGAAAGCACATCAGAGAAGAAGTGCCATAGAATTAAGTAGCCACATTTTTACAAAAAAGAACAAGGGCTTCACATTTAGCTGAAGAAAATCTTGCAGTAAAAAAAAAACATGCAAGCAAAAACATAGCTCATGCATCCAATCTGCCAGCTAGTGCCAGTAAGAGCCATCACAATTTGGAAATAGTCTGGGAAATTAGAAAGAGACAGAAATAAATTAAATTAAAAAAATGAAGACGTTTTTAGCATAGAAGACACAGGTCAAGGTCTGCAGGAAGGTTTTCCAAACGCAGCAAATAAAGAAGACTTCAAATGACGAACACGCAGATCCGAAGCATCCACGACTCGCATGTTGCACTGAGCTTGGAGGTGCAAACCAAAGGAGGTGATAAAATGCATGAAGAAGAGCCTGTGTTTGAGAAGAAGATCTCCACGCATCTTTAAGCACAATCAAGTCTGCAGTCAGCAGGAAGAAATGGTGATTGCCCCACATAGAGAACAAAAGGATATGTGAAGACACCATCAATGTCTTGGAAAAAAGCGCAAAGCAGGGAGTGAAAAGGGATATATCCCACATGGGTTCCATGGAAAGAATTTTAGATGTTCAAATACTAAAGCAATCAAATTGGATGTTGTCTTAAGGACTCGAGGCTTTTGGAAGCCATGGGAAGTGCGCGGGACCCCCTAAATCCGGCCGAAAGAAAAATTGATGTCGGTTGTCCGTAAGAAGATAAATTTTGAAAGAACGTGCATTTATAAGAAATGATGTCAGTGAGGATGTAAGTTTCCAGAAAGGTCACAAATCCGGTAACTCACTACTTCGCCATGGAAAATTTCTCAGAATTCCGGCTAGCAAAGTAGTGAGGTCGCCGGAAAAACGTAAAATTTGGCGAGCTCCAAAATGTACCGTGGAGTCCACGTTAGTGCTGTCACCAAATTAGATCATGACAAGTGGCATCGAGCAAGAGGGGATGTATCAAGTTTAGAGCAGTTGAAGGAGATTGTGACACATGGCGCATCCAACGGTCCTCGCTTACTCGCCAAGCGGAAGATGCACGACAATTAACATGGCGAAGTAGCGAGGAGACGACACATGGTGAATGATGCAGACCATGTAGGCCAATCACTGAGTGACACATGGCACTTGGTCAACAAAAGTTTGACCCCGGATTCAGAGGATAAGGGAAAATTTCAAAGGAATTAAAAAAAAAAATTTTAATTATTTTCTAGTGGGTGTGCACGTTCAAAAAATTTTTTTAATTCAAGAGGTCATTTTTACAAAGTCTGAACATTAGAGATTTTAAAATTTTGATTTTTTTTTAAAATCTTGAGTTGCAGACCTAAACTTTTTATAGCCAGAGGGGACATTTTTCAAATGGCAATTTTAGGCACTTCCGGTAACCAAAATATGAAGTTTTATATATCGTCAGAATCGGGAGAAGATGAACTTTTCAAATCTGGAGTCAGTTTTTGCACAAGTATCAATCAGTTTGAGCTACACGAGGTTTTCTATCTGGTACCTAAAGTGTAACCATATTCAAACCAGGAAGTTCAGTTTTGTTTTTTGTCAAGATAATGACCTGAATATCAGTAGAAGACAATGGAAATGCAGTTAGGGTCGAATTTGTTCTGATTTACTCAATAAAAACTCATTTTCACTGGCTTTTTCATGGGGCAATCAGATATTTTGGCAAGTAAAGGGTTTTCATCATTAGGAAAGGATATTTGGCAAGTTTGTTACAGATTAATGATGAAACAAAATAAGATCAGAAGGGATGAAAGAAGAAAGAGGTTTTTCAGTTACAGAGGATTGGATTTCAAGTAGACACCTGGCAATTGCATATCAGATCCGGGAATTCATTTCTTGCTATATCTTTCTTTCTTTCTTCATTTGTAGGGGTTCCAGTTTTGGCACTGAGAAACCATTCTTCAACATTTCTTCTTGTATTGAACAGCATTTTAAGTTTTGCAGATAGTTCTTTTATGTTAGGTGATCTATGAGTTATTTTCTGTACATTTCATGTATTTGATTTCAAGGAAAACAAATAAAGTGCAGCAAAAGTTTGAAGTTCAGTTTGAATCTTGTCTCCTGATTTTGGCTCTGTTATTTCTTCTAATTTGTGATCAAAGAGCATGAATTAGGTTGCATTACATTTTGAAATGTATGTGGTTAAAATGTCTTGCTTATGGAACAAAGAACCATGTAATTTCTTGATATTTGTCACAGGGTTTGCAGATTTCATGATAGGATTTTCTGAGTATGAGATTCATTCTGTAGCAGATGTCTATTCACAAGGTGAAAGATAGATCAGGGATCTTAATGTAGAGATACGTTTGAGGTTTCCAGGAGATGTATGGTTATGATTCATTTAATTTCTCAATAGATAAGGCACTGGTCAGAGATAGGATCATTAAGTTCTATTGTTCATACTTGGGTCTTGCTGTTATCAACATATTAAATCAATTTTCCCTTTTATGTTGAAAGCTATTCAATGTTAACCCGCACTTAGCTTGCCAGTTTCATGAGTTGTGTTCTTAGCTTTTTCATGCTTATGATTCCTGGTTGAGTATAGAAGATTTAGGGGTTTTTATCTGCTTCATATTAGATTCAGTGTATGCTTTGATAACTGGTATCATATAAAGAATCTACAGGTCTACCCGCCTAGGTTTTGCAGAGCCTGAAGTAGAAGAAGGGTCATGCCTTATAGTTGGACTAGTGTCTGAATGGATGTGTTGATAACGGGAGTTAGCTGCCCCTAGATGCATTTTGTTCTCATTAGGGTAATTGGAAATGGGTAACATTTTCAAACACCAACAGTGCTTTCAAGAGAATTACCACCATTAGATGAGGAGGGAAAGCTCATATTAATTCCTGAGGTTGTTCTGGATACGAGGGAAAGGACTTTGTGAAGTAGGTTGATTAAACAATATTTAGTCAAATGGAAATATCTGCCAAAGGAAAATGCTACTTGGGAGAGTGAGCAGGTGCTACAGCAAACAGGACTGAAATTGCTTGAGGACAAGCAATTTCAAGGAGGGTAGACCTATAATGATCCCATGTTTTAGCCTTCACGGTCTCCAAAGTCTAAGTGGAGCATAAGAATAAATTAAATTAATTTCTTATAAAGTCATTAAATTAAAATTTGACTTTATATTTAATTAAATAGGGAGTAGCTTCTAGAGTGTGTATTAATTATTGAAAAGGCAGAAGGCTCTAGTGATTTAATTTTCTAGAAACACAATTAACTATTGCAAGGGAGGAGTTTCTAGAGAATGCATTAATTATTGGAATAGGAAAGCTTCTAGCACTTGCAATTAATTAATGTTTTTCAAAAGGGTGAAGAAAAGGATAAATAGGGCTGAAAGTCTCATTGTTGAGCATCAGACGATTGTGAAAGACATTTGATAAGAGCCTGGATGTGGGAATCACATATCCTTCTTGGCAATAGAGGATATTCATCCTCTCTTGTAACATTCTAGACGTCATTCCCTTGGGGTTGGCCTTTGGAATACATTTCTTTGTACTTGATTGCAGTCTTTTTAGAATTTATATAATTTTAGTAGTTGGTTCAGCTTTTGGGCATTCCTTGGTGCCCATTACACTTTACATACTAACCTTTCTTTGTTTCTAGAAACTTCTCCATATTCATTTAGCTTATTTATAAATACCCACTTTGTACCAATTACACTTTTATCCTTGGGTCTAGGAACATGACTCTAAGTTTTATTCTTCTCTATCTATTATATTTTCTCATTCATAGCTTCAATCCAAGTTTCATTATCAAATGCATCTTTAACATTTATAGGTTCAAATTTAGCGAGCAAACATGTACCTTTCAATTTGTTTCTTGTCATTGTTCCATTAGACTCGTCTCTAATGATCTAATTAGATTCATGATGCCTTCTGACATATCTTGTTAACAAAGGTACTTTGGATTTGGTGTTTGTTTCACTGACCTCTTTATGATCTTCTATATTAAGCTCAGGTCCCACTGTCTATGACTCAGGTCCATTAGACTTGGATTGCTCTAGAAACATCTCGGTAGCATTTGACTATGACTTAGGTCCTTCAGAATATGACTTAGGTTTCACTTGATGCAACTTAGTAGCTTTTGGAGATTTTGGGGACTTGAGAGGTGAATCTTTCTAACTTCTAGATAGATTTGGAAATGTATCAGGTTCATAGTAAATAAATCTTTTGTAATCCCTAGGTTCTTTGTTGCTTTCTTCTTCACTCTTTTCTACAAACTCATCAATTCTCACATGTGCACTTTTTATGATTTTATGAGTAGACAAAATCAAACATTTTTATTCTTTACTCCTACAAGAGTATCTTAGGAATATGCCTTCATCACCTTCGACATCAAATTTACCTTTCCTAGATTCTTTCAAGATATAACATTTTCTATCAAATACTTTTAAATAACTTACATTAGGGTTGTAGCCATACCATAGTTCATAAGGAGTTGGTTTTGAATCTTTCTTCAGTTGTACTCTATTCAAGGTATGCATTGCAATACTGATTGCTTCCTTCCAATATTTGATTGCAACATTCTTTTCTATCATCAATGTTCTTGCACAATCTATGATGAATCTATTCCTTCTTTTAGCTATGTCATTCTGCTAAGGTGCACTAGGGGTTGATACCTATCTCATAATTCCTTTTTCAATGAAAAATTCATTGAACTCATTGAAAATGAATTCACCACCTCTATCTGATCTCAAACATTTCAGCTTCTTTCTAGTTTCTCTCTCTACTCTTTCCAAATACCACTTAAATTTTTGAAAAGCTTTAGATTTTTCTTTTAGATACATTACAGTCATCATTCTAGAATAAGCATCAAAAAAAGGAATGAAAATCATATCCCGACTATAACTCTCTATTCCAATAGGTCCACTTAAGTTTGTATGTACAACCGCTAAGACTTCTTTTGAATGATAGTTCTTTCTTTTGAAACTAGTTTTTCCCATCTTACCAATTTGACAATTTTTGCATAGACCCATATCAAGTTTTCTCAAGCTAGGAATACCTCGTACTCTTCTATTTTTTCTTATCTTGACCAAAATATCAAAGTTTATATGACATAATTTTTTGTGTCATAACCAACTTTCTCTTACTTAAGCAATAAAACATGAACTTTCATTGAGATCTAGGTAGAATAGATTACCTTTTCTTTGGTTGCGAGACTTGACTAGATTACCTTTTCCATCTACTAGGTTGGCCTTCCCATTCATGAATTCTACCTTGAATCCAATGTTATTCAACTGTACCACACTCAATAGATTATTTTTTATTCCTTCAACCCAATAAGCATTGTCACATCTAAGTTCATTGGTTAATGAGATACACCATTTTCCCTTTATGCAACAAAATTCATTGTTTCCAAATCTCACACTATCTCCATCATAATGTTCCACGTGTTCAAACTTGTTTTTGTCTCTAGTCATATGATGCAAGTAGAAACTATCAATAATTCATGTATCATTTTTTCTAACATGAGAGATAAGTTCCATTTTATCTCCTTCATCATCAGATTCATCTTTTACAATAACATATACCATCTCATCTTCACTATTATCAGAATCTTTAGCAATAAAATAAAATTTCTTACCTTTTTCTGTGTAGTCCTTGTAGTTCTTGAATTCCTTCTTCCCTTTGAACTTATTTCTTTTTCTTTCATCTTTGTCTTATCTATTTGAGCACCTTGCAGCAATGTGACCAACTTCTTCACAAGAAAAATAGATTAGAGGAATCTTACCTTTATACTTTCCTCTTCTTTTGGAATATTCCTTTGCAAGTAGGGCTTCAACAAATTCAAGATCATTGTCTGAACTTTCTTCCTCTTTTTAACTTCTAATTGAATGGCTTTTTATTCCTTACCCCTTTTCTTGAGTGAAAGCTTTGCTTCAAATGCAAACTCAAATGTTATCAATCTTCCAACTAGAGCATCCAAAGTTATATTGCTATTTGGATCACATCTCATTTCTTGAATAGAAGAAACTCTAATTTCATAGATAGGAAGAAGGGTTCTAAGTACCTTGCTGACAACTATTTTTTCATCAATGTCTCCTCCAGATGCTTTGATTATGCTCACACTTGCTTTAATTTGCTCAACATATTTTGTAATGTATTTATCATCTCTCATCTTCATCTGATCAAATTTTCCTCTAAGACTTTTGGCTTTAGCTCTATAGATAGCTTTTAGTTTTATCCACATATCATAAGTTGTAATGTAACTTTTAACTTCATCAAATTAAGAATAATTAAGAGTAGAAGCAATGTCAATCATCATAATGTTTGTTGGAAATAAAGATGAAGTAACTGAGAGGGGAGGGGTGAATTAGTTACCACAAAAACAAGTCCAAAAATTCCTTAGATGTCTAAAATGTTTATTTACTATTGATACTGGGTAAATAGTGTAGAAATACTTTTACTCAGTAAGTTAACTAGTTATTGCTCATCTAGCATTCAAAGTTATTAATATGTATGCAAAGATTAACTAAATGAACACAAGAGACACCAGATTTAACATGGAAATCCAATATGAGAAAAACCACCAAGTAACTAATCACCAATTTTCACTCTTCTAAAGTGAGCCCTATTAGGAGCCAACCCTGTTAAAGGTTACAATACACACTGTTAGGTGTGACTTTGTTAGAGGATTTAATCACCCTATTAGGAGTGTCCTGGTTAGAGGTCTATAGAACAATTCAATTGAATTGTCACCTTGTTAGAAGATTTACAAAATGGCTGTTAGACCAACTCTGTAAAGAGATTCTGAATTCACTATTACAATGATAAGAAAGCAACAATGAAATGACCTGAATGATATGCAACTTATCTTTTTCTGATTACAGATCTATGTTCTACTTTACTGAATCCTTACTGATCGAATACGACTTTGCAGCACCTCTAGGATATCTAATCCTTCATCAAAATTCGCTCATTATTTGCTTATTCCTTTCTCATCCATATACTCGGTGCTTCCATTCACTTTTTTCACATTCACATACTTACTCTTTTTTTCACAACTAGAACATCTATATATATACCTTTTAGATTTATCAAGTCGGCTCATATATAAGTTAAAACAACAAAAAAACATTAGTTAGCTACATTAATTCCATAAAATAATAAAAAAATTTGCTAGCCGACTCAGCTCAGTAATCATTGTTCTAGAATGGTTTTCTAGTGTTAACCAAGTGAAGCTCGGTAAACATTGTGAAACTTACAAAAGTCCTTTGGAGACCAAGTGAACTCAGTTAGCACTGACCTTCCTTTGCTGACCCTGTGAGCTCGATAGAAGTTAACTTTCTGCCACATTTCTTTCAATGATCGAGTGAGCTCATTAGATACTAACTTTCCTTTGATGACCTTGTGAGCTCAATAGAAGTTAACTTTCTACCACATTTCCTTCGATGATCGAGTGAGATTAGTAGAAACTAACTTTCCTTTGCTAACCTTGTGAGCTCAGTAGAAGTTAACTTTCCTTTGCAAACCTTGTGAGCTCAATAGACTATGTCTGATGATTGATATGACATTTGTGCAACATCAAAGACAACATTCAATTTAACAATTGTATCCAACAATCTCCCTCTTTGGAATTTATGGAAAAACAAAATGTCATAGCAGAATGAAATTTGAAAACATGTCTAACAAGTCTTTTTCTATTAGAACAACTTTCTTTAGAAAACTCTCCCTCTTTCAGTAATCTCCCTCTATGAAGGAATTACGTAGCAAACTCTTCTTTCAAACAAATTTTAAAAAGATATGATAGTAAAACTCTCCCTCTTTGATAGCACATGCCAAAGACAACATACCTCAAATGAATTTTAATGTACTTTTAGTACTAATTCATATGCAATCTTTCCTGACTATGCTGCATCAACTGATAGATCTCCAACTTGGTAGGCATTGATGCATCACCAAAACTTTAGTTTTAGTGAACTTTGGATAGGGGAGTGAGCCCTAACTTACCTCTTAGATACAAGAATTCATCCTTAGGTAATGGCTTTGTGAATATGTCGACAATTTGGTCCTTTGTGTGGACATATTCCAATCTGGTCTCCTTATCTTACACCAATTCTCTAACAAAATGATATTTTATTGCAATGTGCTTGGTTTTGGAATGCATCACTAGATTCTTAGCTATGTTGATTGCACTTGTATTATCATAGAACATAACAACTGGTTCTTTGATTTTCACCTTCATGCCTTCCAACAACTGTTTAAACCAAACAATATTAGAACAGTTTACTACTGCAGCAACATACTCTACCTCTACTGTAGATTGGGATGTACAATTCTATTTTTTTCTTGTCCAAGAAACCAACCTCTTTCCTAGAAAGAATGCTCCTCCACTTGTACTTTTTCTATCATCAAGGTTTCTTGCCCAATCAGCATCAATAAACACGTTTAAATCCATATTACCTCCAAATTTGTATCATAAACCATAATCTTCAGTTCCTTAGAAATATCTCATTATTCTTTTGATTGCCATCATGTGATTTTCTCTTGATTTTGCTAAAAATCTCGCTACAATACCAACTAAAAGGGCAATATCTTGCCTAGTATGAACTACATATTGCAACTCTTCAATCATAGAGCTATAAAAGGTTTGATCTACTTCTTTTGATTCAACTTCCTTGGCAAGTTTTAATCTAGTACACATAGGAGTCCTAACTAGTTTACAATCTTCCATACCAAACTTTTTCAATATCTCCTTGATGTATTTTGATTGAGTGATGTAGATACCATTTTTATTCTATTGAATCTAAAGACAGACAAAGAATTTTATCTCACCAAACATAGACATTTCAAATTCTTTGTTCATTTGTTCTGAAAATTCTTTGCAAAAATCATCATTTCTTGTGAAAATAATATCATCGAAAAATATTTCTACCAAGACAATCTTATCATCTGGTCCTTCCTTTATATACAAGCTACTATTATCATTAGTTCTTTGAAAACCAATCTAAATAAGATAGTTATGCAATCTTTCATACCATGCTCTAGGGGTTTGTTTCAGACCATATGGTGCCTTGTGTAATTTGCAGACCATGTTTCTTTTATCTGGATCAACAAAACCTTTAGTTTGTTCAATGTAAACCTCTTCATCCAGTATACCATTGAGGAATGCTGACTTGACATCCATTTGATAAACTTTAAATCCTTTGTGAGTAGCATATGCAAGTAAGGTTTTGACTCCTTCCAGTCTTGCAATAGGAGAAAAAGTTTCTCCATAGTCTATTCCTTCTTCTTGAGCATATCCTTTGCATACTAATCTAACTTTGTTTCTTGATATCTTACCATCTTCAGTCGACTCATTTCTAAATACCCATTTAGTTCCAATCACATTTTTATCTTTAGGCCTGGGTACAAGAGTCCATGTCTTGTTTTTCTCTATTGGCTCTATCTCTTCATTCATAGCTTCAATCCAACTATCATTTTCTAAAGCATCTTTGATATTTCTAGGTTCAAAATCAGCAAGTAAACAAGTACCTTTCAACTTATTTCTTGTTGCGGTTCCTTTAGATTTGTCTCCAATGATCTAATCTACTGAATGATGTCTCCTAACATATTTTGCTAATACAGGTTTTTTT
This sequence comes from Cupressus sempervirens, assembly GCA_028749045.1. NCBI lineage: Eukaryota > Viridiplantae > Streptophyta > Pinopsida > Cupressales > Cupressaceae > Cupressus > Cupressus sempervirens. The sequence continues at coordinate 770,291,438 of CM053787.1, read as the reverse complement.
CCTTTTGAATGAATTTCATTGTTATTCTTTTCCATTTCAACTTCAGGTTCTGGTTGTTCTAGCTCGGTAGATATTGGCCCAGGTCCTTCAGACTCGGTAGACATTTGCTCGATAGCATCTGAGTGTAACTCATGTTGCTGTAGCTTGGTTTGAACTTCCTATGACTTAGTTATTGATGACTCGGGAGTAGAAGATTCCTGATTGATTGGTACTGTACAAGGTTCACTGAAAACAAACCTTCTATAATCTTCTGGTTCACTTTTGCTTTTTTCTTTAGTCTTTTCTACAAACTCATCAATTTTCACATGTGCACTTTCTATGACTTTTTTAGTTGACAAGTTCAAACATCTATATGCTTTACTTTTGCAAGAGTATCCCAAAAATATTCCTTCATCACTTTTCACATCGAATTTTCCTTTTCTAGATTCTTTCAAAATGTAACATTTACTTCCAAACACTTTTAGATAACTTACATTAGTTTTATAGCCATTCCATAGCTCATAGAGAGTTTTGAATGAGTCCCTTCTTAGCTATACTCGATTCAAGGTATGAACAGTAGTGTTGATAGCTTCCTTCTAGTATTTGATAGCAATGCCTTTTTCAATCATTAAGGTTCTTGCACAATCCATGATAGATCTATTCCTCCTTTCAGCTATTTCATTTTGCTCAGGAGTTCCAGGAGCTGATACCTATCTTTTGATTCCTCTTTCAATGCAAAATTTATTGAACACATGTGAAATAAATTCTCCACCTCTGTCTGACCTAAAGCATTTCAATCTTTTCCCTATTTCCTTTTCTACTCTGGCCAAATACCATTTGAATTTCTCAAATGCTTCTGATTTGTCCTTTAGATACATGACAGTCATCATTCTTGAGTAATCATCAACAAAAAGAATGAAGAACTTTTCTCTAGTATAGCTTTCAATTCCAATGGGTCCACATAAATCAGTATGCACAATTTCTAATATATCTTCAGACTGATAGTTTTTACTTTTAAAGCTAGTCTTTCCCATTTTACCAATCTAACAATTTTTGCATAGACTAACCTCAGGTTTCTTTATGCTAGGAATGCCTCTTACTTTCTTGAATTTGCTTATCTTCACCAAATTATCAAAATTGACATGTTACAACCTTTTATGCCATAACCAACTTTCTTCAACTTGAACAATAAAACATGAACATTCACCAAGTTCAAGATAAAATAAGTTACCTTTTGTTTGAGTGCCTAATCCAATCAGTTTTCCTTTGTCATCTAACAGTCTTTTTTTTCCATGCATGAATTCTACTTTGAATCCATTATTGAGTAGCTGTGGCACACTCAACAAATTATTCTTTAGTCCTTTTACCCAATAGGCATTATCACATATAAGTTCTTTGGTTAAAGAGATTCTTCCTCTTCTTTTTATACAACAAAGTTTATTGTTACCAAAACTTACACTGCCACCATCATAGTCTTCAAAATATTCAAACTTAGTTTTATCACCAGTCATGTGATGAGAACAACCACTATCTATGATCCATGTATCATTTTTGCTCAAATGAGAAATGAGTTCCATTTCCTCATCATTATCAGTCTCATCTTTCACAACAATGTAGACAATTTCATCTTCTTCTTCATCATTAGAATCATTAGAATCTTTAGCCATAAAACATGTTTTCTTACCTTTGTCCCCTAAGGATTTGAAGTCTTTCTTGCCATTGTACTTGAAATCTTTCTTCTCATCTTTGTTCTATTTGTTTGGACACCTAGTAGCAATATGACCAATTTCTTCACATGAAAAAAAAATTAGAGAAACTTTACCTTTATATTTTCCTCTACCTCTAGAATATTTCCTTGGTAATAGGGCTTTAATCACTTCAAGATCACTGTCTAAACTTTGGTCTGATTCATCTTCACTTTTTGACAGGGATTCCTTTTTCTTTTTTCTTTTCTCTTTGAGTGAAATCTTGGCTTCAAATGCTGATTCAATGTTTTTGGAAGCTGGAACATAGTTGTCAAAGTTGTCTAGTTCAAATGTAGTTAATCTTCCAACTATGGCTTATAGATTTATCTTATGATTTGCTTCACATCTTCTTTCTTGAATTGCAGAGACTCTAATTGCATAGATTGGTAGTAATGTTCTGAGAACTTTACTTATAACTGTCTCTTCACTAATATCTCCTCCAAATGCTTTGATTGCACTGACACATGCTTTAACTCTTTCAACATATTTGGAAATATTTTCATCCTCTCTCATTTTTATTTGGTCAAATTGTCCTCTCAGACTTTCTACTTTGGCTCTTCTCACATTATCATCTCCTCCATAGATTTCTTTCAACTTGTCCCACATTTCAAAGGCAATTTTGCAATCCTTGATTTCATCAAATTCTTCATAACTTAAAGCAGATGCTATATCTATCATCATAATGTTGTGAGTCTTCTTTTTAGCAATATCATTGACAAATAGTGTACCAGCGAGTTTTGCATATTTTTCATCAAGATACTTCAGTCCTGTATCACCAATGGATGCAAGGTGAAGTCTCATCAGTCCTTTCCATGCAAAGAAGTTGTTCCTGTTAAGTCTTGGAATTTTTTTTTTGTAAGACATCTTGATCTTTAGCTTAGATCCTTGAAATCTTTTCTTGAAAGCAACAAAAATATCTGATACCAATTGTTGGAAATAAAGATGAAGTAACTGAGAGGGGAAGGGTGAATTAGTTACCACAAAAACAAGTCCAAAAATCTCTTAGGTGTCTAAAATGCTTATTTACTACTGATACTCGATAAATAGTGCAGAAATACTTTTACTTGGTATGTTAACTAGTTACTGTTCATCTAGCATTCAAAGTTATTAATATGTATGCAAAGATTAACTAAATAAACACAAGAGACACCGGATTTAACGTCGAAACCCAATATGAGAAAAACCACCAAGGAACTAGTCACCAATTTTCACTCTTCTGAAGTGAGCCCTGTTAGGAGCCAACCCTATTAAATTTTATAATACACACTGTTAGGTGTGACCTTGTTAGAAGATTTAATCACCCTATTAGGAGTGGCCTAGTTAGAGGTCTTTAGAACAATTCAACTGAATTGTCACCTTGTTAGAGGATTTACAAAATGGCTGTTAGACTAACTCTGTAAAGAGATTCTGAATTCACTGTTACAATGATAAGAAAGCAACAATGAAATCACTTGAATGATATGAAACTTATCTTTTGCTGATTACAGATCTATGTTTTGCTTTACTGCTGATCAAATATGACTTTGCAGCACCTCTAGGATATCTAATCCTTCATCAGAATTCACTCATTATTCGCTTATTCCTTTCTCATCCATATACTTCACACTTCCATTCACTTTTTTCACATTCACATACTTAATCTTTTTTTCACAACTAGAACATCTATATATATACCTTTCAAATTTATCAAGTTAGCTCATATATAAGTTAAACCAATAGAAAAATGTTAGTCAACTACATTAATTCCATAAAATAATAAAATGCTTCACTAGCCGACTCAGCTCGGTAATCACTGTTCCAGAATGGTTTTCTAGTGTTAACCAAGTGAAGTTCAGTAAACACTGCAAAACCTGCAAAAGTCCTTTAGAGACTGACTGAACTCAATTAGCACTGACCTTCCTTTTTTGACCTTGTGAGCTCAGTAGAAGTTAACTTTTTGCCACATTTCCTTCGATGATCGAGTGAGCTTGGTAGATACTAACTTTCCTTTGCTAACCTTGTGAGCTCAGTAGAAGTTAACTTTCTACCACATTTCCTTCAATGACCGAGTGAGCTCGGTAGATACTAACTTTCCTTTGCTGACCTTGTGAGCTCAGTAGAAGTTAACTTTCTGCCACATTTCCTTCGACGATCGAGTGAGCTCGCTAGAAGTTAACTTTTCTTTGGAGACCTTGTGAGCTCGGTAGACTCTGTCTGATGACTGATATGACATTTGTGTAACATCAAAGACAACATTTAATTTAACAATTGTATCCAACAAATGTTATGATTTTTCTTTTCAACAATTTTTTCAACTAATAATGTTCCACTAGAAGTCTTGTATTAACTATCAAGATATTTACAACCTGAATCACTGATAATTACCAAATGTAACCTCATAAGTCCCCACCATGTTGCAAACTTGTCTTTGTTCAATTTGGAAATGTCTCTTCTATAAGACATCCTAATCTTTAGCTTAGGTCCTTGAAACCTTCTCTACAAGCACCAAAAAGCTCTAATACCAATTGTTAGATATATAAGAGGATAACTAAGAGGGGAGGGGTGAATTCGTTACCACAAAAATATAACATAGATCACTTAGATGCCAATACAAATCAAACTCAGTGTAAACAAAATTCTATTGTAACTTGACAAATACTCAAGCACTCAATTTACACTAACAAATGTTGTAACTCGGTAAACATTGAAATAACTCAATGAATGCTTATCATGAAAATAGTAAGATATTATCTGTGATTGGTCTCACTTTAACCTAGTTTCATACACATAAAAGAAATAGCATGAACACAATTAACAACAGGATTTATCGTGGAAACTCAATTTTGAAAAAGCCACCAATTGTATGTAGTTACTAATTTTTACTCTTCTAAAGTGATCCCTATTAAGAGCCAACCCTTTTAAAGGTCACAAATACACTATAGGTGTGACCCTATTAGAGGATTTAATCACGCTATTAGGAGTGGCCTTGTTAGAGGTCTTTTAGACAATTCAATAGAAATGCCACCTTGTTAGAGGATTTACAAATAGTTGTGAAGCCAACTTTAGTAAGAGATTTAGATCACTGCTACAATGTTTAGAGAGTAACAATGATATTACCTAATTTCTAATGTAACTAAATTTTTTATTATAGATCTCCATTCTAGCTTGTATAGTTGATCCTTCTTGATCAAATGTATTTTTGCATCTTAACAAGGATATTCAGTTTATCCTTCTAATTTACTTCCTCTAACCATCATTAAATCTTCAATTATGTTCTGCTCATTCAATCCTCAATCTGGCCTTGTATTTATATCTTACATATTTTCAAGTGATCTTTAATACAACTTAGAATAATTAATAGTCAGCTAGAACCAACAAACAATTCAATTGAACTCAATATGCCAAAGCAAGAAAATCTTTCGTTAGCCAACTCTATTTGATAGATACTAACTCGAGATAATTTTCTTGTGTTAACCAAGTGAACTCAATTAACACTACATATTCACAAAGTTCCTTTGGTAACCAAGTGATCTTAGTTAGCACTAATTCCATCTAACATTTTTTTCATCAACTGAGTGGGCTCAATTAACACTCAACTTCTAAAAACTTTCCTTTGTCACCTGAGTGAACTTGGTAAACATTATCTTCTAAACTAGGAAAACTTTGGGATGCTCAATAGATTCAAGAAACTATCTTCAATGCCTGGGTCATGAGCTCAGTTACATTGGTTGGCAATGATATGAAATTTTATGTAACATCAAAGACAATACACAATTAATCAATTATTTTCGACATAAGTGACTAGACCAATTTAATTAGGTTATGGATTAGGAATGTACTATTTCCATTTATCATATGGTTGCAATGTTGGAGGTAGCATTTTTTCCAAAGTGGCAACAGGTTTTGTATCATTGGCTTTGTTCAAGTCCTTATTATAATGAAGTAACAAAGTGGTTTTTAGGGTGGAAAGGACTATATAATGAAGAGAAAAGTTGAAAACTTGAATGTTGAAATGTTGAAATGAAAGCTATCAAGAATCAAACACCTATGCCATAGTAACAACATAAGGTGAAGTTGATTTTAAATATAAACATTAAAAAAAATGACATAAATCATTCCCCATTTCTTTTGTTTGTGGAGAGCTACACGTGAAAGAGGGTGGAGAGCTTTGAACATTGGTGGAGATTTCATTGGCATGCCCTTGTGATCACTACATTTTGTTGTCATGCCCTTATGATCTTTGCATTTCATTTCCATGCCCTTGGTGAAGATCAATGGAGATCTATGATTTCATTGTTGTGCCCTTGTAATGAATGCATTTTATTGTTGTTCCCTAATGATCTCTGCATTTCATTGTCATACCCTTGTGATTTTTGTGCCCTTGCTCTATGATTTCATTATCATGCCGTACCCTTTTTATCTCTGTTCCCTTTGCACTACAACATTTTGGGTCAAATTGCGATGATAATTTGTGATAGTAGTGTAATTTGTCGTGTATTCAGACCCAAATGTAGTAGTGTTTGCTCTAAAAAAAAATTCAATAGAAGAAGAGGTACCTATGTAAAATGTTCTTTTATTTCCCTTCTAAACATGTATCTATTTATATTTCTCCCAGGAGGTGATTAGATAAGCTTCTCTTTATGTATATGTATGTGTATATATACATACATACACACATATATATATATACAAAGATCTATTTATTTATATACATCAATACATTTATAGACACATATATGTATATGTATGTATGGATACATATATACAGATACATATGTATATATATCTATATACATACATACATAAATATATAGAGATCACAAGGACATGAAAATGACATGTAGAGATACATATATACATACATACATACATACATACATCTGCATATGTAATTAAATCACCTTGGAAAATTGTACTTGATCTTTACTCAATCACTAAGAGATAATATAATCTTAAATACAAATTTCTACATACTTAGTTTGGTATGAATAGTTTTGATTGAATTTGTCTTAGGAGAGTGAGTCTACTCATGATGATAATGGCTCCATGTATTGGATCTTTAGAGGAGAGAGACTTACAAAAGATTAGATGTCTTTTATGGATATGGGATGATTTGTTTGTGATGCAAATATATCCTCCTCCATATTGAATTTCTATATCATCAAATTGCTAGATACAAATCACCAGACTTGGTTTTTTGAAATGGTATGGGCTACTTGGAATTTTGAAACTTGAACTATTGAACTATACATTCAGATTGATGAACCAACACTTTGAATCACTAGTTTCATGTTTAGAACCTTTGGCCTTTGAAATGTGAACTTTGATTTTGATTTGTGGTTCATGAACTATTATGAACCAAAATACACCTAAATATTCTTGGAGACATCTAAAAGCATCTATATAAATTAATATGAACCATTCAATCTAAATTATACATTCTTTGAGGATCTTGAGGTAAGTCTCTTAGCACAAGTTGAGTGATTTTTATTGTTTTAGTATTTGGATTCTAAAATATGTATACAACTAGATCAATTTTTTTGTTGTGTTAAGATGTAACAAGAACCTTAAAAAAGATATCTAAATATACATGTTTAGAAGGAAATATGAAGAGATACCTATTTATAAGGAAAAGAAATGAACAATTACATAGCCCTTGAAGAAAATCATAGAGCTAGGGCACATCAACTAAATCATAGAGCAGGGGCACAGAGACCATAAGGGAATGACATGGCAAAAAGATTCTAAAGCAAGGGCATGGAAATGAAATTGTAGAGCAAGGACGCAACAAAAAAATGTAGATCACAAGGGCACAAAAACCAAATTGGAGAGCAAGGGTACAACAATGAGATGCAGAGATCACAGCAATAAAATTATAGAGCAAGGAAATGGTAACAAAATGCAAAGATCATAGCAATGAAATGCACTAATTATAAGGGAAAAGAAATGTTCACAACTCTTCATCCTCGTTCGTAGCTCTCCACAATCAAAAAAATTGGAAAATTATATATATATATATATATATATATGGGGGCATCACAATTATAACTCCAATGTCAGTATTGCAATGGTGTCGGGGATAATTGCAAGATAAAACATGAAAATCACCACAAGTTACATTGCCATCACAATTTGACCCCAAATGTTGTAGTGAATTAGGCTAGTAGTAGAACCATTGAACCAAATTCATTATTTTATGCCCACCAAAATGACCACTTAAAGCACCATTGTGCTTCTCTTGGATTATATTTTCTCTGATGGATCCCCTAGAGACACATCATTGATTCCCTTTGAACAAGAGGCCTTCCTGCAAGGTAAAATTAGAATACTAATGGTGAAATTGGTTAGTAAAATTATTACAAACTTGATATGGCTTTGCAAACTCTGGATCATTAGGGTATAGCTCCTTGAAATTTTTAATCCCCACACTCCTAATCTGCACATCTTGAATAGTTAGTAATCTACAACTAAGTGCATCTAAAACTTTGTTTACAATGCCTTCTTATGTTTTATGGTGAATGTATAGGCTTGTATATGATCCACCCACTTCATATGCATGTGGCTTAGTTTATCTTGGGAATTAAGAAAACTTAAAGCCAAATTGTCTGAATAAACAACAAATTCTTTAGGAAATAAATAGTGCCTCCACTTTCTTAAGGCTTGGACCAAGGCATACATTTCAAGATCATAGGAAGAATACTTCCTCTTTGATTCATTTAATTTCTCATTATGGAAAGTAACTAGTTTACCCTCTTGGCTAAGGATTGCTCCAATGGCTAGGTTATTGGCATCACATTCAACAATAAAAAATTTCTCAAAGCTAGGTAAGACCAAGATTGGTTGATTGGCAACCTATTTCTTCAATAATTCAAAATTCATAGTAGCTTGTTGAGTCCATTTGAACTTTTCTGTAATCCAACCTTTAATGGTTTCCAACAAGGGTGCACATATATGACTAAATTGTTTTAAAAACTTTCTATAAAACTGAGCTAAGCCATGGAATCTCCATACCTTTAAGGGAAACTTGGGTGTTGGCCAACTAAATATGGCCTCCACCTTGCTAGGATCCATCTTGAGTTGTCCCTATTAGATGAAAAAACCCAAGTAGACCAACTCTTCCTTCATAAAATTGTACTTTTCAAGATTTATGGTGAGCTTGGCATCAGACAAAATTTTCAAGAGAAGACTCAAATATCTTAAGTATTCTTATTTAGTGGTATAGAAAATCAAGATATCAATAAATGACAACAAACTTACCAAGATAATCAAAAAATACTTCATTCATGAGCCTCATGAATGTGGAGGGGGCATTTGAAAAATTAAAGGTCATCACTAGTCACCCACACAACCCCTATTTGGTCTTAAAATTCATCTTCCATTCATCTCCCTCTTTAATTATTATTTGATGATATCCACTTTCTATGTCAATTTTAGTGAAGTACTTTTCATTTCTCAAAAAATCTAACAAATCTTCAATTCTTGGGATTGGAAATCTATACCTGATTGTTATCTTATTGATTTCCCTTGAATTTGTACACATTTTCCAAGTACCTCCCTTCTTTGGCACTAGGATAGCTGGAGCTGCACATGGGCTCACACTCTTCATTATCAACCCATAATCTAGCAATTCTTGCACTTTCTTTGGTATCTTCTCATGTTGACTAAGTGTCATCTTATATGTTGGCTTATTAAGAAAGGTTATTCCAATTATTCCCATACATTATGAGGATTCCCATACTCATAATATCTTTGGTGGCAATGCAGGATTCCCATCACTCATAATATCTTCAAGCTGATCCAATAGTTTATGTACTTCCTTAGGAAACTAAGACTTAATTTTACTTTGTTTATTCTATGGCTTTACAATGATGGCATATCACATGCCCTATCCTTCTTTTATAGTGTGAGGAATTCTTTTTCATGTACTATTAGGATATTAGGTCCCACCAATTGTGTGCCTTCACCATCCAACAAGGACTGAATACTATAAGACTCTTCTCCTTTCTTAAACTTGTAAACATTTTCTTGCCATCATATTGGGCTTCCCTATCATATTTCCATGGATTTTCTAAAATGAGATGGCATGCATCCATTGGTAGTATACCACAAAAAACCATATCCTTATATCTACCAATATTGAAATCAATCCATCCTTGTTCCTTTACCTCTACATGTTGTCCCTTATTTAACCATGTGACTCTATAAGGATTTGCATGAGCAAGTCTTCATAGCTTTAGTTTTAGTACTACTTCTTCTAAAACTATGTTATCATTAGGCTTAGAATCAATGATAACTTTATATACCTTGTTGTGTACTTTGCATTTGACCCTAAATAGGGATCTTCTTTGGCTTGGCTCCTCCTTCATGGACTCCCTAATGAGTTTTCTCTTGAACATTAAGTTTGCACCTTCTTCTAAATTCAAGGGATGATTAGTTTCTTTCTTGCTACCACTATCTTCTTAGGAATAGGCCACTTTTCTTTCTCGTGGGGTAGAAGCCTTGTCTAGACATCTATATGATGGATTCCCTAGTTGGTTACAATTGTAGCACTTCATTATTGCAATATATGAGGGACCTCTAACTTGACTACTATTTCTACCCCTAAAACTACCATTGCCTCTTCCCCTTTGATTAAAAAAACCTCTTGGACTACTTGAGCCACTTTTTTCACTTGAGTTATTATCCCCTTGAGGCCTATTTGTTTGACCTCTTCCACCACAAAAATTGCCTCTCTAACTGATCTACTCTCTTCCCTTGCCTCTATTCCTAACACTTAAAGCTTTCTTCTTCTTTAATTTCTCCTCTTCTTTGAGGGCTATTTGGTAATGCTTCTACACTAATTAGGAATCCACAACTAAACTTCCTCTTGGATGTTCTACCTAAAGCCATTAATTTATCTTGTAATTTTAATGCTTTCAGCCTCTTGCACTTTGGATCTTAGGAAAACTTTCTGAAACTCCTCAGCATAACCTGCAACATCATTATCTCTTTGTTTGAGATTCTTCCTCTTTGTATACAACTACACTTCAAAGTCTTCAAGAAGATAGGTTTTTTGAATTTGACTCACCATACTCTTCCAATTTTCAAAGGGTTTCTTTCTTACTTTCGCTCTTTCATGTTGAGTGAATTTCCACCATGTGAGAGTTGCTCCTCTTATTCTTTCTTTTTCTACCTTGACTTTATGGGCTTCTATCACATTTTCACACTCAAAATAGTTTTCCATGCCTTCCAACTACTCTAAGACATGATCACCATCCAACTTTCCACTAAATAGTACCACTCCTTCCAAGGCCTTTTGAATCAGTTCCTTAATTGCTCTAAGAAATGGTTCCTTACTTATTTCAAGATCAGGTGTGGGTGCTCCTCTTCATCAGACACCTATTTATTTTGCCTACCACATCCTCTTGCTAGGTGACCTTTCTAGTCACTACTCCAATCTTGAGGGTTGTTTCCTCAAGCATTGATTCCAAGTCATCTATCTTTTCCTTCAACTCTAAGTTCTCCTCATCTTATTCTTGAACTTTCTTAGCTAACTTAGCATTTGTCACCATGGTGGACCCTATGGGGGATTCTAATTCACAGTTAGACATACACTTATATCTCTCCCAAAATCAAATTTCTCTGATACCAATTTGATAGGAAATTTCTAAGATATTTTCAAATGATGCGAACTCCTTAGATATGTTCTACCTACACAAAGGTGAACTCTAACCACTACTAGATACTTTGCTAATAGACCAACCTACCATTTTTAGGCTTACTTCACTAGACTAAACATCTTTCTAGGCCTCCATAATGATGTATCTTATCTTTAAAGGGTTGGAGGCTCTTCTTAGAGTTTTTTGGTTAGGATTACATCCATATTTTCTATTCCATCCATTAACTCCTATACGATCTCTTCAAAACAAGAGAAAACTCCTTTTAGGCATAATAGCCCTCAATTAGCCCTCCTACTCAAATAAAGCTTGATTTTTGCTCAACTTTCTTGAACAAGGTTCCCAAATAATCCTAGTTTAGGATACCCTTTTCAATTAACTTCAAGATTCCTAAGGTCTTGGTTTTCCAAGGTACACCAGATGCCCTACCCCAAATTTCAAGGGTTTGTTAGGGTTTGAAAATATTTCATGATAGTCCAATGTAAGATATGCCTTCTCACACTCACCAGTGACTTGGAACACCTCTCCTTTCCCCCATATAACCTTCACTCTAGGATCTTTCCTTCCATTACACCCATTCCTTCAAAAATAGTTTACCCTTGCAAGAAGATAGCATTCCTTGTCTCAAATTCTAGTTGAGAACTACCCTACTTCTCCTAGGGCTTCCAAGGAAAATGCATAGCCTTGTGATTCCTGATCCATCCTTTATAAGATATAAATAATAGAGAGTATATTATCATTTCTCAATTTTTCATATGTTTCCAGCCATGGGGAATGCAGGTAGACACCATTTTGTGAATTTTTCCCTAGTTCTAGCTAGTGAATAGGTAGTTCACAAAAATACTTATTACAAATGCCAAAAGATAGATAGAACTCTCAAAGATATATATATATATATATATATATATATATATATATATATATATATATATATATATATATATATATATATATATATATATATATATATATATATATATATATATATATATATATATATATATATATATATATATATATTCAAACACCAAAAGACTAGTTGAATCACATTGTAATCAAAACCTTGTGCTTTCATTCAAACCTGTCAACATTCTCCATTCATTGATTAGCATCTGCACTACTCCAAACTTTCAACCCATTCCATTGTGATTCAGAGGGATTTTACCTTTCATTTTTCAACTAACTAAATAAAATCCTTATCATTTATAACCTCCTTATTCTCTCCAACCACTTTTGCAACTTCTTGGACAAGAAAATTGTAAAATTGCAAAATTATCATTGTGCAACTTCTGCAATATTGACAATATTTGCATTTTTACACCTTAAACTTCATAAAGATAAGAATATTACTCCAAATAAAACATGGAAGTTATTTAAACCATTATTAAGACATTTCCACTCCTAGCTACCCTCGTACACTAAATTGGCCTTCTATCATAACTTTTAGCAATAATAGACCTAATTGACAATATTTTTCCAATACAACATTTTGACACCAAGTTGTCTATAATGCATTACATTATTTCCCAAAATCCATAAGGACATCAAAACTAAAGAAGGACTACTCCTAAGTCTCTCAAAGACTCTTATTTTCTTACTACCAAACTGGAGAACATAAAATCCAGATGCTCCTGCACCAATGATGTTTTCCATGATGAACATTTGTTTGAAGTCTCTATTAAAAGTTCATCGTTCATTAATATTTCTAATTATATTTTTACCTGAAAATTTCAACCTCACTATTGTCCTAGAAAAATATGAAAACTCATTGGAGCTAGTAGTCAATATACTTGGGTTAATGGTTTACTAGTGTAGGAGCACCTAGGGTAAGGTAAAGCCCTAGTCTTAATTTTGGTTTGTAGATGGTCTAACTAACCATTGGTTTAATAAGGACTAGTTATAAATTCCTAAGGTGAGTTTAGGTGGTTTGATTTAATAGGCTTTGAATTGGGAGCCAAATTTTGTCAATTAGGTTCTGATAGGAGCAAAATTGCAAAATTTTCTCTAGGTGGAAAAATGTGGTAAAATTCCATAAAAGGGGGAAAAGAGTGTATAAAGGTGTTCCTTATATTTCCTAAGATCATCTTAAAAGGTTTTCTAACATGATAACCAATTTTGAAGATTCTAGAAGCAAAATTGCAAAAGTTGTTAAAAAGTTATGATATTACTATTAGGATTTAACTATGTGATTTTGAGTCAAACTCATTGACCCATGTTTCATGAGTAGTGATTAAACATGAACCCATATATCATGAGAATAAATAGAAAACTTATCACTCATTGGATCTAGGTGATGCTCATAGGGGTGAAGCACTGGGACTTCTAGGTAGGTCACCCATCCTAGCACTACTCCAGCTTGAGCACACTTAACTATGGAGTTTCCTCCATGGTTAAACCCAAAGCTTACAAACCCATTTTCAAAACCTTAACCAAGTTTTGTGAATTATGAACCATTCATTAGAAATTCTCTAAAGCTCATCAATTAATGAGTAAGAGATAATTTCCAAAGCAAGTCAAATTGTGATACTACCATCAGGATTTAACTGTGTGATTTTGAGTCAAACTCATTGACCCATGTTTCATGAGTAGTGATTCATCATGAATCCAGATATCATGAGAATAAATTTAAAACTTATTAGTCATTGGATCTAGGTGATTCTCACAAGGGTGAAGCACTAAGACTTCCTAGGAGGTCACCCATCTGAGTACTACTCCAGCCTAAGCGCGCTTAACTATGGAGTTTCCTCCATGGTTAAACCCAAAGCTTGCAACCCCATTTGAAAAACCTTAACCAATTTTTGTGCATTATGAACCATTCATTATAAATCCCCTTAAGCTCATCAATTGATAAGTAGGATATAATTTCCAAAGCAAGTCAAATTGTGATATTACTATCAAGATTTAACTATGTGATTTTGAGTCAAAATCATTGACCCATGTTTCATGAGTAGTTATTCAACATGAATCCATCTCTCATGAGAATAAATGGAACACTTAGCACTCATTGGATCTAGGTGATGCTCATAGGGGTGAAGCACCAAGACTTCCTAGGAGGTCACCCATCTCAACACTACTCCAGCCTGAGTGTGCTTAACTATAGAGTTTCCTCCATGGTTAAACCCAAAGCTTGAAACACCATTTACAAAACCTTCACCAAGTATTCTGCATTATGAACCATTCATTAGAAATCCCATTAATCTCATCATTGATAAGTAGGAGATAATTTCCATAACATGTCAAATTGTGATATTACTATCATGATTTAACTATGTGATTTTGAGTCAAACTCATTGACCCATGTTTCATGAGTAGTGATTCAACATGAATCCATCTCTCATGAGAATAAATGGAACACTTAGAACTCATTGGATCTAGGTGATTCTCACAAGGGTGAAGCACCAAGACTTCCTAGGAGGTCACTCATCCCAATACTACTCCAACCTAAGCACACTTAACTATAGAGTTTCCTCCATGGTTAAACACAAAGCTTGCAATTGAATTTGAAAAACCTTCACCAAGTGTTGTGAATTATTAACCATTCATTATAAATTCCCTTAAGCTCATCAATTGATAAGTAGGAGATAATTTCCAAAGCAAGTCAAATTGTGATACTACCATCAAGATTTAACTGTGTGATTTTGAGTCAAACTCATTGACCCATGTTTCATGAGTAGTGATTAATCATGAATACATATCTCATGAGAATAAATGGAGCACTTAGTAATCATTTTATCTAGGTGATTCTCATAGGGGTGAAGCACTGGGGCTTCCTAGGAGGTTACCCATCTGAGTACTACTCTAGCCTAAGTGTGCTTAACTATGGAGTTTCCTCCATGGTTAAACGTAAAAGCTTGCAACCCCATTTGTAAAACCTTAACCAAGTGTTGTGTATTATGAACCATTAATTAGAAAGCCCCTTAAGCTCATCAATTGATAAGTAGGATATAATTTCCAAAGAAAGTCAAATTGTGATATTACTATCAAGATTTAACTATGTGATTTTGATTCAAACTCATTGACCCATGTTTCATGAGTAGTGATTCAACATGGATCCATCTCTCATGAGAATAAATGGAAAACTTAGCACTCATTGGATGTAGGTGATGCTCACAAGGGTGAAGCACCAGGACTTCTTGGGAGGTCACCCATCTCAGTACTACTCAAGCCTAAGTGTGCTTAACTATAGAGTTTCCATTATGGTTAAACCCAAAGCTTGAAATCCCATTTGAAAAACCTTCACCAAGTATTGTGCATTATGAACCATTCATTAGAAAGCCCCTTAAGCTCATCATTAATAAGTAGGAGATAATTTCTACAATGTGTCAAATTGTGATATTACTATTAGGATTTAACTATGTAATTTTGAGTCAAACTTATTGACACATTTTTCATGAGTAGTGATTCAACATGAATCCATCTCTCATGAGAATAAATGGAACACTTAACACTCACTGGATCTAGGTGATGCTCACAGGGGTGGAGGTCAACCATCCTAGTACAACTCCAACTTGAGTGTGCCTAACTACAAAGTTTCCTCCATGGTTAAACCCAAATCTTGTAACACCATTTTAAAAAGCTTCACCAAGTGTTTTTCATTATGAACCATTCACTAGAAATCCCCTTAAGCACATCAATTGATAAGTGGGAGATAATTTCCACATCAAGTCAAATTATGATAATACTATCAGAATTTAATTATGTGATTTTGAGTCAAAATCATTGAGCCATTTTTCATGAGTAGTGATTCAACATGAATCCATCTCCTATGAGAATAAATGGAAAACTTAGCACTCATTGGATCTAGGTAATGCTCATAGGGGTGAAGCACTGGAACTTTCTGGGAGGTCATCCATCCTTGTACTACTCTAGCCTTAGAGCACTTAACTACAAAGTTTCCTCGATGTTTAAACCCAAGTATTGAAACCCCATTTGAAAAACCTTCACTAAGTTTTGTACATTATGAACCATTCATTAGAAAGTCCATTAATCTCATCAATTGATAAGTAGGAGATAATTTCCATAGCAAGTCAAATTATGATATTAGTATCGGGATTTAACTATGTGATTTTGATTCAAACTTGTTGACTCATGTTTCATGAGTAGTGATCTAACATGAATCCATCTCTCATGAGAATAAATGGAACATTTAGCACTCATTATATCTAAGTGATGCTCATAGGGGTGAAGCACCAGGACTTCCCAGGAGGTCACCCATCTTAATACTAGTCTAGCCTGAGTGTGCTTAACTATAGAGTTTCCACTATGGTTAAACCCAAAGCTTGCAACCCAATTTGAAAAACCTTCACCAAGTATTTTTCATTATGAACCATTCATTATAAAGCCCCTTAAGCTCATCATTGATAAGTAGGAGATAATTTCCACAGCATGTCAATTTATGATATTACTATTAGGATTTAATTGTGTGGTTTTGAGTTAAATTCATCGACCCATATTTCATGAGTAGTGATTCAACATGAATCCATCTCTCATGATAATAAATGGAACACTTATCACTCATTTTATATAGGTGTTTCTCATAGGGGTGAAGCATTGGGACTTCACGGGAGTTCACCCATCCTAGTACTACTCTAGCTTGAGCATGCCTAACTACAGAGTTTCCTCCATCCTTAAATCCAAAACTTGCAACCCCATTTGAAAAAGCTTCACCAAGTGTTGTGCATTATGAACCATTGACTAGAAAGCCCCTTAATCTCATTAGTTGATAAGTAGGAGATAATTTCCACATCAAGTCAAATTGTGATATTACTATCAGGATTAAACCGTGTGATTTTGAGTAAAACTCATTTACCCATGTTTCATGAGTAGTGATTCAACATGCATCCATCTCTCATGAGAATAAATGGAACTCTTAGTACTCATTGGATCTACTTGATGCTCATAGGGATGTCAAAAATTTGCATTAACAACTTTGCAATTTTCGCAAAACTACTTGAAAACTTTTAGGCAATTTTGGAAAACCCAATGAATTGGGCAGTTATGGTTTGAACTACATGATAGAATGGAAGAGGAAGTCGGTTTAATACTTCTCCAAATCATTTTAAATTTTTGGATAGTTGAGTGTATGGACCACACCTATAGTACAATAGTTTTGTGCATTGAAGTGTAGTTTTTGGAGTTTGGACAAAAATTTTGGATTGAACAATGAGCTATTTTTTATGGAATAATATCTTATGTTCATGTTTTGAATCTTTATGTGATATTTTTGGTTTCAAGTAATCTTTTGATATGGTTTAGAAGATTATTTGGGTTCAGTGATCCTATTGTCAAGTTTTATGGTGCAAGCATGAAATGGGTTATGGCTTGACTGTCCTTGGTCAAAACATCATGGCTCTTGGAGACCAAGAAATACCCTTTTTATAGTGTAGATAATATTTTATAAGCAAGCCCTTAGAAAGCAAGCAATCTTGGTAAGGTCCAAGGAAATGATTGTAATGGATTTTTGTGATGAATAGAAGATTGGCATGGGTAAATCTTGAGTGGGAAATTTAGGATCATTTTATGAAGGTATAGAAACTCAAAGGAGGAGGTTTGTAATGGATTTTGATGCATGTGGTGGAGAAAACACAAGCATTTCCTCTAAAACCCTTTAAAAAGGGGTTCTCTAAATTTGTACTATACAGACAATACTAGAGCCCAAGACCTACAAAATGTTCAAGGGTAGGACATAGGGAACAAAATTCTAGAATGCACCAAGGGGCCTTATTAGGGCTAGAATGAACCAAGGGGCTCTTAGGGCTACAAGGCCTAACTTGGCAATTTAGTGATTTGTGTGTGGAAAACTTGAAAGAATGGTGCAAAATGGTGAGAAATGGGTCAAGAACCTCAATAGGAAGTGTCATACTTAATTTTGATTCACTTGGTGCATTTAATGAAGTGTTAGCAATCTAGACCAAAGAATGCATATTTGGTGAACTAGTGGAATGGCATTGAAACTTGAATTGGTGGGAGAGTTTCTTGGAGAAATGAGATTGTAGAGGAATCCTCTAGGTTAGGGTTAGGAGAGAAAACCCTAATTAGGCTAGGAGTAGCCTAGGAAGAGCAAGGAATCTCTTAGTTGAACAAGCTCCCCATCAAAGTGGTATTAAAGCAATAAGATTAGGCTTGTGGTGGCATGTTGTATTCCACTAAGTCAAGTGGTGATGAAGGATGCTCCCCTTAATACCATAAAAAAATAATAGAAACAAAGAAAAAATAGAAAATGTGAGAACAAAATATGGACTTCTTTTTTGCGCAACAAATGTAGAATTATAGAATTCACAAGTACAATATGCTAACCTACATGGGCACCTTCATTACAGAGATCTACAAGACTAAGCTACATGCTACCACCTAAAGTTTTCCTAGACAATCTTCTGGCCTTTCTTAAATAGGCAATTTTATGCAACCTGAGAAGGTTCTAGATGCTCAAACTTAATATCTAGGGCTCGCAAATCCTAATAATATATATAGAGTTGGCTAAATATATCTTTGATAAAATATTTTAGAAATTTTATTAGCACAAATTTGGAGGTCCATAACTCTCTAACCATTGCTCTAATTGGCTATTATAGCCACTTTTCAAAAATGCCAACTCCTAATCTATAGGATAAAAATGGTGCAAGCACCCTTTTTTTGAGTTTATGGACTTCATCTGAGCACTCTAAGGCCTCCAATAGTGAGCTTGAAGATTTTTTTGCAAGTTTTTCCTCTGAAAATCCAAAATAAATTCTCTGATACTTAAGCTAGAGCAATGAGACTTTTATGGTAGGCTTATAATTCCAAAATGAACCTTCATGTACAAAATGAGAACATTCTAATCTCATATGAGAAACTTACTAGAAATAGAAAGTTTCCATAAATAGTAATCACCCCATCTACTAGTCCTTATTAAGATAGAAAAAAAATAAAAATAAAATATTTTTGGGTGATGCAAGATTGCTCTTACACCCAGAATGCTCCAGCATTAGACACCCAAGGTAATTTGAGAAGTGACCCTGTCATGTCTTAGGTGTTTAGAGGAAAACCAAGAGGTTTAACCTCCTCCTTTGCTAGCCATGATGAATCACCTACTGGCTTCCCTTTCCATTTGACCAGATATTCCTCATAAGTTTTGTTCCTTGTACTTTTGCCAACATGACTGTCCAGTATCTCCTCAATCTCCTTTGTAGTTGAGCTATCTGCTAGAATACTTCATTGCACTTCTAGAATTCCATCTCCATCACCTCCTTCATAATACTCTATCAAATGTAAAATGTTAAATACTGGTGAAATATTCAATTCAGTAGGTAACTCTACTTCATAAGTATTTCTAGAATCATGCATTTTAGCTATCTTGCATGCTCCAAACTTGTTCATTGTTAACTTATTATATGTACCCTTTGGAAAATGCTCCTTTCTTAAATTAACCATGACTTCATCTCCAATCTAAATTTCCTTATACCTCCTTTACACATATGCCTTAGCTTTATACTATGTATTCATCTTTATGATGTGTTTCCTCACATCCTCATGGATGTTCTTCAAATGTTCAGCAAATTCTTCTGCTTCAGCACTACTTATCTCTCCTTTATCTAACTGTCTCAATTTAGAAGTATTTCTAGGAGTAATCCTATATACAATCTGGAATGGTGATTTACCATTACTCCTATTGATAGAATTATTATAAGCAAATTCTACCTATGGTAAAAACATATCCCATCCTTTTGGTTTATCTCCAACCATGCATCTTAGCAAGTTTTCCAAACTATGATTCACAACTTTCATTAGTCCATCAGTATGTGGATGATGCAATGAGCTAAACTTCAAATTTGTCTTCAACTTCTTCCACAATGTACACTAGACCTATATAATGTAGGGATTGTGAAAAGCTCAAAAACCCATTCCCGTGCATCCCTCTATATCCATTATGAATAGACCATCCCTATCTAGTCAAAAGGAAGATCCACCCCTCCTAATGCCATTGCCTAGCCAAACCACACATATAGGATAATTATCTATATAAACCTGCATGACTCGACTATAGTTCCTATGCATATAGCTCCTCTACATCTAGGTACTCGCTAGACTGAAGGGCAACCCTTAAAATAGTGGGCTCTAGTTCTATGACTACAGGTATGGATATTTGGCAGTTTAAGTTCTTGGGGACTCCACCGAGTAATGCTCCTACTTCACCCCAAATCTCATAGGTGACCGGCCCCTACAATTTTCTGGGTGATCCAAAAAATTTGGTATATCAATCTTAAACTATACTCTTTTGAAAACCATGCAGTCTCACCACTTCTTTGAAAAATAAATCTACCACATGAACAACATCACTAGTCTTCTTGCAAGGAATAAAATGTGCCATCTTTGAAAACCTATCAACCACCACAAAAATAGAATCATGCCTACACTATGTCCTTGGTAATCCAAGAACAAAATCCATGCTAACATCCTCTCACAGCTTCTCTAGTACAAGTAATGGTTGATACAACCCTATATTCTACTTTACTCCTTTTGTCATCTAACATACTCTGCAACTCTATACAAACTTCTTCACATCTTGCTACAACTATGGCTAGTAATAATTCTCAGCAACCAAAGTGATGGTTTAATTTCTACCAAAATGTCTAGAAAATCCTCCACTATGCTTCTCCTTGATGAGATTATCTCTCATTGAACTTCTAAAAATGCACAACTGGCTTCCTTTGAACAACATACTATCCTAGATCATAAAATCCCACCATTTTGTCTTGTCAAGTATAATAGGTTTTATACAAGTTTTCCATGCTTCACCAAAATTAGGATCATCTAGATACAAAGTACTGAGTTCCTTGAATCCAACCACCTCTATCTATATTTTTCTTAGCAAGAGTTTTCTTCTACTAAGAGCATCTACAACTTTGTTAGCTTTCACACTCCTATGTTTCAAAACAAATGTATAACTCTACAAAAACTCAACCCACTTCAAATGCCATTGGTTCAATTTTTCTTGACTATTCAAATATTGCAAAGGTTGATGATCAATATACAAAATAAACTTCTTAGGATGAAGATAGTGTCTCCACTTCTTCAATGCTTGAACTATAGCATAAAATTCCTGATCATAAACCTTTTTTACATCATTCAGCTTCCCACTAAAATAAGCAATAGGTATACCTTCTTGGCTCATAACAGCTCCTATTGTAGTACCACTAGCATCAAAATCTAATTGAAACACCTTGTTAATATTTGGAAGTGCTAAAATAGGTTGCCTAGTAACTTTCTATTTTAATAGATTAAAACTCTTATTTACTCCTACAGTCCACTTAAATTATTTCCAATCCCCTCTCATTGTTTCAATCAAGGGTCCAAAAATACTACTAAAACCTCTTTAAACTTTTTATAAAAACTAACCAATCCATGAAAAGATCTTACCTCTATTGCACTCCTTAGAGTAGGCCATTCAAGGATAGCCTTCACTTTCTCTAGGTCCATTTTTAGACCTTCTGTTGAAACTAAAAATCCAAGGTACACCAATTTCTTCTTTACAAAACTGCACTTCTTTAAGTTTATTAGCAAATTTTCTTCCCTAAACTTATCAAACACCTTGAAAATATGGATCAAGTCCTCCACCAATGTCTTACTAAAGATCAAAATAGCATCTAGTTAAACAATTACAAACTTGCCCAGAAACTCCTTCAGTGCCTCATTCATGAGCTACATGAAAGTGCTTGGTGCATTGGTTAGCCCAAAAGTCATGACTGACCACTTGTATAGTCCTTTTATTTTGAAAGAAGTTTTTCATTCATCACCTTCTCTTATACGAATCTTATGGTACCCACTCTTCAAATCTATCTTTTTGAAATACTCAGCTCCACACAACAGTCCATAATACCATCCATCCTCGGCAATGAAAATTTCTGCTTTATTGTGATCTTGTTGATAGCACAAGAATATATGCACATCCTCCATTCTCCATTCTTCTTTGGTGCTAATACTACTAGTAAAACACATGGACTTAGACTCTCTCGAATCAACCCCTTCTGCAACAACTCATGAACTTGTCTATTCAACTCTTCACTTTCTACTGGTAAACAATTACAAACTTACCCAAAAACTAATTTAGTACCTCATTCATGAGCTACATGAAAGTTCTTGGTGCATTGGTTAGCCAAAAAGGCATGACTAATTACTTGTATAGTCCTTTTGTTTTGAAACTCCTTCAGTAAACAATAGCATCTAGGTAAACAATTACAAACTTACCCAGAAACTCCTTCAGTGCCTCATTCATGAGCTACATGAAAGTGCTTGGTGCATTGGTTAGCCCAAAAGGCATGACTAACCACTTACATGGTCCTTCTTTTGTTTTGAAAGAATTTTTCCATTCATCACCTTCTCTAATATGAATCTTATGGTATCCACTCTTTAGATCTACCTTTTTTGAAATACTCAGCTCCACTCAACAGCCCATAATATCATCCATCCTTGGCAATAGAAATCTATACTTTATTGTGATCTTGTTGATATCACAAGAATATATTCACATCCTCCATTCTCCATTCTTCTTTAGTGCTAATATTGCTAGTACAACACATGGACTTAGACTCTCTCAAATCAACCCCTTCTACAACAACTCATGAACTTGCCTATTCAATTCTTCAATTTCTATTGGTGTCATTTTGTGTGCTTCCTTGTTTGTAAATTGGCTCATGCAACCAAATTCATCTGGTGATTGATCTTCCTAATTGGGGAAATCCATCAAGTACATTATCTGATACAATATTATAAAACTCTCCCAACATATCTGTAACTTCTACAAGTACCTCCTCTTCTTCATCTTTACTATCTTTTGGAATAGTAGAAAAACACATCTGCTCATGCTTCATACCTTTGAGAAAGTATTTTACATCAAAAAAACATATTCTGGAAGCACTGCATACCTTCTTCTTTCTCCTTCAATGGCTTTAACTTACACCTTGTTTGAAACAAACTCCTTTGATCAAGTTTATTCTCACCACTTAGTTTGACTCTTCTATTAACTAGGGCCTCTCCTCTTTTAGCATCTTCAAAGTGTGAGGATCTTGCATCTTAATCAACATTTGCAACTCTAGCCTAGCCTTCTATTCTTTGATCTATCCTTCCTTGGCACTAGGAACATTCAAATTATTTATGCCCTTCTTCTCCATAGTGAAAACATTTTCCATGGAAGCCTCCTTTTCTAGAGACTTTTCCTCTACCTCTTCCTATCTGATCTCTATTGTTCTGATCATGGAAATGATTAGAATTATTTCCCCTCTTTCTTTTTTGTCACTTCTAGCCTCACCCTTTTTTTTCTAATCATCATTATGGCTTCCATAAGATCATCCACTAGATCTTCCACCACAACCTCTTCCACTATTCTTGTTGTCAGACTTCTTGCTCAGTTTCTCCTCAACTCTTAGGGAAAACTGACATGCCTCCTCAATACTATTTATTCGAACTAGACTCAGCTCATCCTAAATACTTTTCCTTAACCCATTAAGATAATAGGCAACTTTATCCTTATCAGCTTTTGCATGACTACTTCTAATGAGAACTTGATAGAACTCTTCAATATACTCTTAAATAGATTTTCCCACTTGCTTCAACCCTTGCATTTTCTTCAAAAGATCAAGCTCATAATCCATGGAAATGAATTTTCACTTCAATTTCGCTATCATCTGATCCCATCTGGTCATTTTTTTCTTTCCCTTTCTATTCCACTCCAAATGAACCTCCTACCACCAAATCTTTGCATGTCCCTTCAGTTTTTCCTTTGCAAAATTGACCTTATTAGGATCATCAATATCTTCATACTCAAAGTGCTCCTCTAGTTCATTGATCCAATTGATTAGCTCCTCTGAGTTAAGATTTCACAAAAATATGGGAACCTCAAACTTAGGTCTATTCCAATCTTGGGGATGGCCCTAAAAATCTTTTCTTCCTTTGGGTTTAGAACTACCTCTGCTTCAGTATTTTTTTCTACTTTGTCCTAATCCTTGCTTTCATCTCTTAGAAGAATATTTATTTCTCTATGCATTTATTCTTCCAGTGCTTGCATTTTTCTTTGGAGGGTTCAAAAACCCTCAAGTGTAACACCTACATCTATTTTTCCACACTCTCTTTGTGGAGGCATTTTTGCACTTCTGTTGAAACCCTAATAAAAACTACCTCGCAATCAATGATCTATCTATACTCTTAACCCAAACCATAGTCTTGGTGCAAACTTCTTCATGGTCAATGATCTATCCACGCATTCAACAACTGTATTTTTGATACCACTTGATGAAGGGTGCTCTCCTTAATACCATAAACCATAATAGAAACTAAGAAACAATAATAGATGCGAGAACAAAATATGGAATTATTATTTGTGCTAAAAATGTGTAATTACAAAATGTACAAGTACAATATGCTAACCCACATGGGCACCTTCATTATAGAGATCTACAAGACTAAGCTATGTACTACCACCTAGAGCTATCCTAGACAATCTTTTGGCATTTCTTAAATAGGCAATTTTATGCCACCTGGGAAGGTTCTAGATGCTCAAACTTAATATCTAGGGCCAAAAAAACCTAACAATACATATAGATTCGACTAAATACATCTTTGACAAATTATTTTAGAAATTTTGGTAGCGTAACTTTGAAAGGTCATAACTCTCAAACCATTGCTCCAATTGACTATTATAACCACTTTTCAAAAATGCCAGCTTTTGATCTACAGATTTAGAATAGCACAAGCACCCTTTCGTCAAGTTTTCAAACCTTATCTAAGAAGTATAAGGCCTCCAACAATGAACCTAAATATTTTTCTACAAATATTTCCACTAAAAATCTACAATAACTTCTCTAATACTTAAGCTGGAGCAATGAGATTTTTATTGTAGGCTTATTATTCCAAAATGAATCCTCATGTAGAAAATGAGAACATTTCAAGATCATATGAAAAACTTACTAAAAATAGCAAGTTCCCATAAATAGTAACCACCCTATCTACTAGTCCTTATTAAAATAAAAAAGACTAAAAATATTAAAAAATCAGTGATGTAAGATTGCTCTTACACCCAAGATGCTCCTGCATCAAGTGGATCTTCCAAGATGGTTACTAATGTAGAGTTGGAAAAGGAGGTAGATGAGAAAAAGAAGCTCTTTAAAGAGAAGACCAGGGTTCTAGATGATACCCTAAAAGATGTGAAATATAAGTTGAAAGAGATAGAGGATGCATCCTAAGTTAAGGAAGATAAAAAATTTGGCAAGGGTAAAGAAAAGGTGAGTTTGAAGGATGAGATATCTAAACCAAATCCTCTACTTGGTGAGAGGAACCATTCCTCAAATACCTCAAGGAATTTGGAGGGAAGATCTTAGAGAATGTTTCCTTATTCCATGGAAATATGGATGTAGAGGTAGTCCGTGAATGGCTTGAGAGAATTGAGAACTACTTTGAGTGTGAAGGGACAACATAGGCCCAAAAGGTGAGGTTTGCAAAATCCAGGTTGAAAAGTCAAGATTTGACATGGTAGATGTTTGTGCAAGAAGAGCAAGAGAGTGAAGAGAGAAAGCCTATAGCTAATTTGAAAGATATGTTGGAAAATATCAAGGAAACATACCTACTAGAGGATTATGGGATTCAGATCCACAAGAAGAGGTAGAATCTTAGGCAAAAAGATCTTGATGTGGCTACCTATACTGAGGAGTTTTAGAAGTTATCACTAAGGTCAAGGGAGCAAGAAGCAGAGAGCATCAAGGTGGCTAGATACCTAAATGGCCTTAAATGGTCCATCCAAGATGACTTGAGCTTGTTTAGCCTCACCACTCTTCAAAAAAAATTAAATGGCTTGAAAGGTGGAAGAAAAACTGAGAAAGAAATGGAACTCAAGTTCCAAGAATAGGGGTAGAGGTAAAGACCTCAAAGGTGGCTCAAGGGGAGGCTCTAGAGGTAGGAATAATGAGAAGAGAAGATATAGAGAGTCTAAGTGGAATGAGTAGGCTAGTGAGACTAGTTAGAGGGGACACTCTAGTAGAGGCAAAAGGTCCAACAATGGTGTTAGAGGCAAATATGAAATAGCAGCAGAGGCTTACACTTCATTAAGATGAAGTGTTATAGTTGTGGAAGTTAGAACACCCTGATTATATATGTCTAGAGAAGGCATCATCTTCTTATGGGGAAAATAAAATCACATATGTTCAAGAAGAAGACAACTAGAAGATAGGAGAAGTGGACCTTGATGTTGAGAAGGGTGAGAATGTCATGTTGAGGAGAGTATTGGCTAAGGAGCCAGTTAAAGGTAAGCCAAAGAAGAGAAGAGCATTTTTTAGAACAACATGAAAAATACTAGGAAAGGTATGTAAGGTGATTATAGATTTAGGGTCTACTGATAATGTCTTATTAGAGGAGGTAGTACAAAATCTTGTTTTGGCCAAGATTCCACAAGTGTGTCCTTATAGGATGACTTGGTTGAATAAAGGGTAGAACATCCTAGTAAATGAACAAGTGTGGGTAGACATCCCCATTGGCAAGTATTAGGATAAGATCTTGTGTGATGTGCTTCCCATGGATGCTTGTCACTTACTATTGAGAAGACCTTGGAAATATGATAGAGAGGAAGTGGATCATGGGAAGGAGAACAAGTATTCCTTTAAGAAGGATGGAGTCACTTATAAGGTCCAGTCTATAGTGGAAGAAGACAAGTTGGAGAAGTCTACTACTAAAGAATTTCTCATGAGTGGGAAAGAATTCCTTAAGAACTTGAAGGAGGGTAAAGGAATAGGATATGTCATTACATTAAAACCTAAGGAGGAGGAGACATCTTCATCTACACCTATACCTGCAAAAGTGCAAGAGCTATTGGATCAATTTAAAGATATTAGTTGTGATGGAGAATGGCCAACCCTACCACCCTAGAGAGCCATAAGTCATTAAATTAACTTCATACTAGGAGCATCACTCCTAAAAAAAGTTGTGTACAAGATGACTCTAGAGCAGAACAAGAAGATTGCAAGGCAAGTTCAAGAGTTTCTTGATCAAGGTTTGATTAGGAAAAGCATCAGTCCATGTGTCATATCAGTGGTATTAACACCAAAAAGGGAGGTAAGTGGAGAATGTGTACTGATTCTAGGGAAATTAATAGAATCACAATTAAGTACAGATGTCCTATTCCTAGTATAGAAGACTTGATGGACTGTCTAGGTGGGGCTAGGTACATCTCCAAAATTGATCTCAAAAGTGGTTACTATCAAATTAGTATGAAAGAAGGGGATGAATGGATTCTTCATTTAAGACTACTAAGGGTCTCTATGAGTAATTTTTAATGTCATTTGACCTTACCAATGCACAAAGTACCTTCATGAGAGTTATGAATGAGGTTTTGAAAGACTATATAGGGGTATTTTTGGTAGTATACCTAGATGGCATCCTCATCTTTAGTAAGACCAAGGAAGAACATATAAAACACCTAAAGTTGGTGTTGAGGAAGCTCCAAGAGGAGAATTTAATGGTAAACTTGGAAAAGAGTAAGTTCATGAAAGAGGAACTAGTATTTTTGGGGTTTTTAGTATCCCAAGAAAGTCTTAAGATGGACAAAGATAAGGTAGAGGCTATTTTGAGTTATCCTACACCTAGATATGCTATTGATGTTAGGAGTTCTTATGGATTGGCACAATTTTATAGGATGTTTGTAAGAAGGTTTAGTAAAATTTGTGCACCTATGATGGATACAATCAAAGGGGGCTTGAAGACCAAATTCATGTGAATCAAGTCTGTAGACCAAAGTTTTGAGAGATTGAAGAAGGAGGTAGCAACCAAATTGATCTTGGTTCTACCTAGTTTTGAGAAACCATTTGTGATGGAGTGTGATGCTAGCAACATAACAGTTGGGGAAGTTTTGAGCCTGGAGGGTAGACCAATAGCATTTTTTCAGTGAGAGGCTTAATGAAGCCAAGACAAGGTACTCAACATATGACCTAGAGCTCTATACACTTGTCCAAGCCCTCAAGAAGTGGAGGCATTATCTCTTGCCTAGGGATGTTTTTTGTCTTCATAGATAATTGAGCTTTGAGACTTATTAATTCATAGGAGAAATTAAGTCTGAGACACATCAAATAGATGGAATTCTTGCAATCCTACACTTTTACTATCAAGAATAAGAAGGGGACAAACAATAAGGTGGCAGATGCTTTGAGTAGGAGGTTTCTGATAGTGGAAGAAATCAAGTTGTAGAACATTGTATTGGATGGTTTCAAATATTTGTATGAGGATGACATTGATTTCTCAAAGAATTGCAAGGTATGTACTAATTTTTCTAATCATTCCATAGTGATTTTGTTGAATACACCTTGCAGAATGGATTCCTACTCAAGGGGCAATAGTAGTGCATCCCAAGGGTATCAATAAGGGAGAATCTCATACAAGAGAAGCATAATGAGAGCATGAGTGGGAAATTTGGTCTTAACAAGACTTTAGACCTTGTAGAAAGAATCTATTATTGACCCAAAATATAAAGAGATGTCAAGAGGAATGTGGAGCAATTCAGCATATGTCAAAAGGAAAAGGAAATTTGATCAAATTTGGGGTTTTACCAACCTCTCCCCATTCCTAATAGGCCTCAAGAGTACATCAACATGGACTTTATAGTGGGATTACCAAGGACTAGGATAGAAATGGATAGTATATTTGTGGTAGTAAATAGTTTCAGCAAGATGAGCCACTTCATACCATGGAAGACAACACATGATGCAAGTAATGTTTCCAACCTATTATTCAAGGAGGGTGGTAGGATACATGGCTTGTCGAGGAGCCTAGTGGTTGACAAGGATGTCAAGTCTATGTGAAACTTTTGGAAGACCCTATGGAAGAGACTTGGAGCAAACCTAGTGTTACACTTATATTATTCTTTTCTCTTAAGGTCAATTATTTTGTCTAGGTAAAAGTTAAAGTTGAAGTTGAAGTTGAAGTTTCCTAAGTTAAACTTCAAGTTGAAGTTCTATCTAAGGTCATAAAAAGGTCATGATCTTTATGATAATAGTATTTTAGTCAATAATATGTGAAACTTGAACTTGAACTTGAATACTCCTAAGTTCAACTTCAAGTTGAAGGTCTGATTGATGGAATATTTTGGTCAAATAACTAATACTATAGCTAAATTCCTTTAAAAATAATCAAACCTAACCTTTGGAAAAGCAAAAAGGAAGCATCCCAAGTTCAAGTTGAACTCAAACTTGAACCAAAGATTTCAAAGTTCAACTTCGAATCCAACTCCAAGACCAAGTTTTAATTTTCAAAAGTCTCAGTTCAAGCTCAAAATGCAAGATCACAAGTGGAGATTTAGAGAATAGGTGACTCAAAGTTCATCACTACTCAGATCCAGTTTTAGGTTTTGAACATGCAAAGTTCATGGTTCAAGGACCAAGAATTCAGTTTGAGGATCACAGTTCAAATTTGAAAGCCAGATAAGATGTTGCAAATGTGTGATCCAAAATTCCCAAATATCTATTTTGTATCAAACTAAGCTTTCCCCTCTTTTTCAATAAACTACATATTAATTTCCCCTGTGAAGCTTTTGTTCAAGAACATCAACAAATGGGGAATGAACTTTGAAGCTCATAACAAGAATCCAATGGGTGTTATGAAATGGTTTCATTTAAAAATTGAGGTTAGATTCATGATGATCATGACATGGTTGGTATAGAACCAACATTGGGACTATAGTGTTATCTTTCCTATTCACATATGGGAAGTTCAAAGTTGAAGTTGAACCTTAGGGTCAGTTCAACTTCAAATTCAAAATTTGAAAGGTCATTTGTTTATGCATAAAATAAAAAGAAGATGTGATGTTATAAGTTGCTCAAAAGTCCAAGATCCAAGGCCAAAAGAGGGTGGTGGATAATGAGATGTGCAATAGGGAAACCCCAACATGTGATTCATGTGCAGGTATTGGTGTATATATTATTATAAGTTTTCATACAGCCTATAACCATAGATTTTTGTTAGCATAAAAAATAATAGTCACAATATAGAAGGTGTAACTCTTAGTTCTACTATTGGATCTTATTGAACTTTTGATATGTTGTCAAAAATCAAGTTTTCTAATTCTTTACAAGAGCGATCTTCAAAATTTGGTCAATGTCAAAAATTATAATGGACTATACATAGGTATGTCAACATACCAGCAAATACAAATGTGTTGTAGTTAGAAAAATAGCCATGTTGTGGGTCCCATAGATTTTAATCTGACTATTAATGTAGCATCACACCACGGGAGGTTTCGAGGATTATAATGATGTTTGGTTTAAAAGAATAAACTATTACATCGAGTAAATCCTTATGATTTTTTTAAATATCTTTTTTGAACTTTTGTGGAGGGATTTTTATCACCGATAGTCAATTTGTTATAAATGTGAAGGAATTTATTAAAGTATAAAAATAGTTCCAAGAATTGGTTATTGTAACTGATAACCATCTACAGGAAGGAGATAAATAAGCCAACAGAAGAAAGAATAGGGGTTCTTCTTTTTGGTTTGGAAGCTATATAACTACTACATGGGAAAGCCAATTATATTTTGTAACAAGGAAAAGAAGTGGTTTATTTTGTTTACTATGCTTTGATTTGATTTGCAGGAATACGGTAATGCTATGGTTATGTTGTTATGTATTTGAAATGTAGGAACTTTATCTGTCAAATTTTGGAGTCTAAAGTGTGAATTTCTTAGACTAATGTTGATTATGCAGTCACTTTTGTCTCATTTTAAATGCAATCTTGCATAGTTATTCATTCTTTGTGAAACAAAGAAATCTTCCTTCCATTTTGTTTGTAATAAGAAAGATTGAGCAAGTAGTCTTGTGGCTGCTTGCTCATATTTCTTCTTCTGTATAGCTTATAAATCTAGAAATTGCATTCATTTCATGTTTATTAATGAATGTCTAAAAACCTTAAGTACCTTTAGGTTAAAGGTACATCCTATCATTTAAATTCATTACAAATTTGTAAACAAGGGAGTTGTATCAATGATAAATGATCCAACTATTAGTACTTTTTGTTCTTCTTTTCAAGCATATTAAGTCATTATTTACATTTCTTGTTGAAGGAAAAAAAATTCACTAACACCTAGCATATAGTTCTTCCTATGATCCTCAAACTTATGGTTAGACAAAGATGATAAAGAGGATCTTGGGCAACCTATTAAGGTGCCTCACCAAATAGTATGGACAAAGTTGGAAGCAAGTCATTCCCCAAGCTAAATTTACATAAAATGATAGCAAGAATAGGGAAATAGGGTTAAGTCCTTTCCAAGTGGTGTATGGTACTCATCCAAGAGACATCAAGGAGTTAAGGGACCTACCTTCACATGAAAATATTAGTGGGGAATCTGATGACTTTTATCAATCATTAAAGGAGGTACATAATCAAGTGAAGCAAACTTTGATGGAAGGCAATCAAAAGTTAAAGGAGAAGAAGGATGAGGGGAGAAGAGAGTTGTAGTTTCAATTAGGATACTTGGTGATAGTGTATCTCAACAAGGACAAGTTAGAAAAAGGAATCCCTAGCAAATTACAGATGAGGAGGATTGGACCATGAAAAATCCTTGAGAAGTATGGACATAATGCCTATAAGATAGATCTACCAAAGCACATGGTTCTCTCTCCATTTTTTAGTGTAAAATACCTAGTACCATACAAAGGTCCTAACATGGATGATATAGAGTATCATGAAGAGTTGAACAAGGATGCATCAGACCTGAAGGTATTAGAAAAGAAACAACCATAGCATGAGAAGATATTGGATTCTAGGGTGAAGAAGAGCATAACAGATAAAGTACACAAGGAATATTTGGTGAAATGGATGTATTTATCTAAGGTTGAGGAAACTTGGATTGTTGAGGGTGACTTCAAGAAGCTAGGAATCAATAAGGAGTTCTTATCTCCAATAGTACCTTAGACTTCTTCATGCAGGGGGAGAATGGTGCAAGAGCACCTAGGGTAAGATAAAGCCCTAATCTTGATTTTGGTTTTTAGATGGTCTAACAAACCATTGGGGTAATAAAGAATATTTATAAAGTCCTAAGGTCAATTTAAGTGGTTTGATTTGATAGGTTTTGGATTGGGAGTCAAATTTTGTCAATTAGGTCCTAATAGGAGCAAAATTGAAAAAGTTGCTCTAAGTGGAAAAATTTTGTAAAATGCCATAAAAGGGGGCAAATAGTTTGTAAAGGTAGTCCTTAGATATCCTAAGTTAATCCTAGAAGGTTTGGTAAAATTCTAGCCAAGTTTGAAGAGTCTAGGAGAACAATTGCAAAAGTTATCAAAAAGTTGCGTTGACAACTTTGCAATTTTTGCAAGCTTGAGAACTTTTAGGTAGTTTTGGAAAAGACAATGAATTAGGCAGTTATGTTTCAAACTAGAAGATAGAATTGAGGAGAAAGTTTATTTGAGACTATTCCAACTCATTTTCAAGGTTTGGATAGTTGATTGTATGGACCACACCTATTTTTTTTGTTTCAAGTAAGCTTTTAATAGGGTTTAGAAAATTATTTGGTTTTAGTGATCCTATTGTCTAGTTTTGTGGTGCAAGCATGAAATGGGCTATGGCTTGAGTTTCCTTGGTCAAAACACCATGGCTCTTGGAAACCAAGAAATATCCTCTATATATAGTGTGGATAATGTTTTTGGAGGTTTTGGAAGGCCAAATGCTGATTTTACAAGCGAGCCCTAGGCAAGTAAGCAAGCTTGGCATGGTGCAAGGAAATGCTCGTAGTGATTTTTATGATGAACAGAAGATTGAGCTGGGTCAATATTGAGTGGGAAATTTAGGATCAATATATTAATGGATCAAAACTCAAACAAGGAGGTTGGGAATGGAGTTTGACGCCTATGGTGGAGAAAACACAAACATTGCCTCTAAAACCCTTAAAAAGTGGGTTTTCTAAATCCATATAGTACAGACAATACTAGACCCAAAGACTTGCAAAATCTTCAAGGTTAGGTAATAGGGAATAAAATTATACAATAAACCAAAGGGACTTATTAAGAGTTTTTGTGAGTTATGGAACTTTCCTTGTTTCTAGGAGGGCTAATAGGGGCTCTTAGGGCTACAAGCCTAACTAGGCAATTTGGAGATTTGTCTATGGGAAACTCAAATGAATGGTATATAATTATAGAAAATGAGTCAAGAACCTCAATAGGAAGGTTCAACCTTGATTTTGAGTCACTTGGTGTATTTAGTGAAGCATTGGAAATCTAGGCCTCAGTGGTGAATTGGTAGGAGAGTTTCTTGGAGAAAGGGGATTGTAGAGGAATCCTCCAGATTAAAGTTAGGAGAGAAAACCCTAGGTGGACTAGGAGTAGCCTAGGAAGAGAAAGGAATCTCTTAGTTGAAGATTCTCTATATCATTTACTTTTTCATACAGGTATTGACAATGCTATGTGTTGTTGTGTTGTAGAAGATGTCTTTGATATTCTTCACGCTTGACACTCTAAACCTTGTAGAGGATACTTTCATACCAACATACTTCTAAAAAAGTTTTGACTATGGGATATTATTGGCCTACATTGCATAAAGATTGTAAAATAATTTTTCAATATTATAATAAATGTTAGAGGATGGGACTTCCTACTCATTCTAATAAAATGCCTTTACACCCTCAATTGTCTATTGAAGCCAAAATAAAGAATATATTTTTAGTATACACATATTATGTTACAAAGTGGGTAGAGGTAGTAACTTTGAAACATGCAAGAGATAAAAAATTTGCTAACTTCTTGTACTCAGAAACTTTTACTAGGTATGATGTACCCCACAAGATTGTCACTAAACAAGGGGTACAATTCACCTCAAATTTTATCAATACCTTAGTCCAAGAATATGAACTCAAGCAACACAAGTCTTCTACATACCATCCACAATCCAATGGAAAAGTGGAGGTGACTAATCAAGAATTGGAGAATATCCTTACAAAGATAATAGACTTGGATAATAAATATTGGGTTGAATGTCTTCCTAAAGCTATCTAGGCTTATCATACCACCTGGAAGACCACCACTGGGCTTTCTCCATATGAACTCATCTATGGTAAGAAAATGGTCTTACCTATTGAATTTGAGATCAAGACTCTATGTACTACCCTTGAACTTGGGATGAGTCTTAGTGAAGCTCAAAAGACCCACTTGGCTCAACTTCATTCTCTTGATGAAATGTGCCAAGAAGATCTTCACCATGTAGAAATAGTCCAACACAAGTGCAAGCAATGGCATGATCATTTTATTCAGCCTTGCACTTTACAACCTAGTGATTAGCTATTACTCTATGACTCTTGATTCTAGAACTTCCAAGGAATGTTCTCTACCCAATGGCTTGGACCATATGAGATTCAAATGGTTTATGATAATGGAGTATTCACTTGTGTATTGTGGGTTCAAAACATCAAGCTCTTCTTTCAATGGACATCACTTGAAGCTAAATAGGTGCCCTCTTTCCAATGAGACCTTCTTTATGTATATAGCCAAAGAGAACTTGATGATGTTCTTTTTGACATACTCCATGATTAAAAGGACCACCTAATATTTATTTTTTTAAATAACAAAATTTCAACAAAAATATCTGACAATGAAAACTAGGTTCCTAACATTGTTGGCCAACTACGAGTTGAAAATTTGTTTACCAATAGCTCCTAGTTGCAATAAGTCATGATTATGAAAACTGGTTTACCAATGTATTCAAGTGGTATTAGGTTGAAAACTGAGTCATCAATGGCTTAATATTGTTATCAAAAGCTAAGATTAAAAATAAATAAATAAATACATGTCCTTCTATCGTCAAGACTCTTCCACTTTCCCTTTGTTAAGTGTGATAGAAAGTTTCTTTTCTTCCTATCACCTTTCTCACTCATAGTTGTTACTTCTCTCATCACTCTACTCTTCCATCTATTCTCTAGTCTATGAAAAAGGATGATATTTTTCTCCTATCACCACATTTCACTTGACTTTCATCTCTTTGTGTGGACTCAATGGTGTCCTCTCACTACACAATGTTACACAACTCTCTCTTTTCCTACGTGATTTCATGTAGACCATGGGCTAACACCTCTTTTTCTCTTATTTTTTCCACATAAGCATGCATGCTCTTCTGCACTCATGTGTGTATCTTTTGATTTTTGTGGGAGATGTGATAAGGTCCACCTTGCACCATCAACACATTATTATTCCATGTTGCCTATCCTTCATCCTTACCATAGGAAGTACTACTTTCTCATTCATAAATAATTAGCTTTTATTTCATGTTATTTTTTTCTAGATTCATTGGCAACCCATAGAGGTATCATAGTTTGATTGGGGGAGGGATAGATTTTTATCTTTCCATTATTGGACTATCATGGTAAGCCTTTCCTTGTTGTTTTTTTACCATCCTTCTATTTTTTAACATCAAAGTTTACCACTATTGTGTTAAGAGGTTTTTCCTTGTGAAATTATTGTGGTGGTTTTTTTTGTATCTTTCCACCATGGGAGGAAGACAAAAGCAATTCAAACCTATGGATATGACCAAATTATGACATAACACAAAATCTTTCAAAGTTTTTTGGTATGCCAAGTGGACATGATATTTTTAAAAATTACATGGGTTTGATGAGAAAGTAGCAATCAATTTTTCTTGGGGAATCAAGATGGATGTTATCAAAAATAGGGGTCTTGAATTTCCAATTACATTAAATACAATGGCTCATGTTATAGGGATTCCACAAGTTGCGAACAACTTCTTTCCACTAGCCAACTCACATCCTACAGACCTTAAAACCTACAAAAGCCACTTTCTAGAAAGGAGGGAGTAGGTATTTTTTGTCAAATGAGAAGGAATAACATGAAAATCCCTTTCTCCACAATATGACATGGTAGAAAATTTTTGGGTACACTATATCACTTATGAAAAAAGGTATGCCTTTGTCTTTAGCCATCATTTTTTTGTTGTTTCTACATCTTTGAGTGCATGATTTAGTTAATTTACCCTCTTACTTGTACCACTCCTTCCAATTCTCATGTAAGTATTTTCATGAAGAACATACCCAATCTCTAGCCAACTATGGTCTCAATAAACTCCTCATTATCCATGGCCTTCAATCTATGAAACTTGTGATTGATTGGGGTATCTTTGTTGAAAATTTAGCTCCTGAAGAAAACCAACCTCCAAAAATAATCCATCTAAAAATATTCCACAAATTTTTGTTATGCAGTCTATTAAGATACCATTAAACAACTATAAGACAAAAGCTACTTAACCCTAGTTCCTGCTCATATTCTCTTTCTACTTGTCCCTCTACTTGGTAAACCCCTAGTCTCCTCAAAGAATTAACCCAAGCTACCCATGACAACCAAGCCAAAGTTGTAGAAACCCTAAGTTTACAAGTTGTAGCCATAAAGTCCCCTAGCCCTAGTCAAAAGCATAAGTTTAATTACAATATAAGAAGCCTTGAAAGTGACAAAAGGGTAAATCAAAGAGGTCTAAGGAATTCTTTGACCAAGAGGCTAAATGAAATGTTACAATGCAATAATCCAAATAGTTTATGGATATGGAAACCCCAACCATGCTAGAGCATCTTGTAATTCAAGAAATGCCTCAAAATAGTCCTACAGAAAATGGACCCTATGTATTTACAATAAACCCTTAAGCTATAAAATTCCATGAAAGCTACATGGATCCCAACATTATCAATGGAAAAACCCTTGATCTTATGGTTCATCAAGATTGTGGGAGTAATATTCATAACATTATCTAGGAAAGAGCATTGTTAACAACAGTAGGATACTATGCTACACATGAGGAGAATATTCTAGTCTCCACTAAACCCCCATAAGAGCTTCTGGAAATGATCATAGGGGATGAAAAAGGTCAAGCTAATAGCCCTCCAACCATGCAGCCTATGGAGGATGTGTCTTCGTAAAAACTATTGGCCATTTTCCTCTACTACCAAATTTCAAAATTTTGGGTGGCAGTCATGTCCAACGGTCAGATATTTGAAATTTCAAACAATAGATGCATGAAAAGGATATATACAAAACATTTTTTTATCTTTATATCCTAATTCTTCAATTTGTTTCATGTCATAAACACCTCAGTGGGCTCGCATCTTCTTAGCCATCTGATTTAAAGACATCAACAAAAATCGCTTTGTCACTATGCAATGTTCCACAAAAAAATTTCATAGTGATGTAATGACAATGTGACACATGTCTAGGTGGGGCATCTTGCTTTGAGTCATGAGCAGTAGTCAATAAAACATTGGGAATTGTAGATTGGAGATAGATCTATGGCTATCATTTTGTTACTATAGAAAAATGCAAGATCCTCAATTTGCATAACACTATCTGCTTAGTCTTGAATGTTATAGAGAGAAGATCCTTCCTAGTATCATTTTAGTTGGTTTCTTATCTATATGTTGAAATACATCCAAAATAAAATTTACATATAAAATACATCCAATTTACATATAAAATACATCCAATTTGAATGTTGTTGAAATCTGTGGCAAAAAAAATTAGCTAATTAATTACTAAGTGGATTTTAGTCCTGGTTGGCACTTGCCCGCATTATGAAGATGAAAGGATGTTAAGGAATGTGGCAAGCACGTTGCTACCACATGTCTTTGTGATGTCAGGTTGATTTCATAAGCTGCAGGGTGATGCTAGGTGGGGCCAGGTCACACTAAGGTGTATGATGAGTAGTTCATGGGCCCAAAAGTATTAACGGCAGGTGCAGTATAATGAAGATCTTTCATGATCATTGATCTTATGGAGAACAGCAATCAGAGCTTTCTCGCATTATGAAGATGTAAGATAATTAAATAATGTGGGAAAGCACCTAAAGGACACATGTCCTTGTGGGCTTGGCTAAGGCATTAACAGTTAAGGCTAACGGTTATGTGACATCGCAGTTAAGTTGCGAAGGTGGCTCAATTAATTGAGAAGATGTGGTCAACTACGTAGAGACTTTATGTGGTGGAAAAATGAAATGAAATTATTGGCTTGCATGGCCCATTTTGGTTGCAAGATTTAGTTGACCTTTGACTTTGTTGACTGATGAGCCAGAAACAAAGGAAATCAATTTTTCTTGCACAACTTGATCCTCACGATCAATTCCAACTACTCTCGAAAGAATGTTGAACACAGTAAATAGAAAGAGAACACTCCACCACCCCAGTTTATCTATCTACTTGGTCAGAATGGTTTAATAGCATCATTTCTATCAAGGCCCCATTTCAACAAAATATCAAATTTCATTGTATTTGACGATCATATTTTCTCCAAATCTCTAAAGAGACTCAATGGTAGTGGTTGTGGAGTAAATTTAGTTAGAGAACATCTTAGTTATGCCTAAGCTATAAAGGAAATTTTTGTAGATTTTTTTGAGGTCGACCCTTCTCTATTTTCTCAGATATTGCTCTGCAATTTCACTATAAATCCCCTTTGCCTCTAAATTGTATGACATTCTTATCTCTTTCAGCCATTGATGTGAAGTGCAAGAACTATTTTCCTCTCATTGGTGTATTGTAGATATCTACAATCTTGCATGACTGTATCTCTTCTGGCCTATGAATGATATATAAGTGAATCCTCTCTTTCCTTGTGTCATTCATTTGGGTTTTTCTAATCTACATGTGATTGTTAGATTAAAGCAAGTTTGGATGTGTATATCTTTTCATGTCATGATGGTTCAATAGTGCATATATGGGTAGAGATTGGTTTGAATGGTCTATTTTTGGTTCATCACCCCCCTTAGGTTAGAATAGGTAGATTTGCTTCTATGCATTCCTTCTCCCTTTTCCTCACCAATAGTAGTTAGGTGCACCTTGATAGTAAAGGAAGTTGGCCTTCTCTAGAGACTTGACCTCATAGTTCAAGTCCCATAGCTTGGAGGTTGTTTCCATTTTTCACAAGGTTGTCCTTAGGTAAAAACTTTGGACAAGGGTGCAAACTTTTGTGACAACAATTTTTGGCATGCCCAGTGGGACTATATTCCAAAAAAATCAAGTCTACTGGTGTCAAAAGGAAGATTTAAAGATTAATACCGAGAAGATAGTACTGACTTCAGTGTTCAAGCCTTCAAGGGATTCATTCTTCAAGTACTTGGTGACTCTAAGCTTCAAATACATCTAGTTCTAGACCAAAGTTGTAGTAATTCATGCCCAAAGCTAAAAAAAGGGCATCTTCTAGAGGTAAATTTCAATACCAAGAGCTTTCATTTTCAAATCCTCGAAGAAGGAAGACCATAGTATCTTTATCAGTAGTTAGGAGTGAAATAGTAACAAATACACCTACAAGATCCATCTCTACTCCTCCTATTGTTAGATCTCAGCCTAGATTTCCATCAGCACATATCAATAGATCGCTTGTCTATATGGTGCAGTCTAGAGCTCATGCTTTTACCACCTTTAATGGTGGAAGTCCTCTTTTATTGGCCCAAAGACATGACATACCAATAGTTGCACTCAAAAATATACCAAAATTTACTAGTGAAACTTCTATCTCTCCCTTAGAACACATTCAAGAAGTTGCAAATATCTACAATATCCATGGTATTATAGAAGATGATGTTGCAGTTAGGCTTCTAGCCTCATCCTTGAAAGGAAAAGCACTACAATGGTATAGAGGTTTGGCTCACAGTTCTATAGCAGATTGGGATGGATTAGGAGTAGGACTATGCAAACACTTTGAGGACAAAAGTGACCATTTGTAACTTTTAGAATAGTTGACTACTACAAAAAGAGCCCCCCATGAATATATGACTAATTTCAACTATAGATTTCAAAAGACATGAGATAGAATACCTACTTCAGTAAAGCTTTTCCATGCTAATGCCTTCTTGCATTACCTCGGACCTTTTAACAGTGACATTGCCACTACAATCCAAACTATGGGATGAGATACCTTGCCTAATGCTTATGACATAGTAATAAAGTTAGAAAACATCCTAATACAAGGAGGCAAGCTAGCTCCAAGGTCTCCTATGCCTTTCTTCCCTGACATTCCAAATCACCAACTAGCACTGGCTCCTCTTCCCACAACTTCCATATCACAATCAATTTCTCTAGTCACTCAAGCTTCCACATCTTCAAATGGAATAGATGAAATAAAGGAGATGATTCAATCTATGATGCTAAACATAGAGAACATAGATAAAATATTTTAGGGCCAAGAGAAAAAGTTGGAGGATAACTTCTTTGTGATGTAGAAAGTGAGCAACGAGGTGGTGACTTTAGAGAGACAGCAAGCTCAAGGTAGTAAGGTTCATCAATTGCAATATGAAACTCTAAACAGTGATAAGCCTCCAAATCATAATCATGGGAACAATTATTTTGATCAGAATATGTAGAATAGCCATGCTTCAACATCAAATGTAAACCAAAGTAGGGCCATAGTTCATCAAAACAACATGGCCCAAGATCATGATTTTTGTCCCTCCTATAATTACCCCTATGCCCATTGCATGTGTCAAAAGGCTAAATTGTATTTGGCTTTGACCATCCAAGAGCCTGCAACAGGACAATCATACAAGGAGGACCAATTTAAAGATGCCTCGTATATGCAAGGACAAGGTGATTGCTCCTTTATGAATCATCAAGTGGAGGAACATTGTAATGTATTCCATTGCTCACAACACTAGGAGCAAAAGAAGAGCTATTAAAGATGCTACCCCTCCTCCTCCCAATCGTGCCTCAACTTCAAATGAAATACCTCATGAACAAGTAATAAATGATTAATCAAATAAATTTCAACATCAAATGCAAAATAATGGCAGAAAGGATGTAAATCCTCAGGTTGTTCCATCTTAACCTCCTACAAATGAAGCTCCCAAGGCTTCTAC
The DNA here is from genome assembly GCA_028749045.1 of Cupressus sempervirens. NCBI lineage: Eukaryota > Viridiplantae > Streptophyta > Pinopsida > Cupressales > Cupressaceae > Cupressus > Cupressus sempervirens. Next base: position 770,250,255 of record CM053787.1, on the reverse strand, counting down.
CAAAGTACCTACTACCCCATTTAGTGTGGTAGAACAAATGAAGAAGACAAATGTGAATATTTCCATGTGGGATGATGTTGCTACTATACCCATGCAAAAGAGGTTGTTGCAGCAAGAATTGGAAAGTATTGAGCCAAAGGGTTAGCCACCCAGCATGGAAAGTGCCACAAGCCTAGTACAAACATCAAAAGAGGTAGAAAAAAGTAAACAAGTTAGACCCCCTCCATTTTATGTTTCTCTAATTATAGGGGGTAAACTAGTCCACAATTGCATGATTGATTCAGGGGCTAGTAGTTTAGTGATGCCTAGGTGTATTGTTGATGTTTTGGAAATGACATATGAGCCCATTGTTAGAGATGTATAATAGTTGGATGGTAGTACTATCAAGACTGTAGGGATCCTTAGGAATGTTCAAATGGCCCTACATGTATGCCCTAGTTTTACTATAACTCAAGAAATATCTGTTGTTGAAGTCAAGCCACATTTTGCCATAAGTCTGTCAAGAGACTTCACTGCCCAAATAGGTGGTTACATATCTTTTGATTGGTCATATATGTCTTTTAGAAAAAGCTATGGGACCAAAGCTTCAATCAGAGTAGAGCCTCTACCCCTCCATCATACTGAACCCTACACCCCTAATCTCATCAACATTAATTGCACTATACTAGAAATGGATGACAATGACATAATGAATGGGCCTACTACTTCCCTAGCAGATATACCTAATTTTCTCTTAGATGAATGGGCTAATGCATATCAATTTGATCCTATGTTAGAAACCCTTCAGACAGGCCTCGATACATTTTGTATATTAGAGAAGGATGCTCTAGTTCCCAATCTTGTGGAGAGTAAAGAAGATGTGAGTGAGATATGGAGTATGTACTTTGATGGATCAAGGAGTAAGCATAGATCAGGGGCTGGTGTGATTTTGATTTCTCCTATGCAAGTAAGGTACTACTTCTCCTTTAAGCTCTAGTTTAGTTGCACTAATAATGTTTTTGAGTATGAATCCTTGATTCAGGGTCTCCTACTTGCTCAGAAAAGAGGAATTCAAGCCTTAAGTGTATATGAAGATAGTGAGTTGGTGGTTAATCAAGTGAGAAATAAAAATATCACTAAGAACGGTTTTCTTAAGTCTTATAAACATAGGGTATGGGATTTTCTTGAGGGTTTTGATGCATTTAATATTCAGAGCATCCCTACAAAAGAAAATAGATATGTTGATAGACTTGCAGCAATAGGTGAATCTCATGATGTGCAAGGGAATCTTGAGGAGAAGAAGAAGCAACAAATAAAAATGTTAGTAAGGCCTACCATCCCTAACAACAACATCCATTGGCAAGTGTTTGAATCTAATGAACAAATTGTAAGCTTCTTGCAGAATGAAGTAGAATTTTCAGATAGAAACCAGTTGAGACTGCAGGATTAGTATGGTGATCAAATCATTAATCTTAGTTCCAAAAAATTTCCTAAGGGTCTCATTACCTTAGAGATTTTTTTTCAATTCTGATAACCAAGCAAGAGGCGGAGTCATGAACCTAGCTGTTGACGAAAATGATCACACCCTAGTCACAGTTGCTAGTGGAAAATCCTTAAATATGGGGAAGGTATGATCTAAGATTGAGCAAGAAAGTTTTATTTATCTATGTCAAGAATTTAATGATGTATTTTCCTAGACATATGATGATTTGAAGGGTTTTGACCCAAGGTTGTTTCAGCATACCATAGATTTAATTGATAATGTCAAACTAATAAGACAAAAACAAAGGCCAGTGAATCCCAAAATTGAACCCTTAATGAGAAAAGAGTTATCCAAATTGATTAAGGCCAATGGGTAAAAGCACAAACTTGTGTCACCTTTTATAAAGAAATGTGATATCAGAATGTAATAGTTAAACATTAGTGACAAAAAAAATGGTGTTTGTGTTTAAATAATGAAGATGATGTAAACTAATGAAATGTGTAGAATTGGATGAATTTTATACCTATAATTTTCAGAATTTTTTTGAGTAAGAATTTATTCATTTTATTTTATTTTGAATTCAATTTGTTAACTGTAAAAAATATAGGGTGTAGTTCCCATCAAACAAGTATATGCAAATCATCTTTTTTTGTTCTGATTTGAAAATATCTTATAGATGACGTGTATAGCTAGTGCACAAAAAAAGAAATAATTATTTTTTATTTATATTTTCTTTGTTATAAATACTTAAGTTTGACCTTATCAAAATCCAATAGTTTTTTCCTCCCATCAAAGCTTTCCTATGAAATCTATACCTTCTTGAAAAAAATTACATATTCATGAAGAGGATTCTCTCCTCTAGAGATAAATATATTTTTTTAATTTTTTTATATGATTTACTATTTTTTTTTCCTTTTTTGAGTGAGTATCTTCTAAAATGTTGAAATATCGACTTATAATACTTTGAGATTATAATATATTATAACTAATCAAAACACTCAAAAATTTATATAATGATGATATTGAATCTGAGATCTATAAAAGGGTATTTTTATTTTTTGAAAAAAATTGAGTTTTGATAGAGAAATGAGATTTGACCAAAATAAGTTTTGGTATCACAAATGATGACACAGATCTGTGCTTTTACCCCAATATAATTTTCCCCATCAAGCACTCGTAATGGGTAGCAAACCTTGTCCATTTTAGGAAGAAGAATGGAGAAATTAGATTGTGTGTGGACTTTAGGGACCTTAACCAAGCTTCCCTTAAATATCACCATCCTCTCCCTTCCATGGAGAAAATTTTGTCCAAGGTTAGTGGTTCAAAGAGGTTTTCATTTCTTGATGGATTTTTTGGCTACAATCAAGTGCTAGTCAAAGAGTCTGATAGGTACAAGACTGCATTTACCACCAAATGGGGTACGTGTGCTTATTGTAAGATGCCATTTGGACTAACCAATGTAGGTGCTACATTTTAGAATGCAATGGAGATGGCCTTCAAAGATGTGATTAAAAATTTTGTATTACTTTACCTTGATGATATCATAGTGTATTCAAAGAATGTAGAAGATCATTTTGATCATTTGAGATAGGTGTTCTTAAGGTGTAGAGATTTTTGGGTATCCCTTAACCCAAGCAAGTGTGTCTTTGCTAAAAAATCAAGGAAAATTATTAGGGAACATTGTATTTGAGGATGGTTTAACCATTGATCCAAAAAGAAAAAAAGCAATACTTGCTCTCCCTCTTCCTAAGCATAAGAAAGGGTTGTAAAGTTTCCTTGGTAGGATAAATTTTGTGAGAAGATTTATCCCTACTCTTGCTACCATGGTAAAACCCCTTGCGGCTATGCTCAAGAAAAGTATGGTCTTTGCATGGACCAAGGAAGGGAAGAAAATTTTTGAAGAGATCAAGGTAGCCATAGCCTTAGCCCCTACTCTCATTAATCCAAATTTTGAAAAGGATTTCATCCTTTATGCCCTAGGTGGTGAGTCAAGCATTTTTGCTGTCTTGACTCAAACAAATGATAAAGATGAAGAGCATCCCATAACCTTCTTTAGTGAAGGGTTTAAAGAGTATGAAAATAAATATAGCCATGTAGAGAAGCAAGCCCTTGCAATCATCAAAGCTTTAAAGAAATTTAGACACCTCCTATCTCATAATAAAATTCATTTTTTAGGCACCTCCTGTCTCATAACATTATCTAGGAAAGAGCATTGTTAACAACAGTAGGATAATATGCAACACATGAGGAGAATATTCTAGTCTCCACTAAACCCCCATAAGAGCATCTAGAAATGATCATAGGGGATGAAAAAGGTCAAGCTAATAGCCCTGCAACCATGTAGCCTATGGAGGATGTGTCTTTGCAAAAACTATTGGCCATTTTTCCCTACTACCAAATTTCAAAATTTTGGTTGGCAGTCATGTCCAACGGTCAGATATTTGAAATTTCAAATATTAGATGCATGAAAAGGATATATAAAAAACCTTGTTTTATCTTTATATCCTAATTCTTCAAGTTGTTTCATGTCATAAAAACATCGGTGGGTTCACATCTTCTTAGCCATCTGATTTAAAGAGATCAACAAACATCACTTTGTCACTATGGAATGTTGCATGAAAAATTTTCATAGTGATTTAATGACAATGTGACACGTGTCTAGGTGGGGCATATTTCTTTGATTCATGAGTAGTAGTCAACAAGACAATGGGAATTGTAGATCGGAGATAGATCAATGGCTATCATTTTGTCACTATAGAAAAATGCAAGATCCTCAATTTGCATAACACTATCCACTTGGCCTTGAATGTTATAGAGAGAAGATCCTTCCTAGTATCATTTTAGTTGGTTTCTTATCTATATTTTGAAATACATCCAAAATAAAATTTACATATAAAAGACATCCAATTTGGATGTTGTTGAAATTTGTGGCAAAAAAATTTAGCCAATTAATTACTAAGTGGATTTTAGCCCAGGCTGGCACTTGGCCACATTATGAAGATGCAAGGATAGTAAGGAATGTGGGCAAGTGCCTTACTGTTGCATGTCTTTGTGAGGTCAAGTTGATTTCATAAGCTGGAGGGTGATGCCAAGTGGGGCCAGGTCATGCTAAGGTGTATGCTAAGCAATTCATGGGCCCAGAAGTATTAAGGGCAGGCACAGTATAATGAAGATCTTTCATGATCGTTGATCTTATGGAGATCAAAAATCAATGCTTTCCCACATTATGAAGATGCAAGGTAATTAAACAATTCGACAAAGCACTTGAAGGACACATGTCCTTATGGGCCTAGCTAAGTCATTAACAATTAAGGCTGACAATTATGTGACATCACGGTTAAGTTGGGAAGGTGGCTCAGTTAATTGAGAAGATGTGATCAACTGCATGGAGACTTTATGATGTAGCAAAATGAAATGAAATTATTGGCCTGTGTGGCCCATTTTGGTTGTAGGATTCTGTTGACCTTTGACTTTGCTAACTAATGAGCTAAAAATGAAGAAATCAAATTTTTTTGCACGATTTGATCCTCATGATCAATTCCAACAACTCTCGAATGAATGTTGAACCTAGTAAACAGTAGGAGAACACTCCACCACCCCAGTTTATCTATCTACTTGATCAAAATGGTTTAATGGCATCATTTTTGTCAAGGCCCTATTTCAACAAAATATCAAATTTCATTGTATTTGAATCTATGCTCAGATCATATTTTTTCCAGATCTCTAAAGAGACTTAATGGTAGTGGTTGTGGAGTAACTTCAGTTAGAGAACATCTCAGGTATGCCTAAGCTATAAAGGCAATTTTTGTAGATTTTGTTGAGGTTGACCCTTCTCTATTTTCTCTAATATTGCTTTGCAATTTCACTATAAATCCCCTTTGCCTCTGAATTGTATGACATTCTTATCTCTTTTAGCCATTGATGTCAAGTGAAAGAACTATTTTTCTCTCATTGGTGTATTGTAGATATCTGTAATCTTGCATGATTATATCTCTTTTGGCCTATGAATGGTTTATAAGTGAATCCTCTCTTTCCTTGTGTCATTCATTTGAGTTTTTCTGATATGCATGTGATTGTTAGATTAAAGCAAGTTTGAATGTGTATATCTTTTGGTATCATGATGGTCCAATAGTGCATATATGGGTAGAGATTGGTTTGAATGGTCTATTTTTGGTGCATCACCCCCCTTAGGTTAGAATAGGTAGATTTTCTTCTATGCATTCCTTCTCCCTTTTCTTCTCCAAGAGTAGTTAGGTGCACCCTAATAGTAAAGGAAGTTGGCCTTCTCTGAAGACTCAACCTCACAGTTCAAGTCCCACAGCTTGGAGGTTGTTTCCATATTTCACAAAGTTGTCCTTAGGTAAAAACTTTGGACAAGGGCACAAACTTTTGTGACAACGGGATCCTTAAAAATGTGGAAATAGCATTGCATGCTTGCTCTAGTTGTCTATAACCCAAGATAATCAGTAGTTGAGGTAGAACTTTATTTTTTCATTTGTCTTTTTAGAGACTTTAGTGCACAAATAGGAGGTCATGTGTCATATCATATTAGTCCTATATGTTCTTTAGAATAAGGTATGGGACAAAATCTTCCATAAGGGAAGATCCTTTGGCCCTTAATCACATAGAGACTTATACTCCAAGCCCTAAAAACATGAATTGTAGAATTAGGGAGGATGATGAGGGATGCACATCTTATGATCCCACCACTTCTTTAGTAGATGTTCCTAACTATCTTTTAGATGAGTGGGAAATTGCTTATCAATTTGATCCAAAACATGAGGCTCTAGAGATCGGACTTGGCACATATTATATATTGGAAAAGGAGACCCATATTCCTAGTCTCATGAAGGCACATGAATATATTGATGGATTATGAAGCATGTTCTTTGATGGCTCAAGAAATAAGAATGGGTCACGGGTTGATGTCATGCTCATCTCTCCTAAATTGGGGAAGCATTATTTTTCTTATAGGCTCCAATTCAATAGTACCAATAATGTAGTAGATTATGAGGCTCTGATCCAAGGTCTCCAACTTGAAAAAAAGAGAGGAATCAAGGCTCTATGGGTATTTGGGAATAGTGAGTTGGTTATTAATCGAGTAAGAAGCCAAAATGTCACAAAGAATAATCTTCTTAAATCATACAAATATAGAATGTGGGATTTACTCAAAAGTTTTCAAGCATTCAACATCTAGAGTGTTCCTACGAGAGAAAATAAATATACCAATAGACTTGCATCCATTGGTGCTTATTATGATGTATCAAAGTATGTTGAAGATGATAAAGAGAAGTAAATTAGAATAATTGGAAGACCTAAAATCCCTAAAAATAGCACAAATCAGCAAGTCTTTGATTCTGATGTACAAATTGTCAATTTTCTGCAAAGTGTAGCAAAATTCTCTAAGAGGAACCAATCTAGGCTACAATGTCAGTATGGTGATCAATTCATGAACCCTAGTTCAAAAAAGTTACCCAAAGGCCTAATCACTTTGGAGAGTATTTTCAACCCTTATGATCAAGCAAGGAGCAAAGGCTCAAACTTGGCTGCAAACAAAGATGATAACATACCAATTGCAATTGCTAATGGAAAGAATCTTAGTTTGGGAAAGGTATGCTCTAAGGTTGAACAAGAAAATTTTGTTCATTTAATTCAAGAATTCAATGATGTATTTTTATGGACATATGATGATTTAAAGGGTTTTGACCCAAGCTTATTTCAACATACCATAGACTTAAACCATGATGCAAAAACTATTATGCAAAAGAAAAGACTAGTCAACCATAGAATTGAGTCATTAATTAGGAAGAAGTTATCCAAATTGATAAAGGCTAATATTATTTTTCCTATCAAGCATTCTTCTTGGGTAACCAACCTTGTTCCTGTTAGGAAGAAAAGTGGAGAAATTAGACTATGTGTATATTTTAGAGATCTAAATAAGGCCTCTCTTAAAGATCACCACCCTCTCCCTTCCATGGAAAAAATATTAACCAAAGTTTGTGGTTCAAAAATATTTTCTTTCTTAGATGGGTTTTCAGAGTATAATTAGGTATTAGTGCAAGAGTTTGATAGGTACAAGACTGGTTTCACTATTAAATGGGGCACTTATGCCTATAGCAAGATGCCTTTTGGACTAACTAATGTAGGTGTTACTTTTCAAAAGGTAATGGAAATGGCCTTCAAGAACATGATTGAGAAGTTTGTTCTAGTTTACCTATTGGAGGATTGGAGAGATTGGTTTGATGATGATATGTTACATTCATGACTGAGTTTTTTATTGATGTCAACATAACATGTTTGATGTCTTTTGTAGTATCTAATAGAAGAAAAATAGAAAGATCAAGTTAGTATGGATGGCTACCTGAGCATGATAACTACCCAAGGTTATGAGAGATACTTCAAAGTATTTGGTATATGCACTTAATGTCAAAAGAAAAAAGGATAAGTCTAGAAGAAGTTATGTAAGTTTTGGTGATGTCTATTTTGAGATAAAGTTTACAGAGGCATGTTCTAGTAAACTTGTTATATCTATTAGAAAAGTTGATATCTTGACAATCAAGGTTTAGGACATGATGGTGATATGTTGAGGATGACATGGCTAAACTCTCTCATCATAATATTGCATGTACAAAAAGTTATTCAAGTTGCAAGGTGACAGATTAAGGTTATCACTAAGTGTAATGTGTTCTTAATGTGGTCCTATAATAATTAATTGAGAAGGACTAATAGACAACTTAAGGAATTATTTTATGAACTCAATATAAAGGAAGGACATTTTCATTTATCATGATTGTGTATAAATGGTTGAATGATCGATGATAAGTAGCAAAAAGTGGGGAATGAAAAGTTGAGTAGAGTAGTGTGGAATTGAAGGAAACCTCATTGTTGATGTTTTGCTAAGTGATCTAGGGTTTGGTATTTGTATCCAAGGTTTGTGACCTGGTCCACAAGGTCTAATAGTGATTGGTTCGGTTGATAGGATAGAGAAAAGGATAAAAGAAAGAAGAAGATACCAGTGAATTACTCATTTAAGCAATGAGCTCTTCTTGTAATTGAAATTTCATGTTTGGGAAGTGGGCTCTTCTTGCATACATTATACCACAACTCCTAACAGGGTTGGCACAACTCCTAACAAGATTAAAATCTCTTAACAAGGATTCAAAGTCTCCTAATAGGGACACATTGTACTAAATATTGTAATAGACTCCTAATAGGATCCATCCTCTAACAAGGAATATTTATATTAGTACATCATCTTGTGGGCATCATTCCCACCAAGGTTTTCCCTCTAATCAAGGGTTTCCCTCATCAACATATCCAGTTTAATTGTCTATGTGCATCCTTATATGGTTGTTGTTTACTTTGGTTGAATGGTTAAGTTTTTTTAAAGAAAATAAATGTTTTAATTGTTGGATAACTGATTCACCCCCCACCTTCTCTCAGTTATCTTGGTGGACTATTATTTTTAATAATTGGTATCAGAGCATCAGGTTCTTGCAAAAAAAATTTAATAGGTTCGGGAGATCCATGGTGAACATGTTTAGAGAAGATAGTCCTAATTCTGACAGAATAAATTTTGGCACCCAAGTTATAGAAATTCTTGGTGAATTCTCAGATTTGTGTAAAGAGAAAAGTATTGAGTTTGCATATCCAAAATCCTTCTCTTGTATACAAGGGAATAGTAGCACAAGATAAGTTAGATCTAGAATAGAAGATGACATAAAGATAAAGGAAGGTATTGATCTACTTACAAAGAGAGAACCTAAAGGTATGAAAAATTTAGTTTGTTGGACATGTAAAGAGTTTGGTCATTTTTCAAGTAAATATCCTAAGAGATTGAGAAAAGCTAGGAAAAATCTACTTTTTGATAAAGTTGAGGAATTTAGAGAAAGTGTGGAAAGATCCTTGAAAGACTATGTTAATGATTCTAGATTGGTTAATGAAAAGCATGTATTAGAAGAAATAGCTTTCATGACTATTATGGAAAGTGCAAATGTGAGAATTGATGAGAAATTCATAGTACAAGAGATAATAATTGATAACAATTCAAATGATGATTTTGTTACTAAACCAAGGAATGATGAGGTATTTCTTGAGAATAATAATGATTTGTAGAATGGAGGAGGGTAAAGGTAGGCATAAAGCTCAAAACCTTTAGTAGAGCCAAGAGTTGAGATAAAAACTCCTACTTAAGGAACATGATAAAGAATCACCAATCTGAAAGGTGTGATGACAAGAAGAAAAGTGAATGAAGAACTATGCTTGATATCTCAAATTGAGCTAAATAATGTAGATGAAGCATGTAAAGATGACTATTGGAAGCAAGCTATGAAAGAGGAATTGGATCAGATAGTAAAGAATAATACATGGGAATTGGGCCCCAAACTAGCAAATAAGAATGTGATAGGAGCTAAATGGGTATTCAGGAACAAAATGAATGAGCAAGGAGAAGTTGTTAGAAAGAAAGCAAGATTGGTATGTAAAGGTTAATCACAAAAAGAAGGAATAAACTATGAGGAGACTTATGCTCCAATGGATAGAATAGAAATTGTAAGGTTATTCTTAGTCTATGCAAAATAGAAGAAATTTAAATTATATCAGATGGATATCAAGTCAGCATTTGTGAATGGAGAACTTCAAGAAGAGCTATACATTGAGCAGCCTAAAGGTTTTCCTTTGACAAATGACAAGGATATAGTATGCAAACTAAGGAAAGCATTATATGGATTAAAGCAAGCACCCAAAACTTGGTATGCAAGGTTGGACAAGCATTTGACAAAGCTTAGATATAACAGAGATATGATAGATAGTAATCTGTATTAGAAAGAAATTAATGATGGTCTGATGATTTTGGTAATATTTGTTGATGATATCATCTTTGGAGGAAATGATGAAGAAAGTAAGAAGTTTACAAAAGAAATGAAGAAATAATTTGAAATGAGTATGTGATAGGAGATGAAAAATTTTCTAGGATTGTGAATAATATAGAATAAAGAAGGAATATTTATTTCTCAAACTAACTACTTGAAGGATTTACTAAAAAGGTTTGGTTTGCAAACATGTAAACCTATTGGAACACCTGTGATAACTGGACTCAAGTTATTTACTAAGGATGAAACACCTATTGTTGAGCAGAAGAAGTATAGATATATGACTAGAGGATTGCAATATCTAATTCACACAATGCTAGATATGGAAAATGCAGCTAGAATTATTGCAAGATTCTAGGCTGATCCCAGAGAAGCACATTATGCAGCAGTGAAAATAATATTTAGATATCTGAAAGGAACATCTAAGTTTGGATTATGATATGATAGATCTAATGATTTCACTCTAAGTGCTTATACTAATGTAGATTGAGTAGGTAGTATGGATGACAGAAAGAGCACTATTGGACAAGCTTTCTTTCTTAAAGGAAGATAGGTTTCTTGGTTAAGCAAGAAATGGGATTGTATATCTCAAAGTACAACAAAAGTAGAGTATGTTCTAGTAGCAAATAATTACAATCAATTTATTTGGATGAAGTAGATGTTAAAGGATATAAGGATAGAAATTACTGTACCTATTGTTATTCATTGTGACAACACAAGTATGGTATATATGTCTAAGAATCTAGTATTGCATTTGAGGACTAAGCACATTTCTATTAAGTATCATAGATTGAAAGAAAAAGTTGCAAAAAAGGAAATTAGATTGGAGTATGTAAGCACAAAAGAGCATATTATAGATATATTCACTAAGCCTCTCCCCAGAGAGATTTTTGAGTATTTGTGAGTTATACTTGGGGTTATGCCCCTTCCTACATCAGAGTAGAAGAAGCAAGAGTGTTTCAATCTAGGGTAATAGAGTACCATTATTCATCTGGATTGGATACTAATGCTTCTTGTATGGGGGAGTATCTATAATGGACAGAGTCATCTAGGACTCTTGTTAATATTGTTGTGAATAGTGTATTTTGACATTGAGTTGAGTAAGTATTAGTTGTTGTAGAGTTTGATGCAAAGATTTTTTTTGCTAAAACCTTTGACATTGATGTCAATGGGGGAGAATTTTGGCATGAAAAATATCATATTATGGCGGAGAAGTATTACATCATATTATGGGGGAGAAATATTGCATGGAAAAGAGGAGAAGTTTGGAATGAATTTGTAATAATGGTTTGGTACATAGTACATTGAGGTATATCAATGAGGGAGTATAATTGATGAAGAGAATTTGAAAATTGTATGTCTTTTGTTGGTATTTTTGGAACTAGATGTTTTTAATCTATGTTTCATCAATGCCAAAGGGGGAGATTATTGGAAGATTGGAGAGATTGGTTTGATGATATGTTACATTCATGACTGAGTTTTTCATTGATGTCAACATAGCATGTTTGATGTCTTCTATGGTATCTAAGAAAAGAATAGTAGAAAGACCAAGTTAGTACAGATGGCTAGTTGAGCATGACAACTACCTAAGATTATGAGAGATACTTCTAAGTATCTAGTATATGTAGTTAATGTCAAAAGTAGAAAGGATAAGTGTTAGATTGTGGTGACTGATCAGGAAAGTACTGTACATGGCCGACATGTTATAACCCTAAACCAGTTTAATACTTGTATAAAAAGGGCTTAGGGTTGGGTATTTTTGATGTGTGGTGATAGGAAATTGGTTCTTGCAGCGGTATTGAGCTGTAAGGGATTATGGATTGTAATCAGGTTGTAATCACTGGATTGTAATAAGATCGAACTTGCTGTTTGGTGGATGTAGCCCAGGGATTGGGTGAACCACGTTAAATCTTGGTGCCTTTTGTTCATTTCTATGTGTTCTATTATTTTTTGTTACTGGTTATATTTGCATGTAGTTTTTTATTTCTGTCCGTGGTTTATCCTAACAAGTGGTATCAGAGCAAGGTTGTCTTTCAGTTATCCTCTGCAGGAAAGTCTCACGGTTAAGTGGGAGTCTCAAAGTTGAGTGGGAGCAATTGTAGATGAGGGTAAGTTGAGGGTTGACAGGTTTAATGGGCAGAACTTCCAGTTATGGAAGATGCAAATGGAAGACTATTTATATCAGAAGGATTTACGGAAGCCGTTGGAAGGAAAAGCCAAGAATCAGGAAACTATGTCAGAGGCTGAATGGGATCTTTTGGATAGAAAGGCACTCGAAAGCATTCGGTTATGCTTGGCACCATCGGTGGCATTTAATATTACAAAAGCAAAGACGACAGAAGATTTGATGAAAACCCTAGCGACACTATATGAAAAGCCCTCCGCTTCAAATAAGGTATTTCTCATGAAGCGTTTATTTAATATGAAAATGGCAGAAGGTGGATCTGTTGTAGATCATTTAAATGAGTTTAATACTATTAGTAGTCAATTATCTTCTATGGGTATCAATTTTGATGAAGAAATTAGGGCTCTCTTTATTTTGTGTTCTTTGCCTGAAAGCTGGAATGGCTTGGTAATGGCGGTGAGTAATTCTGTTCCTGGATCTAGTACCCTAAAATATGATGATGTGATCGGTGTTATTTTAAGTGAGGAAACTCGTAGAAAATATTCAGGTGGATCTACATCAGGAAGTGCTTTAAATGCACAAAGCAGGGGCAGAACGACTGAAAGAGGAAGTAACTCTGGAAATCATGGGAAATCAAGAGGAAATTCAAAGGGGAGGAGGTCTCAATCGAGAGGACCAAATGATTGCTGGTACTGTGGGAAACCAGGGCACAAAAAGAAAGATTGCTGGACTCGAAAGAAAAATGAAGGAGATAAATCAGATGGAGACAAAGAGGCAAATGTGGTAAGTAACAAATCTGAAGAGGATGCTTTGCTTCTGTCTTTAGAGAGTGTTGATGATTCATGGGTTTTAGATTCTGGTGCTTCTTTTCATGCTACACCTCATAGAGGTTATTTCATTGATTATGTCCAAGGGGATTTTGGGCTTGTTTATTTGGGGGATAATGAACCCTGTCAGATTGTTGGAAAGGGAAAAATTAAGATTAAGTTGTAGAATGGGAATCATTGGCTACTACATGAGGTAAGACATGTTCCAAAATTAAGTAGAAATTTAATTTCAGCAGGGCAACTCGGTGATGAGGGTTGTGTAGTTGCTTTTAATGATAAAAATTGGAAGGTTTCAAAAGGTTCCCTTGTAGTAGCAAAAGGTGTGAAAGTAGGAACCTTATATCTTTGTACAAGTCATATTGTTCCTTCTACTTTGATTGTTTCAGAGAAAAATAAATATTTAGGAACAATTACTGCAGTTGAGCAAGGAGAACAAATAGCTGCTGTAGATTCTGATACAGCGCTGTGGCACAATAGACTTGGGCACATGAGTGAGAAAGGTATGAAATTACTTCATTCGAGGAAAGTTTTACCAGGTCTAAAATTTGTGAATATGGATTTCTGTGAAAGTTGTGTGTATGGAAAACAAAAGAGAGTGAGTTTTGTAAAGACAGGGAAGGAAAACAAAAAGGAGAAATTAGAGCTTGTGCATACAGATGTATGGGGACCGGCTCAGGTATCTTCCCTTGGTGTCTCTCATTATTATGTTACATTTATTGATGACGCAACTAGAAAAGTATGGGTTTATTTCCTTAGACAGAAATCTGATGTATTTCAAACTTTTAAGAAATGGAAATGCTTGGTTGAAAATGAGACTGGTAAGAAATTAAAATGTCTCAGATCTGATAATGGTGGTGAGTATTGCAATCATGAATTTGAATATTATTGCTCCACTAATGGTTTTCATAGACAAAAAATTGTTCAAAGGACTCCACAGGAAAATGGAGTGGCTGAACGCATGAACAGGACTATAATGGAGCGCGCAAGGAGCATGAGGTTGCATGCTTGGTTGCCCTTAAACATGTGGGTGAAGGCTATCAATATTGTAGTATATTTGATTAATAGAGGTCCCTCTACTCCTTTGGGCTGTGGTATTCTAGAGGAAGCATGGACTGGTAAGAAGGTGAGTTATTCTTTTCTCAAGACCTTCGGTTGTGAAGCTTTTGCTCATATAGACTCTGAAAATAGAACCAAGCTAGAAGCTAAGTCAAAGAAATATTTCTTTGTTGGATATGGCATTAATGAATATGGCTATAGGCTTTGGGATTTTGAAAATCATAAAATTATAAGAAGTCGGGATGTCATATTCAATGAAAAAGTGTTGTACAAAGATCTGTTGTAGCAACATGAGAAGAAAGAAGATGATTATGTAGTGCTGGATGATACTCCAAAAGCTGATGTTCTAGCCATTCCTCATGATGTGCAACAATTGCAACAACAAATACCACACACACCAGTGAATGTTAGACGGTCAACAAGGCCAATTAGACCTCCACAAAGGTTTTCTCCCTCTTTGTATTCTATTTTACTTACTAATGCTGGTGAACCTGAAAGTTATGATGAAGCTGTGCAGGTGGATACTAAGATTCAGTGGGAGTCTGCAATGAAAGATGAAATGGACTCTTTGCTGAAAAATAAGACATGGGATTTTTTGCAAGTTGCCTGCAGGTAAAAAGGCTTTACAGAATAAATGGGTTTATAGGTTGAAAGAAGAGGAAGGAGGTAAGAAAAGATTTAAGGCCAGGTTAGTTGTAAAAGGATTTGCACAGAAAAAGGGCATTGATTTTGATGAGATATTTTCTCCTGTTGTTAAAATGACTTCTATTCGTACTGTTTTAAGTCTTGTGGCTACTGAAGATTTTCATTTAGAGCAGATGGATGTAAAAACAGCCTTTCTTCATGGTGATTTGGATGAAGAAATATATATGGCTCAGCCACAGGGTTTTGAGGTCAAAGGTAAGGAGAACTTACTGTGCAAATTGAAGAAAAGTTTATATGGCTTGAAGCAAGCACCTCGGCAATGGTATCTGAAATTTGACAATTTTATGCATGAGCATGGATATAATAGCTGTCATTCAGATTACTGTGTTTATTTTAAGAGGTTGGATATGATAGCTACATTATTTTATGTTTATATTTTGATGATATGCTTATAGCTGGGTCTAACATGGATCATATTAAGGGGTTGAAATGCCAATTAGCACATGCATTTGCTATGAAGGATTTGGGGGCAGCAAAACAAATCATTGGTATGAAGATTTGCAAAGATAGGAAGAATAGAATATTGACACAACCTCAAGCTGATTATGTTGAGAAGGTGTTGCAACGTTTCTCTATGGAGAATGCTAAAGCTGTCAGCACACCTTTACCTGGTCATTTGAAATTGACTAAGGAGATGTGTCCCAAGACATAGGAAGAGGAGGATAAGATGTCCAAGGTACCCTATGCTTCAGCTGTAGGAAGTTTGATGTATGCTATGGTATGCACTAGGCCAGATATTGCACATGCAGTCAGAGTCATTAGCTGGTATATGAGTCATCCAGGATTTGAGCATTGGAATGCTGTCAAGTGGATTCTCAGATATTTGAGAGGAACATCCAATAAGTGTTTACACTTTGGGGGATCTACTACTGATTTATAGGGCTATGTTGACTCAGATTTGGCTGGGGATATTGATACCAGGCAGAGTACTACAGGTTATGTCTTTACTGTTGATGGGGCAGCCGTGAGCTGGGTTTCTAGGCTACAGAAGATTAATGCTCTCTCCACTATAGAGGCAGAGTATGTTGCTGCTACAAAGGCAGCCAAAGAGATGATATGGCTTCAGTTATTCTTGGAAGAATTGGGACATCCTCAAAAGGATAATTATTTGTTCACAGATAGTCAGAGTACCATTCATCTTGCTAAGAATTCAGCTCTGCATTCTAAGACCAAACACATACAGTTGCGGTACCATTTCATTCGGTCAGTTTTGGAGGATGGACAGTTAAAGCTGGAGAAGATACATACCAATGAAAATCCAGTAGATATGTTGACAAAGGCTGTAACAAGGGAGAAGCTGAACTCCTCTTCAGCTTAACAGCAAAGTCCAGGGTGGTTTGATCCAGTGGGAGCCCCATGTGGTAGTTGTATTGCTACAAGATCAGTCTCCAAGTGGGAGATTGTTGTTTAGTGTGGAGCCTGATCAGTCCCCAAGTGGGAGATTGTTAGATTGTGGTGACTGATCAGGAAAGTACTATACATACTTCATAAATAGTGGGGTTCGGGGCCCGAAAAAAAAAAATTTGGAAGTAGCCGACATGGTAGCCGACATATTATGGCCGACATGTTATAACCCTAAAGCGGTTTAATACTTGTATAAAAAGGGCTTAGGGTTGGGTATTTTTGATGTGTGGTGATACAAAATTGGTTCTTGCGGCGGTATTGAGCTGTAAGGGATTACGGATTGTAATCAGGTTGTAATCACTGGATTGTAATAAGATCAGACTTGCTATTTGGTGGACATAGCCCAGGGATTGGGTGAACCACGTTAAATCTTGGTGCCTTGTGTTCATTTCTGTGTGTTCTATTATTTTCTGTTATTGGTTATATTTGCATGTAATTTTTTATTTCTGTCCGTGGTTTATCCTAACAATAAGTCTAGAAGAAGTTATGTAATTTTTGGTGATGTTTGTTCTAAGATAGAGCTTATAGAGGCATGTTCTAGTAAAAATTTTATATCTCTTAGCAGAGTTGATATCTTGATTATCAAGGTTGAGGACATGATGAATAAATGTTGAGGATGATGTGGCTAAGCTCACTTGTCATAATATTGCATGTACAAAAAGTTATTCAAGTTTCAAGGCAGAAGATTATGGTTATCAATAAGTGTAACATGTTCTTAATTTGGTCCAATAATAATTAATTGAGAAGGACTAATAGCTAACTCAAGGAATTTTTTTGTGGACTTGATATAAAGGAAGGATATTTTCTGTTATTATGATGTGTGATGTAATGATTGAATGATTGATGATAAGTAGCAAAGAGTGCAAAATGAAAAGTTGAGAAAAGTAGTGTAGAAGTGAAGGAAACTTCATTGCCAAAGTTTTTTTTGAGTAATTTGAGGTTTGGTATTTGGATCCAAGGTTTCTGACCTAGTGTACAAGGTCTAACAGTGATTGGTCTAGTTGACAGGATAGAGGAAAGAAGAAGATATCAGTAAATTACTTGTGTGAGCAATGAGTTCTTCTTGTAATTGAAATTTCATGTTTGGATATTGAGCTCTTCTTGCATACATTATACCACAACTACTAACAAGGTTGGAATCTCCTAACAAGGATTGAAAGCCTCCTAATAGGGACTCATTGTACTAAATGTTGTAATAGAATCCTAAAAAGATCCATCCTCTAACAAGGAATATTTATATTAGTACATCTTCTTATGGGCATCATTCCCATTGGATATTTCCCTCTAATTAAGGGTTTCCCTAGTCAACATATCTAGTGTAATTATCTATGTGCATCCTTCTATGGTTGTTGTTTACTTTGGTTGAATGGTTAAGTTTGTTTAAAGAAGATAAATATTTTGATTTTTTGATAACTGATTCACTCCCCCCCCCCCCCACCCCTCCTCTCAATTATCTTTTTGGACTATTGTTTCTAACATTACCTTGATGATATAATA
The DNA here is from genome assembly GCA_028749045.1 of Cupressus sempervirens. Classification (NCBI taxonomy): domain Eukaryota; kingdom Viridiplantae; phylum Streptophyta; class Pinopsida; order Cupressales; family Cupressaceae; genus Cupressus; species Cupressus sempervirens. The sequence goes on along the minus strand of CM053787.1, from coordinate 770,232,309 downwards.
GTATACTCCAAGAATGTGGCAGATCATTTTGGCCATCTGAAGCAATTATTCATCAAATGTAAAGAATATGGTGTATCCTTGAATCCAAGAAAGTGTGTGTTTTCCACTAATCAAGGAAATCTCTTAGGTTACATTGTGTCAAGAGATGGGCTAACCATAGATCTAGAGAGGGTAGAGGCAATCCTTTCTCTCCTGCTTCCTACATATAAAAAAAAGTTGCAAAGCTTCCTTGATAGAATCAACTTTGTGAGAAGGTTTATCCCTAATCTTGCTACCATGATCAAACCTCACAGCCATGCAATAGCATTAGCGCCCTCCCTTATCAACCCCAATTTTGATAAGGACTTCATTCTCTACATCCTAGGAGGTGAGTGAGGTATATTAGTTGTCTTGACACAACTGAATGATGCTAATGAAGAACAACCTATAGCCTTTTTTAGTGAAGGATTAAAGGATTATGAAGATAAGTATAGTTATGTAGAAAAATAGGTCCTCTCTATGATAAGAGCTCTAAATAAATTTAGGCATCTTTTTTCTCACAAAAAATTCCAACTCTTAGTCCCTCATGCAAGTGTGAAGGACTTTCTCCTAAATAAGGACATCAATGAAAAAAGAACTTGATGGATCACCAAGGTCATGAAGTATGATGTTGATATCAAGATCAAAAAGCTTTTAAGAGGTAAAAAACTATGTGAATAGATTATTTCATCCCTTGAGACAATTGAGGAGGTTGCTCTAGTTATAGAAAATACAAAATCGGTAGGGGATGAAAACTTGAACAATTGGATACATGACATGACAACCTTCTAGTTAGGAGGAGGATATCCACAAGGATTGAATAGAGCTAAAATGAGGAAAATTATATTACAATCTATTCATCTTTTCCTAGCGGATGGGGTTATTTTTAGAAAAGATTTCAATGGATCCCTATTGAGATGCATCAACATTGATCAAACTGATAAGATGATCAAAGAATTTCATGATGGTCTCGATGGTGGTAATTTTTGGGCTAGAAAAATAGCCATGAAGATCATGAGAGTTGGCCATTATTTCCCAACCCTACTCTATAATTTTTATAGGTATATAAGGAAATGTGAGAAGTGTGCTTTCTTTTTTAGGCAAACAAAGGTTAGCAGCTCTTTCTCTCCATACTATTCAAGTTGATCAACCATTTTCCCAATGGGGGCTAGATTTTATTAGTCCAATAAATCCACCTTCCAACTTTTTCCATAGGTGGATCTAAGCTATAATAGATTATTTTACAAGGTGGACAGAGGCAATGGCCTTGAAGGATGCCACAGAGCCTTCAGTGGTTGAATTCCTTGATGGAATTGTAACCAGATTTGGTACCCCTTCAACAATAATATCTAATAATGCTAAGTCCTTTGTTGGGACTCATATTTGTTCTTGGGAAATTGATTGTGGTATATATTTGAGTACATCCTCAAATTATTACCCCCAAGGCAATGGCCTAGTTGAGTCCTCCAATAAGAACCTGATCAAAATCATGAAGAGGATAATTGAGGATAACCAAAGGTGTTAGCATTCAAAACCAAGAATGGCCCTTTGCACTAATAGAATCACAAATAAGAGGGCTATTAGGAACTCTCCTTTCATGTTAGTTTATGGGAGAGAGGCAACACCTCCTATATCAATTGATTTCTCATCCCTAGAATTAGCTCATTAATTAGAGCTAATTGAGGATGATGCCATGATAGTTAGGATGGAAAAATTGGTGGAGTTAGAAGAAAAGAGATAACGGGCTATGCAAAAAATTGAGACACATCAACAATAGGTCAAAAAAAGTTTTGATAGGAGAGATAAAGCTAAATTTTTTAGGGAGGGAGACCTTGTTCTCAAGTGGGATGCAGATAAAGCTAAACTAGGTAGGCAACCCAAATTTGATGCTATTTGGAGTAGACCTTATGTTAACACCAGTTTCAAGAAAGCCAATAATTTGTAGCTATCTAGGTCCAATGGTGATGTCCTACCAATTTCAATCAATGGAATTTACCTTAAACCCTACTTCTAAAGGGAGTTAAGGTTTTTTGTATATATTAGAATAGTTTCTTGCTTTCCAAGAAGTGCATGAGCACATGTTTTTCTCTATGTGATATTTTAAAAAAAAATTGAAGTTTTTGTAGTTGCAAAGAAGATGGAGTTTGTAGTTTGTGTTGGTTTCATGATCCACATGACTTTAGCTTTTGTGACTCCATAGCCCAATGTATTCTTAAGGTCATTGGTCATATTCTTAGCAAGAAAGAATCCCCTCTCAGTCACAAGAATTGTTGGCCGTTTTTCCCTCCTACCAAAATTTGAAATTTTGGGTGGTAGTCATATTCAACACATGAAAAAGATATATATTAAACCTTGGGTTATCTATATATCCTAATTCTTCAAGTTGTTTCATGTCATAAACACCTGGGCAGGCCTGCATCTTCTCAGCCATCCAATTTAAAGAGATCAATGAATATCACTTTGTCACTATGGAAAGTTGTGTTGGAAATATGGTCAAAAAGATGTCTTGGTGGTTGTCATTTATGGAAATGTACATTCAACATTTCATTTATGCATTTAGAGATAGAAAATTGTTTAAGTATTAGACAGTTTTTAGTAGCACAAAGTACAGAGCTTAAGAGTGTGGACAATGCACAAAGAGTTAGGTTATGCACAATTGAGAAAAATTTTGTGACATTTTCATGATGATGTGTACCAGTATGCATGTGTGTATGGATAGTACGACACAAGTTATACTAAGAAATAGTGTGAGCATTTTATAGAGCATGGCAATAAATAGAGTTGTACATATTTAAGAATTATTTTGGTTACAAAATAATTACTAAGTTATTTTGAGCTAACTATGTGGATATTATTCTATAAGTTATTTTATATTATGTCAAGCATGTGAAAATATAAAGACCAACAGTGCAGAGTTTTATGTTTGTACAATGTATAAGTAAAGATCTTATCTTGTGCAGATAATGGGGAAGTTGTGTGATTAGATGTGACATGTGAACTATTGTGATAATTTTTTGCAAGCCTTATGTGATGTGAAATCTCATGTAAGATGAGAGAAAGTACGAGTTATAGTAGCAAAGAAAGTATTGTATGTATACCTATCCTGTGAAGGAACTAAATTGTATAATTGCATGTTAGAGAAGTGGGCTCTTCTTGCATACATTGTAATTGTTCTACCAACTCCTAATAGGGTTGTAGTAACTCCTAATAGTTTTGAGTCTTCTAATAAGGTCTAGACCTCTAACAAGGACTCAAGACACTATTTCTATTTCATAGACTCCTAACAGGGTCAATATCCTTAATAGGATCCTATTGTTTAGTGAATCATCTAGTGGGTATCATCCCCACTGAGGTTTTCCCTTGGCCAAGGTTTTCCTAGTTAAACAATAATGGTGTTAAGAGTTCTTTTTTTGCATGGTTATATTTATTATTCAGAATTTTTGGTTTACTTTCCTATGCAAGTTGTAAAGTAATTAACAATAATCAGTTGTAGGAAAAAGTTTGTAATATACTAATTCACCCCCCCCCCCCCCCCCCCCTCTTAGTATTACCTAATTCTAACAATTGGTATAAGAGATTAGTTACTTTGAAGAGGCTAAATAGCTTAAGTAAGATCCTAGTAAATATCAAACAGTTGAAGAAGAATCTTAAAGAAGCTCTTGAACAGATTGACCTTCTTACCAAAGAGAGAGATAGCTTGAAAGATTGATACAAAGATGCAAAATTTTACATTGACAAACTAAAAGATGAAATTGATGATCTTAAATCTGGCAAAGAACCTTTTTCATAGATCAGTATTGATGATGATGGATTAGATATCAAGAAATAAAATGAGATCTTGAAACATGAGCTGAAAATTGTTGAAATAAAGTTGAGTCTTAAGACTAGTGGCAATAAGAGTGAACAAAATCTAAACTCTGAGAATGCAAACCTTAGATCCTAGTTAATTCAAGTGACATCTAAATTAGATTCTATTGATATAGGGCATGTAGAGTTGTAAAAATACATCATTTATAAAGGAGAATTGACACAAGCAAAGTAGTAGTTACAGAAACTTTACACAAGTTCTGAGAAAATAAATGAACAGATATTTCATCAAAGACCTTCTTATGAAAAGACAGGCCTTAGATATCTTCCTAGAGAGAAGGAAGCAAAGAAAGATGAGATTAGCATAGAACAAGATTCTATAATAGAAATCCCTGAAGAAAAGTTCAAATGGTCTGATGAAGTTGAGAAAATTAAATTGACAGAGAAATTTGATGAACCTAGAATAATAGAGCAAGTTGAAGAACCTAAACAAGATGATTTATCTAAAGAGGTAAGACATGAATTTAGAGGTAAATGCTATATATGTAATGAAATTGAACATATGAAGAAAGATTTTACAATTAAGTCTTTTAAACCTATTACTAATTTATATTGTTATAATTTTCATGATTATGGACATAAGGTAGCTGAATGTAAGAAACCTAATTTTATTGAAGATAATAAGAATAGTGGAATGTTAAGGAATACTAACCCTTTAGGTAATGGAAGAAGTAGATCTTAGAGAAGATCTGATGATGAAGAGAAACCTAATGGTGAGAAAAAGTAGTTTGTTTTTTGCAAATGTAACAATCTTGGACACATTGCAAGAAATTGCAAAGCACCTAAAAATCAAAATGGAAACAATCAGAGGAGAACTACACTTGTATGTTAATTATGAAATAAATTTGGACACGTAGCAATATTTTGTAGAATGGATAGAGGGAACTTTAATAGGAACCCTAATCATAGAAGGAAAAAAAATAGGAAAGACGGAAGAAATAAAAATGGAGGAAACAACAATAAAAAAGAAGCAGTTAAGGAACATGTTGAGGAATTCAAAGAAGCCTTTGCCAAGGCTTGTAATCTAAAGAGTTTACATATAGTATTGGAAGAGAAATTCTTTGATGCACATGATGGAAAGTTGAATTCAGATTGTTTGTGGCTCAACCTATCTAAATTAAGCTATTACAAAGTAGCAAAGCATAAGTGGTCAGAATTGATGTTAGAGAGTGAGTTAGAGTTTGTGCTAGAAATGAAATCCATTGGACAGTCTAAATTTTTAGTAGAAACACCTATTGTAGTGGTAGGACCTTTAGCAGAAGTAATAATGGCACATCCATGTGCACAAGCTCCTATTGCACCATATGTAGCAATTTCACAAATGCAACCAGTTAGAGCTAGTTATGAACAAGCAAGGAGTCAGCTAGAGGTGGAAGAACCTTTTGTACAAAGGAAGTCAGGAAGCCTAGTAAAGGTTAAACAAGAACCTACAAAGAAAAGAGTCAAACATGCCACCAGTGGACTAGGAAAGAGAAGAAAAACCATGCTAGTAAGAAGTTCTAAAAGCTCAGAAGATGATACTAAAGATAAACCTATTGCACAAGATGCACAGGAAGTTAGGATAGCTACAAGAAAAAAGGTATGGAAACTAAAGATAGAGAATCTAAACATGCAAATCATAAATGATGAAAATTATGTATAGTTAAATAAATTGTATAGCATGTATAGCAGTATGGATAGGAAGCAATTAGAGAATGCCATTATAAGAAACATGATTTTGAGGAATAAGAGATTTGATAGCATTCAAAATAAAATTCCTAAAGACCTATTCAATAGGTTGATTAATAGGAAGAGAAGATTTGTAGAAGAAGATTTGGACATGAAGATCACATCCATAAATAATTTATGTGATGTTGGATCGAAAGAATAATCTAACAAAATGTTGAAGGGTATTGAACCCTTGCTAAGGAACAAAAGAAGAAAAATTCTTCTAATGGGAGGCAATTATGAAGAGGTTAGGTGAGAAATAGAAGAGACGATAGTAAACTACATGTTCTTAGTGCCTAAGGATAGTGTAGAAGCTAAATATGATAATCCAATATATGTGGAAGTTCATACACCTTCCAAGGAAGAGGAAGAATTAGAGGAAACACAACAAGCATTATCACCACCTCATACTATTATGGGTGATGAATGCATGCAAGTGGATAGTATGCACATGACTATGGACACTAAGGAGAACCCATTTTTTAGGTATGGAGCAAATATTGTTGGCAATATCAGTAATATAACTAATTATTCTAGATTTGATGATGAGGAAGAAGAGAAAAAGAAGGAAGAACAAGAAAAGAGGGAACAGGATGCAAAAGAAAAGAAAAGAAAAGAAGAAGAGGGAAAGAAAAAGAGAGAAGAAGAGGTAAAGAAGAGAAAAGTATAAGAGGAAGCAAGCATAAGAAGAAAGGAAGAAGGAAGGAGATGATGAGAAGAAAGAGGTTGAGGAAAAGAAGAGAGTAGAGGAACATAAGGTAAATACTTTTGTACTCTTAGTAGTGTTAGTAGTTGGAACACTTGTAGTAGCATCTATTCCATCTTATGATAAAGATCAAAAATAATTAATGGGCACCTTGAGAAAGTTATTCAAGAAGATTAAAAAATTTAAGTCTTTGGAGAAGACTCTTGCTGAAGCCTTGAAGTGCATGCAGAAGACAATTTCCACAACTATAGAAAATCTAGACTTGCAAGCCAAGGAAAAAGAGTTGGTGAAGACCTTTGATGGTAAATTCACAACTTTGGCTAAAGTAGTAGCAGTGCAAGCATAGACAAATCATGAAGTAGCCCTATTTATCACAATGTGCAACAATGTGCATAATTATTTGAAGGCACTTGATGGAAACATCAAGGAATTGAGACAATGTATTGCTAAAGGTAAGAAGTTTTATGGACATTGCACAATGTCTTACACTTACCTAACATATTTTGATGCAAAGATCAAAGGCCATATGAGTGAACTTTAGACACTCACTACAAGATAGGAGCAACCTGAGATCAGAATTGAAGATTCTAACAATGAAATTGAGAAGATCCACAATGTTGTCAGAAGCATTGAATGTGATAAGGAGAAGGTAATAAGAATATTCTCTACTCTTAGAGAATATTTGGCACCTGAAGTTGTAATTTTGAAGAGGCAATTGGGGGAATGTCTTTTAGCAAAGAATTTCTATGAAAAAATTTCCTATACTAACCTGGGCATAATTGAAGTGACATCTTATGCACTCTGTGCACTCATCATTATATCAGATATAGTCAAAGGCAACTAGAAGAATTATTTTGATAGACTAAAGATTGATTTTGCAAATTGCATATCCAAATTGACAAGTTGATCAATAGCAGGCAACAAGTTTTTGTGATACAGTTTTGACACCTTTTTCATTGATGTCAAAGGGGGAGTATTATGTAAAGGAAAATTTGTATAGATGTAAATATATAAGTAAGGAGGGGCTTATGAATGTATCAATGTAAAGGAGTGATAAGGTGGTGCAATGAAAGGTAGGAGAATCCCCAAAGTAGATGTCCTAGCCCCCAGCAAATAACCACACAATTGAAACACAACACAAGATACATAGTCTAAAACCAAATGTGGCTCTTTATTCATAAAATAACTATTTATATGTAATGTGCCAAGCTACAAGGCCTTCTTGGTTATAGCCAAATACAATAGCAATTATAGTAACAATTCTACAAGATCCCTCAAGATCCAACCCAAACACTAGCTAGTCTAGATCCACACTCTAGTAGAAACCTCCAAGATATCAACATGTGCTCGCAAGCCACTAAGAAACCTCCTTGTTTCTAAACCATAGCCACTAGATCTTCTTCAAATTTAACCAAGATCCATGTGTAAATTGCCTCACATTCAGTGATCTATCCACACACTTACAACTCCATCACAATCCTACTGTAAACTACCTCACATTTGGCACTCTATCCATAGATTGAGAAAAACTCAATCGTTTGCTTCCTCCTTCTCTCCAACCTTCTACTAATAAGATATCACACCTTGAAGCTTGAATATAAATTCTAATATTCCTTGCTTAAATAGGCACTTACCACCAAAGATGTTACAAACACAACCAATGTGGGATAAAAGGTAAATACAACTACCTTCAACAAATATTTAATTCCCACCCAAATACAACTAAGCACCACCACATAGCCCAACATTTATTAAATGTGTAATTTAAGGAAATATCCACAAACTTCTATAATTGTATCTACACACCTCAATAAATGGAATGACAACCATTTTTATTTATTTTTCTATTTACCCCACCTATGTACCTCAAAAATAGAAATTTCTTTTTTTCTCCTTTTTCCCTTTTTTTATTTTTTTATTTTTCTTCTAATTTTTTTCACTTTCTCTCTCCTCCAATTTTCTTTTTAAATTTTCCATACAAGATGCTCCTACATTAGACTCCCTAGGTAGATTAAAAAAAGTGTGCCCCACATTTTGACACCAAAAGAAATATCTACAACCATCTTCATCTTCACCAAAGGTTTCCACCTCAACAAGGACAAGAAAACCAATCTAAACATCATCCACATGTGCATCACTCTATCAAACCCTAGAATCTCAACCATCCATTCAACATGTTCACTCCCAGGAACAAACTACACATAATGCTTCAATATCAAATCCTCATCCATAGCAGTAACTAGTGAATCCATACTAGCAATAGCAAACTCCACATCAGTAGCAATGTGTAGATCTCCATCAACACATGCCAAAATTAAAACACCAATAATCTCATTGCTCACAACAAGATAGTCTACAATAGACAAGTCACCACCAATAGCAACTGGATCATCCTTGACCAAGTGCTCTATAATCTCCATGACAGACTCAACCAACTAATCATGATAACCAATCTCCATCCCAACATCAACAAGGTTAGGAATATCCTCAAGAAAAACCTCAAGTTGCTTTGTAGGTTTTGTATCAGACTCCATAAACTAATCAACAAAACCAAACTCTTCCACCTTGACCTTGTTATGTCATCTTCTCTCTCGAACAAGTCTTATAAGTAGCCAGACAACTCTATTTTTGATCGATAGACACCAACTCCAATAGAATAGAGCTTCCTTCTTCTATTTCTCAACTCTTTTAGAAAAAGAAGCATCCATAATATCATCCACCCAAGCTATTGTCTCATTAATCCTCCTATTCACTATATCACAGAGATTCCCAATCATCCTAGGGTCTAATCCTCTTAGAGCCATCTTCCAAGATCTTCGCAAACCCTCTATAACAAATTACCAATAAATTAATCTTCCTAAACAAGATCAACCTTCCATCTTCACAACCATAGATCCATTTGCATGTCCTCCCAAGGCCCTAGTGCAAACTACCTTAGCTTTAATGATCTATCCACACACTCAGGAACAACCTTTTCTCTTATACCACTTGGTGCGATGCAAGGCAGGAGAATCCCTGAAGGAGATGCCCTTGCCCCCCAAAAATAATCACACAATAGAAACACAACACAAGATACACAATATAATACCAAATGCAGCTCTTTATTCATAAAATAATTGTTTACATGCAATGTGTCAAGATGTAAGGCCTTCCTAGTTATGGCCAAATACAATAGCAATTACAGTAATAGTTCTACAAGATCCCTCAAGATCTAACCCAAACACTAGCTAGTCTAGATCCACACTCTAGTAGAAACCTCCAAAATCTCAACTTGTGCTTGCAAGCCACTAATCAACCTCCTTGTTTCTAAACCATAGCCACTAGCTCTTCTCCAACTTTATCCACGATCCAAGTGTAAACTATCTCACATTTGATGCTCTATCCACACACTCACAACATCATCACAATACTGTTGTAAACTACCTCACATTCAACGCTCTATCCATAGACTCAAAAAAACTCAATCCTTTGTTTCCTTCTTCTATCCAAGCTTCTACTAAGAAGATATCACACATTGAAGCTTGATTACAAATGCTCATATGCCTTTCTTGAATAGGCACTTACCACCCAAGATGTTACAAAAATAACTAATGTGGGATAAAAGGTAAATACAACTACCTTAAACAAATATTTAATTTCCAACCAAATACAAAAAAGCACCACCACATGGCCAAACAAATATTAAATGCATAATTTAAGGAAATGTCCAAAAACTTCTAGAATTCTACCTACACACCTCGACAAATGGAATGATAACGTTTTTTATTTATTTTTCTATGTATGCCACCTATGCACCTTGAAAATAGAAATTCATTTTTTCTCCATTTTCTCTTTTTTTACATTTTTATTATTTTTTCTCTAATTTTTTGTCACTTTCTCTCTCGTCCAATTTTTGAAAAAAAAAAAAAATTCCCATGCAAGATGCTCTTGCATCATAAGGAATGTAATGATCCATCCAAACATGAATAAAAAATTTATGTTTTCAAGGCAATTTTTGTATAGTAACTTTTATTTGTTTTGTCATGTATGACATCTTTTTGGGACTTAGCTAGTTTTCCAAAAAAATTCCATGATTATCAAAGGGGTATATTGTTGGCAATATGTTCATATGGATGTCTTGATAGTTGTCATTTATGGAAATATACATTCAACATTTCATTTATGCATTTAGAGATAGAAAATTGTCTAAGTATTAGACAGTTTGTAGTAGTATAGTGTACATATCTTAAGAGTATGAACAACATGTAGAGAGTTAGCTTACGCACAGTACAAGAAAGTTTTGTGAAATTTTCATTATGATGTGTACCAATGTGCATGCTTGTATGGATAGTATGATGCAAATTATACTAAGATTAATAGTGCAGGCATTTTACATTGTAGAACAGAGCATGGTAGTAAATAGAGTTGTATAACTTTAGGAGTTATTTTGGTCACAAAGCAATTACTAAGGTATGTTGAGCTTACTATGTGGATATGATTCCAAAAGTTATTTTATATTATGTCAAGCATGTGAACACATGAAGGTTGATAGTGTAGAGTTTTATGTTTGTACAAGGTATAATTAAAGATCTTATCTTATGTAGATAATGGGGAAGTTGCACAATTAGATGTGACATGCAAACTATTGTGAGAACTGTCTGCAAGCCTTCTGTGATGTGAAATCTGATGTAAGATCAAAGCAAGTGTGACTTACAATAGCAAAGAAAGTATTATAAATATACCTATCTTGTGAAGGAATTGAATAGTATAATTGCATGTTAGGCAATGGGATCTTCTTGCATACATTGTAATTGTTCTATCAACTCCTAACAGGATTGTAGAAACTTCTAATAGGGTTGAGGCTTCTAACAAGGCCTATTCATCTAACAAGGACCCAAGACACTATATGTACTTCATAGACTCCTAACAGGGTCAATATCCTTAACATGATCTTTTTGTTTAGTGAACCATCTAGTGGGTATCATCCCAACTGGGGTTTTCCCTTTGCCAACATTTCCCTAGTTAACAACTAATGGTGTTATGAGTTCTCTTTTTCCATGGTTATATTTATTGTTCAGCATTGTTTGTTTAGTTTCATATCCAAGTTGTAAATTAATTAACAATATTCATTTATGGGCAAAAATTTGTAATATACTAATTCAACACCCCCCCCCCTCTTAGTATTATCTATTTCTAACAAGTTTCACATAAATTTACATAACAACAATATGACACACATCTAGGTGTGGCCTCTTTCTTTGAGTCATGTGTAGTAGTCAGTGAAACATTGGGAATCACAAGTTGAAGATAGATAGAAAAATGTCATTTTGTTGATGTAGTAAAATGCAAGATATTTAGTCATAGCAACATAACAACAGAATCCCATGTATCTTAGAAGGCCACTTCATTTTTTGTGGCCGAGGGATATGTCATAACAAGATGATAGTTGTCTGAGTTTTATTTGTGACTTTACAAAAGTGGGTCAGTTTCTTGATGTACCTTTGTCCAAATTGATTTGGAGATGATCAATGATTTTCATTTTATCACTTTTAAAAGTTGCTAGATCTTTAGCCATGGTGACATAACGACAGCTCGACACATGGAGGTGGTAGGACCAACCCATGTAAGGAGATTTTAAAGATTTTCTACCATAATTGAAGCTCCAGCTATCAGGTTCCTATTCACTGTGCATTTAACACAAAGAGAAAGGGTGTTTTGTTATGGCTATCTGATCTTCCAAGATCAACGATTGTTACTTTTTCACTATGGAAATTTGTGCGATGAATATTCATAGTGACATAGTGATGATGTGACATGTATCCTAGTCAGTCCATCCTAATGCATAATATGTTTTTATTTTCTCCACCATCAGATTGAAGATAGATTGAGGGTTGTCATTTTGTCGCTATGGAAAGTTGTATGATGATTATACATAGGCACATAATGACAAGCTGACATGTATCCTAGTGGGCCCAGGTGGAATAGTCATGAATGATTAGATAGTCAATAGGTCAACATAAGGTTAGAAAGCTAGATAGGGTGGCAGAATATTCAAACAACATTAGGCCACATGGCAAGATTAGACAGTCAAATCCAATTGAGTTGCTTATTTATGTGATTTGGTGTGTCGAGAACAAATAGAAATACCTCTTTAATGGAAAATTTGATCTTCTTGATCATCTACAACCACTTATGAATATTCTCCATGCCTAATAAATGTAAAGGGACACTCCATTGTTGCTTGGTTATCCATCTACCCAGTCAGAATGATAATGGCTACCATTTCTATCTTCTCAAGGCTATGTTTGGTGAATGATATGACTTTCCTACATCTAGATGTGTACCAAGATTAGATCCTTCCTAGATTTGCAATGACTATTCTCTAAAAATTTAATGGTAGTGGTTGAGCTTTGACTTAGGGTACAAGCTATCTCATTTATGCTTGAACTACAAAAGTGAGCTTTGTGACTCTTCCTAGGGTCGGCCTTTATATGATTCATTGGTATTACATTTCATGCTCTACTACTATGATTTTTCTTTTGTCTATGAATGAATGTAATCCTTTGTCTTACCTCATTCTCCCATTAATATAAGTGCAAAACTTCCTTGTGTTGATGTTTTTTCTTCTACTCTTCAATTTACCTAATAGTATCCACTTGGCCTTGAATGTTATAGAGAGAAGTTCCTTCCTAGTAGCATTTTAGTTGGTTTCTAATCTATATGTAATTTTTGGATTGAGACAAAGATTGAATCAATGTATTTTAAGGTTATGTTGGTGAATAGTTCATTGTTAGGCAAAAACAATTTTAAACAAACTATTTTGGTGTATCACCCCCTTTAGACTAGATTAGGTAGTTTTCTCCTCATGCATTCCTTCTCCCTTTCCCTTTCAAAGAGTAGTTAGATGCACTAGGATAGTAAGGAAATCAGTCTTCTCTAGAGACTCAATCTCATAGTTCAAGTCTCACAGCTTGGAGATTATTTCTATGTTTAACAAGGTTGTGTTTAGGTAAAAACTTTAGGCAATGGTGGAAGCTCTTCTGACAATAAAGACCATATGTAGAAATTATCACAAGTCCTATTAACAACATTTCCCAAGATCTTGTAGTTTACAAGGAACAAGTTTTGCAATAGGTTCCATCTCTTGCACAATTATTTGCTTATCAATTATTTCAAATGATGATGCATTTCCAGCAAAAAAATAATAATTAAAGGAAAAATTGCAAGTAGTTGAATAGGGGCATCTATCAGCATCTTCATCTCATTTGTACTATATTCTTTGCATGAGGACATGAAAAGATCTTTAGTTGGGGGGAAATGATGAGGGTTGAAAATGCCTTAGTTTATGATTAGATTTCCTTCATTTTTCATGTCCACCTAGTTCCTAAGTCACCAATTAATAAGTAGAGATATATGAAATATGACTATTTTATTATAAGTTGGAAAGATTGTTCTTTTTGTTGGTTTTGGTGCTTATGTGACACATTTTTACTCTTTGCAAGAAATAAACACTAAGAATGCTACATGAAAGAGCATGTGAAATAAATAGAAGATATGGATTTTGATGGATTCTCATTTTTATCTTAGATTTTATGAGTCAATTTACATTTTGAGGATAGTATTTAATTTTTTTATAGCTTTTGACCTATGGTTGAAGACATAATCTTAACTTATTATGACTATTGATTGTTTGGAACCGATTCTCCATTTTGATCTATATTTTATGGACAAGGAACATTCAAAATACCTATGTGTGTATGTATTAGCATGAGTGTTGATGATACTACATTGGGGGAGTATCCTAAGCATTGGAGAGTATTGATATATTGCATTCATGACTATGTTTGTCATTCATGTCAACATAGCATTATTTCTATAAAGACTTGTAGAGTAGCAGACAGATATCTTCATGGTACGAAAAATGTTTTGATTATTTGGTCATGGGCAATTATGAAAATGTACAGCACGGTGTCCTAATAATGTGGTTAAGTGTACAAAGTCTAACTCGATGGCATATGAAAGTTGTACCTAATTTATAGAGAGTATTTCATAGACAAAGTATTGGGAAAGCAATTCCTAATGATTGTTGGTTATCTTACATCCCATATGTAATGAAGAGATGCATAGTCAGGTAGTGATAGAGGATAGTCAGATGATGGTGATAGCAAGTGCACAAGCCCTAGTATCATACCTATGAAGGTTTGCATAGACTAAGTCGACGGTGCTATTGTAATTATAATTAATTAATTTTCTTATTTTAATTAATTAGGAAAGCCTCAAGGTCAACTCAAGGAATTATTATGAAGATATGGTATAAAGGAAAGATGTTATCCTTGATTATAAGGAGTGATCAAGTATATGATCTATGTATCTATTCAATGCATGTAACAGATCCAAGGGAGTTTTTGCATGCGAGATTCAAGATCTCGTTACAAGATCTAAAAGAGTAGAAGTATGGTTGAGAGGAAAAAGATAGAGGAAGGAATTACATTTTGGTTCTATTATTCTACGAGGAATAATATAGAGATCATTTGGATAGTGGGTTCATTGGTCTTTCCCTTGAATTTTTTTGGGCAGTGGGTCCAATTGTCTTCCACAACTCCTAATAGGGTTGGAATCTACTAACAAGGATTCAAAGTCTCCTAATAGGGACTCATATGTATTGAATGTTGTAAACTACTCCTAATAGGGTCTATCCTCTAACAAGGAATATTTATATTAGTACATCATCTTGTGGGTACCATCCCCACCAGGGTTTTCCCTCTGATCAAGGGTTTCCCTAGTTAACATATCTAGTGCTATTGTGTGAGTATCTTGTTGTGGTTTTAGTTTACATTACTCATATGGTTGAGATTTTTTAATATTTTTAATTGTGATACTATTTAGATAGTTGATTCATTACCCCCCCCCCCCCCCATCTTAGTTATATCAATGGACTATAAATTCTAACAATTGGTATCAGAGCTTTAGGTCCTTGAAGAATAAGCTTAATTTTCTTTGGGAGATCAAAGGTGAATATGTTTAGGAAGGATAGTCCAAGATTCGATGAGACCAACTATGTTAGTTGGAAGGAGAAGATGAAGACTCATTCATTGTGCATGGGTCTAGGATATTGGATCTTGACAAAAAGTCAAAAGATAAGTGTTGAAGAAGAAAAGATTGAAGGGTGTAGTGAAGAAGAAAGATATCTATTCATCTGTAACATGAGAGCAAGAGAAGCCCTACTAATAGCACTTCCAGAGAATGAGTACAGTTTGGTAAAGTCACTTGTAACATCTCATAAAATTTGGAAAGCTTTAGAATCTACTTTTGAAGGTGATGATCATGCAAAAAGAATAAGATTACAGAATTGGATATGCATATTTCAAGATGCTAAAATTATGGAAGATGAATCTATAAGAATTTATATTGGTAGAATATCAAAAATGGCTATAGTTATTCAGTCTTATGGTGGAACCAAGGAACATGATGCAGTCATATGAAAGATCTTGAAAAGTTTGACACCACCATCCAAGCCAATAGCATAGATGATTTAGTTAGTGATGCCTTTCACTAAGGAAACATTACTTAGATGATTACAATCAGCTGAAACAAATTTGAGATAGTTTGGTGAACTTGTAAGAGTTGAAATAGCTTTTAGTACCCTAAACATTCAATCTAATTTAACAAGGAATGAAAGCACCCATGGAGATTTTTTTGGAAGTAGCAGAATTGATAAAGATAAGAAGATTGAGGAAGGAATATCCCTTCTAGTAAGAAGAGAAAAATATGATAAGAAAATCATTAAATTTTGGACTTGTAATAAATATGGTCATTATGCATCTAAATGTCCTAAAAGAGAGAAAAAGTATAAAAGGGAAGTTTAATCCTAGAAGAGGAGATAGAGATAAAAATTGTTTGTATGCAAATGAAGATGAAGAATTTGATGAAAAAGGTCAAAGTGAAAGTGATGATGAATTAAGATTTTTGGATATCAAGGAAGATGATATTCATAGAGAAATTGGAGAAGAAAGAGCTCTAGTTACCTAAGTGGAAAAGAAGTTTGATTGGCTAATTGATAGTGGTTGTTCACATCACATTACTGGTGATATGAATAAGTTTGTCAAGTTTAAGAATCATGATGGAGGTATTGTTAGAGTTGGTAACAATTTAGCCTATCATATAATAGGAATTGAATCCATTACTCTTGATGGTAAAACTAACATTGATGATGTCTATTTTGTTGATGGACTGAACCATAACTTGTCGAATGTTGAACACTTGGTGGACAAGAGTTATCTATTGCAATTCATTGAGAAGATTTTCACTATCAAAGATAGACATGGTCAAATGATTGCGACTGGCACTAGATCTAGAGGTAATGTATTTCAATTGAATCCTAATAAGATGACATGTTTGGTAGCTAAAGCGGATAATAGTTGGTTGTGTGATAGAAGATTATGCCACATAAACATTGATGATATTTTTGAAGGTTAGTAGCACTTTTTGTAGTTAGAGACTTGTGTTGCAAGGAGGAAAAGAAATAACTAGGACCAAGGGCACACCCAACTATCCCAACCACCTTGCAGAGTAAAAAAAATACAAGAAAACAATAGAGAACAACACCAAGGAGAGAGAGATATCAAAATATTGTATTGATTCATCAAGTAATTAGTATACATGCCTAGTTGTAAGGCATTCTGGGTTATGGCCAGATATAAAATACAACTTCTAGATCTAAAATCCAACTTCAAATTTGCATTTTTAGACACATGCATTTCCCCTTCAAAATCCTCTAAGTTCTCTCTACATTTAACCTAAGCCTAAGCACTCTATTTATACTTGCCAAAACAACTTATGGAAGATTATAGAACATTACATAATAGAAAGGTCAACCTCAAAATGGTCAACACTCATCCCTAAACAAGATCTTATCATTAAATTCAAGATTGAAATTAAATATGCAAGTCAACTCCCACTAAGAACCAAAATATGGAAAACTCGACTTAAGAAGGAACCAAGCATCAGAAAATAATGGCTCACTTTCCACACACTAGATAACTCAGCACACACTGGATAACTCGATAGTAACTGGAACTTAGTAGCATCTAAAAACTAGCACTCGACAGTAACTAGAACTTGGTAGCAACTGGCACTCAGTAGTAACTAGAACTCGAGAGCAACTGGCACTCGGTAATAACTAGAACTTCGCAGCAACTAGTAGAATGAACAATAGTACAGGATTACAAGAAAACCCAAGATGCTCTAGCATCAAACAACCAAGGTTGGAAGAAATGATTCTCCTTAATCATGTGTTGGGACTAAAAATTGCATGGTCAATTTTGAGTACCATTGAGAAATTTAAGGCATATAAATGATTTTTGATGAGATTGTACCTGAATGTACCTTTGAGCCCCATGAGATGTTTAATGTTTCTAACACCTTTCATTTAGTGTGTCTATGTGTTTCATGAAGTTAAATTAAGATTATGAGCCATTTCATGAAGTCTTGTTTTGAGCACTTGTCAATTCTGCATTTTACCAAAGTGTCAAATAGTGACAGGAGGTTGTGTTTGCATTTGAATATCTCGCATCCAAAAATGTTTCATGACTCACCACTTTGGGAGTATCTAGTGTCCATACCATAGAACCTATTTTTTATATTTTGAGTCATTTCAAATCTGTTTGACTAGGTTTTGAACCTCTCAAATTTGGTAGTTTACTATTTTCATGCTTATGCACTTTGCACATAATTTTGGGATGCCCTGTTTGATGAGTTATAACTTTTGACCAATTGAATGAAATGCTAAAATTACTTTTGTGTTGCATTATAGATGTTAGAGACTTTTAATGCTTCAAGTTTCACCTCATGAAGAATCCATTTGATCAATTTTCAAACATGATTCCAAACGCAATTTCTAAAGTTTTACTGGTGTCAGCATTTGCAGATTGATCAGTACCCTTGTTCATGATGTTATAAATCAAAACCCGTGATTGGCTATATCAAATGGATTGTACCACTATGTTTTTCTCTAAAAATACTTCAAGTGTGTCAGTTTTCAAGTCATGATGAATCTTTCTGCACACTTTTCCAGGTCAATTTCATTTGCAAAAATTGTTTTTTTGCCATTGTTTCAATCTGCAAAATCCAAGTAGCCCACTTTGACCAATCACCATTTGCATATTTTTATTCTTCATGCACCCAAATTGCTGATCTAGAATGTCCTCATGACAGAGAACCAACGTCCCAATTTTCATTTTCCCAAGTGTTAGTTTTCCCAGTTTTTGAAGCCGATTTCGAACTCAATTTATTGTTTTCTAACGTGTTTACTTGCAGATAATTCTGAGAAGGAAACTTTGACATCGAATATCTTTTGACCTCAAATTTTTTATGAGACAAGATTAGACAGGGTGAAAGTATGTGGAATAGAGAATCAGTGGGTTAGTTTCCAGAGCCTGGTTAAAGGTTTGGGTCAGTTTTTAAGGCCAGTCAATAGAACTCTTGATGCAAAAGTGATAGTTTGCAGATAAGAGGTAAAAATGAGTTTCAAGGATCAGTCAATGTTCAAATTTAATTCTAGTGAGAATCAAATGGTGAATAGATCAATTTGTAAGTTCAGTCATTTAGAAATGAAAAAAAAAATTAGCCAGACCCACTTTGGGGTCTGACTGAATTTAGCAAGTTGATAAAGTATTTAGGATTGGAGTTTTTTTTTAAAGTTATTATAAGTGACTAATATGGGAATACCATTATTCAATTTCAAATGATGTGTCATTATGAAAAAGGAGAATCAAGTATTAATGTCCATACTCATTTTGAAATATGCAAAGTTGCTTATACCACCTTTGAAGATGAAGTGGGCAAATGATGAGCAAGTGGCTATCTCAGAATTTAGAGAGGCTGGGATTATGATCACACATTATAGAGAAGGAGAGGGACTCAATGAAGACATTATAACTTCAGATCCCAGATAGCATATGAGTAACCTCATATCCTAATGAGTTGGTGATTATAAATGTTGGGGTATTTGAAGAAAAATGAAGCCCAAGCATGGAGCACATCAAATTGAAGAGGACGACATCAGTGGAGGGTCACTATAAATAGACTCCAATCATTAAAAGAGTTCCAACAATTAAGCATGAAATTGTATCTTTAGATGCTTGGAAATGGTATTCAACTGCTGCCAACAGCCTCCTAGATGCTTGGAATTGAGTTAGACCCTTCGAAGATGTCTTTCACTCACACCCCACCTTCCCTAATTTTTGTTGGAAGAAGAGCTCACCCTGATTGAAAATATGCAATAGTTTTTCATGCCAAACAAAAAGAGCAAGAGGGATTTTTAGTTGCACATGAATTCCTAAACAACAGAGTTGATAGTAGCCTTGAAAATCAAAAACTCATGCTAGCATCAAACAAAAAGGAGTATATGCACAAGAAAGAAAGATGCCATGGTGTTAAGAAAAGGGGAAAATAGTAGGGTAACCCACGGCTTAGCAAAGCCAAGCCTCATGCAGTCCAAGTAAAGCATGCCATGAAAAAGAATCATGCACAGCATATAAAAGACAGAGCTCATGCCTTTTAAAGAGCAAGATACCCAATGCAGACACCAATAGACACTAAGAAGATAGTTTGGAGAACAAAATAGGAGTTGTTGTCCAGGAAAATGCATTCGAAAATGGACGCTAAGAAAAGGAACCCATAACATGAAAAGGTGAGAGCCATTGTTAAAGGGAAGAATGCAATGTATAAAATAAAGGAAGTTAGCTTTAAAAGAAAAGACAATCAAATTGCAAGCTCATGCAATGTAAAGAAAAGAAATGCCGCCCATAGCAAAAGAAGTTGCAGTCAATGCATGGGATACCATGTTGAAAGATAAACCCATCCACGCAAATAGCAACAAAGCATAGCAGATCACCATATGAATAGCTTGCTGCATAAAAAGTGAAGCTGAGGCTACGGTTAGAAGAACAAGAGTTTTATTTAAAGCCAAAAAGAAAGAGGCCCATGTTAAAGAGCTAGTGGAAAAAGAGGGTGCTCCACACTAAAGTAAAGAGAGAAAGTGAAGCTATAGGAAGGCAAAAATGTAGTCTAAAGAAAATATAGCGGCGACAACAACTTGATCCTACTATAATGCAAAAGAATGGTAACATTTTATTTAATCCCAAATAGTATGAGAAGCTCTAGGTAACACAAGTCCAAGAGGAATCTTCAAAAACTTATTCCCACATTGGGTATACAAAGAGGTTTCTAAATCTTTATATACATTAGTACTTTACATGTTGATTGTCTTAAGAAGACGCCTTTTGAAAGACAAAGGCATGTGGCAGACCCATGGATAGCTGGACCCGACCTCAAGTTAATTTTGAAGAAACACACATACCCAGTTGATGATGTCACCAAATGGAAAGGTTGTCGAAAAACTGAAAAAATTGGCAACTCACTACTTTCCTAGCTGAAAAATCCAAGGTTTTCCCGCTAGGGACATAGCGAGTCACCGAAAAACCTTTGAAGCCTGGTGATAGTAAAATCCAAGGTCAAATACACAATGTGGGTCCTGCTAGGATATGAAGCAATGAATCAGGTATTGCCAAGTGGCAACTGGTAGGATGATGAACAATGACATGGAACTCGAGTGCTTAGATCGTGCCATGTGCTGAATTGTGCAACCATTGCTATCTCGTCAAGGAGAAGTTGCTCACACAATAACATGGCAACATAGCAAGCATAAAGGTGGTGACGACACATGGCGCTGATGTGGAAGGAGAGTCAGGATGAGATGTGGGTCCCACTTGACATCATCGGCCTATAGAAGAGTTACACGCGGTGCTTGCTTAGAAAGCCAGTGTAGGTTTGACAAGTGGTGTTGCATGATTGTGTGAGGAGAAAAAAGAGTTTAAAATTTAAAAATATCTCTTTCCTACACGCTCATCCCAAATGAAAACTTTGATTTAAAATGTTAAATTTTTATAGTTTGAACTATAGAATGTTTTAAATTTTTCAAATTTATTCTTTTATTTGTGCAAACATGTGCATGGGTGTCTAATTTTCAGAGAACCATAACTAGAGCAATTTTTGACTTAAATGGGTGCTCCAATATACCACTGGAAATGGAATGAGCTAAATTTTCCATTTTTGAAGAAAATTTGTGCACAGGTCTTCACTAGTTCATGTTATAAGCCATTTTTTGACTCCTAGGGCCTTCTCAACAGAATGAGCAGATTTGATCATTGAGCATCAGAGTTGGTTAGAGGGCAGTTATCAAGACTAGTTGAAGCCAAAATGTGGAAAAAACAACTTTGAGAAGATTGTATTACATTTTGGAGGCCTTTTAACTAATTTTTGGCTTTGCCTTGTTTTGAGATTTGGCATCAAAAGTGGTTATTATTCAATCAAATTTTTTGAGATACTTTATGCTTTTGACAGCCAAATTGGTTAAGGATTTGATTCACTAGTTGAAGAGAGAGATTAGAGAGAGTCTTTTCATGGAAAAGAGAGGGAATTTCAAGTGGGCACATGTCAGATGTAGAGCAGATTCGAGAATCCCTTCCTCTATATCATTCTCATTCTTTCTCATTGTAACGGTTCCAATTTTTCACTGTGAGATCATTTGTTCCAGTCTTTTGGAGAAAATTTGCACATTACTATGATAGTAGGGTTTTGGTTCTAGTCTTGATGCATTCCCAATACTGAGATACCATATTTTTCAGCATAATTCTCTCGTGTGAGTAGCAGTAGGAATGAATATATATATAGTTCAGATCTACTAAGTTGTTTCAAGTTTTGATTCCATGTATATGAATGTATTAATTTCAAGGAAATAAATACAGAGTAGCAGATGATTGAGTTTCATTTTAAGTCTTGTCTCCTTTATCAATACCCTTCAATGTTTTATGATCTTTTCCAGAGAGCTTAGGTTGTAGTTGGAGTCATTTAAGGTTGTATGTTATTTCATTGTTGCCTATAACTCAAAGGGTTATGTAACTGCTTCAAGGAAATCAATAGGGTTGTAAGGTTACTGATGGGGATATCATGTAAGAATGAGGTTTAGATTGAGCAGAGATATCTATTTGCAAGTTAAATAGATAGGTCAAGTATATGAAGATAGAAATATGTCGCAAATATCCATATGTGTGTTTTTGATTCATGGAATTGCCCAATGGTTAAGGCACTAATCAGATTACAAGATCATCAAGTCTTATTGCTGCATATCTGAAGTTTTGTTGAATCAACATTATTAATCAAATTGTATTTCCCATTCATGTTGAAGAACCTAAATGTGATTCCCTCACTCAGCTTATGAACTCCATAGTTTTGCATTTAGCTACTATAGATTTATGTCATTTCATAAGTCATTAGGAGATATAAGGGCTTGTAATCTGCTTTGTTGGATCTAGGGATATGTTTTGCTCAAGTACCATATTAATTGGATTTGAGGTTCACCCACCTAGGTTTTGAAAAGCCTAAAGTAGAAGAAGGGTCATGCCTTATAGTTGGTCCAGTGTCTAAAAAGATATGCTGAAAATGGGAGTTAGCTACCCCTAGATATTTTTTGTTCTCATTGGGGTAATTGGAAACCTACAACATTTTCAGACTCCAACAAAATGGTGACTCTATTGGAGAGTGTATTGAATCTATGTGATAGAAAAACCTTGAGAATTCAAAGAAGATTCAATACATCAGAAAAGTGTTGCTACAGTAGTGGGGTTGTGAGGTGTTTCTTATTTCCTTGCTAAAGTTTCATGCACCCTAATAAGTTTTTATCCATTTTTAGTAGTAATTTCAAGGTTGAATATAGATTATGTTACTAAGTTTTATTTCTAGTCAATTCAACCAGTTGTGGTCTTCATAGTGCTGCTGAAAATTCAGAGTCAGAACTATTTTAAAGTGGTTTCTCTCTTCCAAGTATTTAGAGATTTTCAAATCTTACAACTTAACAATCCAATTCATACCTATCATGTTTTAAATCTTTCTCACAATTTTGAGTGGTGACTCTCTATAAAGGATCTCTAAACTTGTGTAGATCAGTTACATATAATTGTTTTCAAGAGTTTTCAGTTGAACTAGGTAGATCAAAAAATTGTGTTGAGTTTTAAGTAAGAAGAGAGATCTATATAAGTCTCTGACCAATAAGTTTTGAAGTGTTGTTTGATTTGATGTTATAAGAGTTTTTTAATGTAAAAATGAATCACATCAATTATCTCATTTAGTTCTCCTCAAGGAGATGGCAACTCTATATGAATATGATCAATGGTGTGAGAAATTGAGCTCAACACTAGGCCAATCAGCAGATTAGTGTTTTCATGCAGCAACACTAAAGGTATTCTCATTTTCATGTATTTTTCTTTTCATTAAAATTGATTGTGAAAAGTGTTCTCTGTCAAGTGAAGTTTTAGCACTAAGGGGGGGAGAATAGTTTAAAAGGTTTCATACACTTCATTGGATCGAGTTTTAGTTGTTGTGTCCAAGTTTGTGAAGTGCAGAGTTTGATGTGATTCATTGGTAGAAGGGTATAGATCTGTTGCAAATTGCAAAATAGATTTATTGGTGAATGAGTTTCATATTTGTTTGAAGGATGTCAAGTTTCATTTCACCTAATATGTAGCTAGTTAGCGAAATTCCTAGATCCATTTCTACCAAGTGATATATGTCATTATGTTTTGATGGTATTCATGGTTTCTTGAATGTCATCCCTAATGATGTTAGAAAAAGTTTTCCTAAGTTTAAAGGGAACCATATTGTTTCAGTCAGTCATCAAGTTGAGTTGTTCATTGATCTGATGGGTGACTATGAGATTGCTCATGAGGATGTGTACATGAAGCTATTTGTTCAAACCTTGGAAGGAGATGCTTGAGACTAGTTTTCTTTTTTACTAGCATGATCTATTTCATCTTGGAGTGAGTTGCATTCCACCTTCATGGAGCAATTTGGAGAATAGGTAAGCATGTTTGATTCTTATGATAAGTTTTTCAGGATTCACATTGAGGATGGTGAACTTGTGCCTCAATTCAATATCAAATTTGCAAGATTTTTGAATGATATCCCTGAGATTTATAGACCCGATGATAAAATGTGTTTAGTTGTTTACTTTGGTGCATTTGACAAGAAAATGAACTATCTACTAAGGGATAAAGAACCACAGACATTGTACCAAGATTTTATGACTGCTAGAGATATTGAAAATAATTTGAAGTATGGACTAATGAGAGGTCATTTGTCTATGAATGATTGCAAGTATAATGTGTTTGAAAGAAAGGATGAGTGTGGTGTAGATGTTTTAGTCTCAAATTAGAATGTCAACACCCCTACTGTAGGTTTTAATCAGATTGAGAATTTAAAACAAAATATGTGTATAAGGAAGGTTAGTCTAGTTGCAAATGAAGACACATTTCTTTGATGCTACAGCAGTAAGTAATATTTCAAACTCTAATAAGGTTCAGCATTGTGGTGATTTTATGAATCAAGGTTTAGTTGTAATAGTAAGCTCTTCTCATGATAATTACATGTATCATGATGTAACTCACGTTTCAAAATTTGAAGTTGTTGTACCTAGATCTCAGTCTTGTGCAAGTGAGGAGGCTAAAAGTTATTTCTCTGATCATGAACTTGATGTTGCTGATCCGACATGTCATGGAGAGATAACAAAGCATGAAGAATGTAAGTCACTTTTATGTTAGTCATAGTTACCAGAATAGAGTTCATATATTTCTAATGTTTCAACAGTGGATTGTAATGTGGATTTTCTTGATCAGCAAGATAGGCAAGAAATGAAATATCTCATTGAGAGATTGCATTAGGTTGACAATGAATTAAAGGTTGAATTGGAAAGACATGCATCTCAATATGGGTATGAAGCAGCTGAAATTTGTCTTCCAAATGATAAAGGTGAAATTGCTGATCTGACATATTGTGAAGAAGCCTCATGTGAAGATAATGATGATAGTTGTTGCTAGAGTCAAGAAGAGAACATTGTTAGCACATGCTTGTCTTCACACGAGTCTGGTACTGATTGGGAAGAAGTAAGTAATAATGGAAGTGAGTGCTCTTATGCAAATGAAGGTATGAGTACTATTATTAAATCTGAAAATGAAATTCCAGTTTAGAGTTATGTAATCCAGCTTGAGGTTGAAGGTGGTGAGGAAGATTTGTCTACACTATATGAGGATAACAGGATTATATATAAAGATGAATTGATTAGTTGTGTAGATGAATGTCTTGAGAATGAGTGTAGTAATCAGCAATACATGAATGATTCTAAGGTTGATGCATCAGCACCCATTGGTAAGATAAATATGATAGGATTGCAAGACATTTGAATCACCTACATGAAGATAATGAAAGTAACTTTGATTTATATTCTACATGCTTCTTTGATGGAGTAGAAAGTGACTCTACATGTAGTTCTGCTTTTTCTTCACATACTAAAAGTCTCCATGAGGACAAGATGGGTAATGATTCTAAAGCATATACTAATGCTTTATATGATGAAGATTGTGATGAAAATCAGCCCATATTTTGTCAAAATGTTCAAACGGGATCACTACATGGAGTTATCAACCCATTGTTTGAAGAAGACATGGATTTCTAGATTTAGTTGAGAATGAGTTTAATAATGATACCTTGTCTTACTACTGTAAGAGGTCAAACTGTTCTTTTTCTGGATGTGATAGTGAAAATGATGATTATGTTGCATCTCATGATATAGATAATAAGGTGTTTGATGAGGTTGTAATTGAAGATCAGCACATACCTTGTATTGAATTTTGTAATGAACATTCTAATGAGATGATTGATTCATTTTCTGATTTCAAAAGACCATTTGAAGATTCTAGATTAGTTACAGACTGTGACATTGATGATATATGTGAGTATAAATTTGACCACTCCTCCAAGTACCATCCAATTATGCACAAGGATACAAAATTTGAAGGTATTTGTGATCCTTTTTCCCATGTTGAATATGATGCGTTCATATTCAAAGTTGATAGCATGCATGAATCATTAAATGAAGAAGAGTTTCAGTTTCAGTCTGATATTTTTAAGCATGTTGATCAAAACTTTCATAGTGAGCAAGTTGTAGGAGGTGAGGCTAGTTTCGATATGCATTATGAAAGTGAAGGTGTTGATTTTGTTTTGCCAAATGATTCATTTCTGTTGGTGTAAATAAGTATTTACTTATTACACTTACTTAAGTTTACTTAGGTTAATACATTATTTAATTATTTTGCATTATTTTATTATTATTTTAGGTGAGACACTTAGGAGTTTGTGTACTCTCATTGAGTTACACAGCTCTAATTATGCACATGGTGTCTACAACATAGGAGTATGCATCATTCACTGAGTTTTCATGTTGACAATACAGTTATCTGCACTCCTCATTTAGCACATGTTGTCTACACCATTGATTTGTGTGCTACACCATTGTAGGCTTATCCTCACATCATCACACTTAATCCCGTGATTAATGGAGGATAACCCATATCTAGTGCACATGTTCCTGGTTGTATGACATATCATGATGCTGACTTCTATGCATTCTAAAAGCTCTCTTGAGGCCTTTATATTCAGGCACTCCTAGTGTACTCTCAACTGGTTATTGAATGAATATCATCATTCTGATCATACTCTATCTATTTTGGTCTATTGTGTGCTTGTGTTGAGTTCTTTAGTTCTTGGGTGAATTTTGGCCTAAGCCAAATTCTTACATGGTATCAGAGATGAGGAAGATTCTCTACACATAGCCATTCAAGACTATTTATGCTTCAGCACCTTGACACAAATCTAGAGGATCCGCAAAAATTGGGAGCATCTAGAGCCAGATCTAACCTCATCGTTGCATTCGAAGCATCAATTTGGTGAAGATCGACTATAAATTTGCTTATATTTCATGAAAGTTGATCGTGAGACAAAAAAAATTTGCAAATTGGAACTCGGAGGCCCCAATTTGCAATTTGGGTATGATCGTTTCATTATTTTGATTATTGGTTATTCAGATCCGTATTTATTTATCTCTGCTATTTTTGGGTATTTTTCAATTTTTTAATTTTTGGAATGAAGCGAAGTAGGGAAGAAAATTTTTTTGAACCGGGCAGTGACATCCCAGCTCAGCTATGTATTTATTGGTGGAATTTTTTAATTATCACAAGGTTATTATTTATACCATGGGCCTCTGTAATCTACCCACATGAGCCGTACTTTGCAATAAAATCTGGCACGGGTGACCTTACACTAGCCCTGCCCCAAATTTTGGCAACAAACTCAAGCGACTCGTCGACAATATCCACCGGTGCTGTTTGCAGCATATAGTATTTATTAAGCACTTCATCCGTTAATACCACTAATGTGGAACTAAGCGCAAAAATACTGGTAACCTCAGTGGATATTCGCCTGTTCTCTCGACATGAGATCCCAACGGCAAACATCCAAACTGTGACAAATATCTCCGTCAACGCAAAAGGAATCTGGCGTCATTTTCAAATTTGGCAACCACTGCAATCAACTCTATCAAGTTTAACATTCCCACAGGACACATGGACCAATAGGCCCACGACATATAGATAGCGCAGGCCAAATTAGGCCACATTATCTCCACACAAGTGTACAGCTCTAACACATGGAGTGTCTAGTTAGCATTGACATATAATCATATTTCATACATATTCGTATAGTACAGATGACACGTCAGCTGCCATGTCATCTGGCAGCCAAAATTTTAGCTGATGTCATTATTTTACTGTGCTAAATTTGACACCCTTCTGGACATCAAAAAAAGGCATATTACAACTATTGTGATGGTCCTATGATCGTCAAATTTAACCTCTTCCTTCGTTGATGCAACCCCTCTCTAGATTCATTTTCAATTTTGCAGTCCGACTTTAGGAGGCCATAACTCGAACATTTGGACTCCAAATAAGGTGCAATTTTTTTTGAAATTAGGTAAAAGTTTCTAAAAATTTTAGTGGTGCAGCTATTTTCTAGTTTTGGTGCAAGGATTGTTCAAAAAATGCATTTTTTGGTGACTATGCCTACATAATTCTATATTTTGCCACTTCAAACACTCCATATGGGCACATCTAGAGTTAAAAATAGGTTTTACTTTTTTTCAAAGTGTGTATTTTTTTGACTACTTTCCATATCTGGTATCAGATTATAGGGTTGTGTGGACAAAATTGTCACTTTTAGAAATAGGGCCTTTCTTTGCTTTGTATTGCTTCAAAATTGTAGGACATTGTAAAGTTTCAAATGTGTACTCCATTAAGAGGTTGTAACAAGAAAAATTGAGAGTCCATGAAGGCCAAAATTGGCAAGTGGCCCATTATAATCGCACTACTAATAAAGTACCCAAAGCATCTATTTTGGGGGGTTTCTTGATTTAGTGAAAAGGGCGGGGTGGTGGGGGTGGGTGTTCTTGGTTTTGTGTTCTCTCTTTTCTGCACATTTCTTTCATTTTTTGCATTATGGGAAACTTTAAGTTTCCTAAATTAACTCCTCATAACTATGCTTTGTGGTCAATCAAAATGTTGTATCACTTAATGCATAATGGAGCTTCACAATATGTAGATGGTACTCTTCCTAAACTAGCAGGTGATAATGTGTTTGCAAGTGATATTTCAAATTGGGTAGCCATGGATAGGAAAGCCCTAGGTGATATATGTTTGGGGGTAGATGATAAGATCATGTATCAAATCAAGAAATGTACTACATCCAAGGAAGCTTGGGATACCCTCGAAAACCTTTATGGTAAAGTGCCTGAAGAGGATGTGTTCAAGATTGAAGATGAGCTTGTCTCCTAAGATCCTAAGTCATATGACTCAATCCAAAATTTCATCATTAAGGTGAATGAACTAAGGACATAGCTTACTGATTGTGGGAGTTCTATCAAAGATGATAGACTGATCTATCACATTCATAACAAGCTGCCAATGAAATATTACATATTTGTATCTTCTTTTAACACCTCAAAGACTACCTTAGGGTCTACCTACAAGAAATTCACTTTTGATGAATATGTTAAACTATTGGATGATGAAGAAAAGAAGTTAAAATCAATGGGGATTCTCAAATCACCTTAATCCAAAACATTGGTGGCCAATGAGGGTTCTCAACATTCAGATGGACAGTCTTCAAATAAAGGAAAGGGTAAGAAGAAATGAAAAAAGGACAAATCTGAGGATGCAGAAAAGACAACACCTCAA
Organism: Cupressus sempervirens; assembly: GCA_028749045.1. NCBI lineage: Eukaryota > Viridiplantae > Streptophyta > Pinopsida > Cupressales > Cupressaceae > Cupressus > Cupressus sempervirens. The sequence continues at coordinate 770,202,858 of CM053787.1, read as the reverse complement.
TCTAATCAACAAGGCAAGTCCTCAAATTCCAACAAGAAAGAGGAAAACAACAATAAGGAGAAGAAGAAGTGCGCTTATTTCAAGAAATTGGGTCATGAAGAGCATGAGTTTTATCTCAAAATGATTGATGAGTTGACTCGCATCATGAAGAAACATAATGTTCCATTGCCTAATACTTATAAGGATAAAGGGTCATCTTCATATTCAAAGGGCAAAGGGCAAGCACTCATGTAAAATTCAAACTCTTCAAAGGAATGGATATTTGACTCAGGTGCCTCATATCACATGGGTTCTTCCAAGGAGGATTTTTCTTCATTGAATCACTCAAAGGTACCACACATCTTCATGGGAAATGATAGCAAAATGGAAGTTGAAGGAAAAGGAAACGTGGAAATGGAAAATGGAGAGTTTCAAGAGGTTCTCTATGTTCCAAACCTAAGTTTGAATCTCCTCTCAATCTACCAAATCACTCACCTTGGAGATGGACATAGAGTTGAGTTCCTTCCAAACTCAGTTTAGGTTCACATTATTAAAGATGATTCCTTGATTGCAATAGGTAAAGTGAATGATCACAAGAGGTTATACTCTTTGTCTAATTTTCTACCCAAGTCTCCTTCCAAGGCCTTGTTAACTCAATCAAATTCAAACATGCAATTATAGCATGAATGGTATGGTCATCTTGACTACCGCTATCTTTAGCAACTTTGTACATACCACATGGTGAAAGGTCTACCTCAAATAAACTTTTCTAAGGGTGAATATTCAACAGATTCAGTGGATATGCATCCAGAGGGGAAGTTACAAAGAGGGAAGTCTTCAAGAGCAACTGGTGTTCTACAAATGGTTCGCATGGTATTAGCAGGTTCTTTTGCATCTAGCCAGGGTCACTATATACTCACCTTTGTTGATGACTTTTCAAGGTTCACTTGGGTCTATTTTCTACATACTAACAACGAAGTGTTGGACATATTTCTAGACTTCAAGGCTCATGTAGAATGGAAATCTAGAAAGGCCATCAAAGTACTCTGCATGGACAATAGAAACATGCATGTGAATAGAAGACTTAAGGACTTTTGTAGACATAAAGGAATTTATCTTTAGACTCCACCAGCATTCAGTCCACATAAGACAGATGTTGCAGCTTTGAGGATTTGCACTCTTAAGTCTATGGAAAGTTGCATGATTCATGCCAAGTCTCTCGATCCATCCTTAGAAGTTGAAGCAATCTCAAGTGCCACTCACATTCTTAATCGTTCTCCTCATCTAGCCTTAGATGGAAAAACTCTTTTTGAGGCATCGTGCAGCAGAAAACCTATTGTGACACACTTTAGAGTCTTCGGTTGTCCTGCATGGGCAAATAGATCTTCTAGGGGATGCAAGGCACAACCATCTTCGCCTTGTACTTTCATTGGTTATGAAGACAATGTGAAGGCATATAGACTTCTAGATCTTGAGACACATTAGATTTTTGTGGAGAAGGATGTACACTTTGAGAAAAATTTTCCCAGCTTGTCCTCTATTCCTCTCTGCACATTATATAGTGTGGAAATTGATAGTGACACCAGTGATAGTGCTTTAACAGATTTAGACATGTGGGGTTCTGTCGACAGTTACAGTGAGGGGTCACTTCATTAGCTCAATCCACATGCATAAATTTCCATAGTGATAGGTCCAGAACAGCAAGGTACATCTAGTCTTCTAGATACAGGTTTAGTGATAGATTTGGGGGACAGTATCAATGATCTGCCTCTTCTTCTTGATGCAGAATTACCTTCTTCAGTTGTCACAAGGGTTTTAGACTCTCTTGTTCATTCTCTATATGATAAATCCTCACGGGTTGAAGTGATTGTGGATACTTATGATTATTAGTTGTAGCAAGGTTCTTTGTCAGTTGCATAGATAGACGGTTCTTTGGGACAAGTTCTTCAGTCAGTTGAGCAGGTTTCAAAGACATCACTTATCCATGGGATTCTTTCCACACATAGAGAAAGCATCTCATTTGTACCTTTGGCATTGTTTCTTCCTAAGGGGAGGAACACCATTCTGCAGTCTTGGATCAGCTTCTTCATCAGAGCAGGCATTGTTCAGCATTCTTCTTTGTGGGGGGGGAACCTATCCTATCTCTCTTCCTCTTCTCATCATTCTCTTATGTATATATTGGATGTATGTCATAATGGGGGGTCTTGATTACTCCATCCATCCATGCATCCTCCTTTATCTCTCTTTTTGGAGGAGGGTTTGTCCCATGAGGTTTTCCCTCTTTCCCTGCTTTATGGGAGATTTCATATCATTATGTACATGGGTACCTAATATGGCCTAGTAGCTGGGACCCATATTGCATTTCATCCTAGATTTCGTAAGCTTAAGGGAATTGCCCTAAGTTGCACTTAAGGGGGAGTGTTGGTGTAAATAAGTATTTACTTATTACACTTAAGTTTACTTAGATTAATGCATTATTTAATTATTTTTTATTATTTTATTATTATTTTAGGTGAGACACTTAGGAGTTTGTGTACTCTCATTGATTTACGCAACTCTAATTATGCACATGGTGTCTACAACATAAGAGTATGCATCATTTGCTGAGTTGTCATGTTGAAAACATAGTTATCTGCACTCCTCATTTAGCACATGTTGTCTACACCACTGATTTGTGTGTTACACCATTGTAGGCTTATCCTCACATCATCACAATTAATCCTATGCTTAATGGAGGATAACCCATATATGGTGGACATGTGCCTAGTTGTATGACATATCATGATGCTGACTTCTATGCATTCTAGAAGCTCTCCTGAGGCCTTTATATTCAGGCACTCCTAGTGTACTCTCAACCAATTATTGAATGAATACTGTCATTCTGGTCATACTCTGTCTATTTTGGTCTACTGTGTGCTTGTGATGAGTTTTCTAGTTCTTGGGTGAATTCTGGCCTAAGCCAAATTCTCATAGTTTCATGATGATAATATGATTAGTGAAACTGATAGGGGAAGTAATTTTAGTTTACCTCATGAAATTTTAGATGAGAATTATGTTTATGACATAAGTAAATAATTTTTTTGAAGTTCTGTGGCTCAGGGTCATCATGTGCACATAGTAGTTGAGTAGTTTTCTTGCTTTCAATAAAGTTGTTTGAGTGAGTTTTTGCAGTCAGGTGTGTGTTCTGCTTCTTCCAAAGATTTGAAATCTTTCCATGCCCACAAGGGGCATGCATCCCCAGATAGAGCCATTGTTGGGACTAAAAATTGCATGGCCAATTTTGAGTACCATTGAGAAATTTAAGGCCTATAAATGCTTTCTAATGAGATTGCACCTGAATGTACTTTTGAGCCCCATGAGGTGTTTAATGTTTCTAACACCTTTTATTTAGTGCATCTGTGTGTTTCATGAAGTTAATTTGAGATTCTGAGCCATTACATGAAGTCTTGTTTTGAGCACTAGTCAATTTCGCATTTTACCGTGTCAAACAGTGACAGGAGGTTGTGTTTGCATCTGAATATTTTGCACTCAGAAATATTTCATGACTCACCACTTTGGGAGTATCTAGTGTCCATACCAAAGAACCTATATTTCAGATTTTGAGTCATTTTGAATCCATTTGAATAGGTTTTGAACCCCTCAAAGTTGGTAGTTTACTGTTTTTATGCTTATGCACTTTGCACATAATTCTGGGAAGTCCTGTTTGATGAGTCATAACTTTTTACCAGTTGACCAAAATACTAAAATTCCTTTTACGTTGCATTATAGATTTCAGAGACGTGTTATGTTTCAAGTTTTACCTCATGATGAATCTATTTGATCATTTTTCAAACATGATTCCAAATGCAATTTCTAAAATTTTATTGGTGTCAGCATTTGCAGATTGATCGGTACCCTTGTTCATGATGTTATAACTCAAAACTCATGATTGGCTAGATCAAATAGATTGTACCACTATGTTTTCCTCTAAAAATTCTTCAAGTGTGTCAGTTTGCAAGTCATGACGAATCCATCTACACACTTTTCCAAGTCAGTTCCATTTGAAAAAAATTGCTTTTTTGCCATTGTTTCAATATGCAAAATCCAAGTAGCACAGTTTGACCAATCACCATTTGCGTCCTATTATTCATCATACACCCAAATTGCTGATCCATAATTTCCTCATGACAGAGAACCAATGTCCTAGTTTTCATTTTCCTAAGTGTCAGTTTGCCTAGTTTTTGAAGTTGATTCCAAACCCAATTTATTGTTTTCTAACATGTTTACTTGTAGATAATTCTGAGAACACAATTTTGAAAGAAAATATCTTTTGACCCCAAATGTGTCATGAAACAAGATTTGACAGGGTGAAATTATGTGGAACAGAGAATCAGTGGGTTAGTTTCCAAAGCTTGGTTAAATGTTTGGGTCAGTTTTTAAGGCCAGTCAATAGGCCTCTTGATGCAAAAGTGATAGTTTGCAGATAAGAGGTAAAAATGAGTTTCAAGGATTAGTCAGTGCTCAAATTTAATTCCATTGAGTATCAGATGGTGAATAGATCAATTTTTTGGTTCACTCATTTAGAAATCAAAAAAACATTAGCCAAACCCACTTTGGGGTCTAATTGAGTTTAGCAAGCTAATAAAGTATTTAGGATTGGAGTTTTTTTTTAAAGTTATTATAAGCGACTGATATGGGAATACCATTATTCAATTTCAAATGAGGCATCATTATGAAAAAGGAGAATCAAGTATTAATGTCCATACTCATTTTGAAATATGCAAAGTTGCTTATACCACCTTTGAAGATGAAGTGGGCAAATGATGAGCTGGTGGCTATCTCAGAATTCAGAGAGGGTCAGATTTTGATCACACATTATAGAGAAAGAGAGGGACTCAGTGAAGGAATTATAACTTTAGATCTCATATAGCATTTGAGTAACCTCGTATCCTAATGAGTTGGTTATTATAACTGTTGTGGTATTTGAAGGCAAACGAACCCCAAGCATGGAGCACATCAAATTGAAGAGGATGACATTAGTGGAGGGTTATTGTAAACAAAATCCAATCATTAAAAGAGTTACAACAATTAAGAATGAAATTGTGTCTTTAGATGCTTGGGAATGGTATTCAATTGCTGCCAACAACCTCCTAGATGCTTGGAACTAAGTCAAACCCTTCAAAGATGTCTTTCACTCATACCCCACCTTGCCTCATTTCTGCTGGAAGAAGATCTCACGCTGATTGAAAACATGAAATAATTTTTCATGCCAAACAAAAAGAGCAAGAGGATTTTTAGTTGCTCATGAATGCCTGAACAAAAAAGTTGATAGCAGCCTTGAAAATTAAAAACCCATGCTAGCATTAGACAAAAAGGAGCATACGCACTGGAGAGTAAGGTGCCACAGTGTTTAGAAAAGGGGAAAATAGAAGGGTAGCCCATGGCTTAGCAAAGTCAAGCCTCACACAGTCAAAGTAAACCACGCCATGAAAAAGAATCATGTGCAGCATATAAAAGACAGAGCTCACGCCTTTTAAAGAGAAAGATACCCAATGCAGAGAGCAACGGATGCTGATAAGATAGTTTGGAGAATAGAGTAGGAGCCTATGTCCAGGAAAAGGCATTTAGAAATGGATGCTAAGCAAAGGAACCTGTAACATGAAAAGGTTGTTAGTGTAGTTTTTTATTTTTTATTTTTTCTAATTTGCTAGGTTTTTTCTACACTTTTAATAATCTCGCTTAGGTTAATAAAGCATGTTTTATTAGGTGAATGGTTGTGAGGTATCACCTTCCTACATGTGAGCATCCATTAGCTATCTTGGGAAGATACTTTTCTATCTTTAGTCTGATAGATGGTTTCTCCTCATTGGTTGGTGTTGCCACCTGCCCCCTCTTCCTAGCCTATATAAGCATGCTACCGGGCTTGTATTTGCATCTCTAATTTTTAGCATACTCTTAATGTTATTTTGCTTCTAGCATTTGCATTACTCTCTTGGAGACTAACTCTATGTTGCTATTTTTATTTTGTATCATTTGCATTCACAGTCTAGATATTTATTCTTTGCACTAGTTTTCTGAGTTATTAATCTTTTCAGATTCTAACATGGTATCAGAGCTTTTCTATGTGCAAGATTATATTTTAGTTTCCTTATTTGAGAGATTCGAGGGGGGCTAATAAATTTTATTGTAGTTTTTTGAAAAACAAAGTATGCTCTTCTCTTGCATCTTTGGATGATCTTGAGAATCAAAAAAGTTTTGCCAAAAACAATTTTTGTCTAGGGTTTCAATCTCAAATCTGAATACCAACTGGCATATTTAGAGTTTTTGATCAGTATTGTAGGTTTCAACATGCCATTGATGGACTTAGGAAGCTGATCCAACATTTGCATGTCATATTTTAGTTATTGGGGTCATTTCTTGATTTTTGGAGTCATTTTTTTCTATTAAAGGCGTCTAATTTACACTACAGCAACATCTTTTGTACATCAAAAAGAAAAATGCTTTCTGGGTTTTGTTTGCAGCACCAAAAAACCATCTGGGTATCTTTTTTTTTTGCATCCAAGCTGTATATTTTGCATAATCGAGCATGAAAAGCTACAGCCATACCCCTCTCCATTGGCAGTTGCAGATTTGAACGCAGTTTTCAAATGTCTCATTCTTGCTCATACGAAATCCGATTTTGATTATTCTTGTTATGAACTTAGCTATTCTTTTGTGCTCTATCCACTAGTGGAGTTGGATTTTCATTTTCGTGCATGAATTCTTCAGAAATTGCAAATTCTTGGCTATGACTGTGCATAGTTCTCATTTTGGAAATTTTAGAGGATCATAACTTTCTCATACGATCTCGTATCAGAGCAATTCTTTTTTTGAAAGTGCGTGATTTTTTGAGTAGATCACAGTGGTGCTATTTGTTTCCTTGATTATTGTGCCTAAGTTTCACTTTCAACATATGCTCTTCATGAGGGTTTGTAATGCATTGAAATCAAGACCACTAAGTATTTCTTTCTACTGGTAGTTTTAAATGCACTAAAATAAAGTGTCAAATCATATTTCTTTGGGGGGGTTCTTTGATTGAGTAAAAAGGGGGGGGGGGGGGGGCATTGTCGTGGCTGGCTTCTCTTCTTTTATCCATTTCTTCTCTACATTTCTTCATCTTGGATCAAACAAATATGCCCATCCTAACTCCATACAATTACTTTGAGTGGAAATCATGCATGACAATTCACTTAAGGAAAATTGGATTAAATAGGATAACTATGGGACTTGAAACTGAACCTGCTAAAGATGAAGATAAGCCTAAGTGGTTTAACAAATGTGATGAGGCATATAGAACATTGTGTTTGTTTGTTTCTCCTGACTTTCTATTTCACATTGAGTCTTTGGATACACCAAATGAGGTATGGACAAACCTAGAAACACTATTTGGCACACAAGATTCAATGAGGGGTCATATGTTGGAAAATGAATTAATTAGTTTAAGTCCAGGAAATTTCAACACAATCCAAAATTTCTTCACCAAATTAAAATCACTAAGGTTGCAGTTAAAACAATGTGGAATTGAAAAGAAATATGAACAACTGATTCTTAGTATTCTCTCTAAGCTAAATTCAGAATATTCTGTATTTGTCTCTACCTTCTATGCTACTAAGGGTGCACTTGGTACTCAATTCACCATGCCATCTTTAGATGATTTTGCTGTCAATCTCACTCGAGAATAGGACAAGCTAATCTAGATGGGCACTCTTAAGTCCTCTAAGTTGCATGCCTTGGCTGCCAACCAAGGCACAAAAGAACAATAAGGACAAAGTAGTAACAACAATAGTAAGGACAAGAAACAAAAGAAAGCAAAGAGAAGAAGGATCAGATATCGATTTCTTCAAAAGTAACTATTGATACACGATCTTTCAAGGGCGATAAGACTAAGAAAGAAAAGGTCAAATGTGCCTATTGTAAAAGACTTGGTCATGATGAACATAAATGTTTGCAAAAATAATTTGATCACTTGACATACATTCTTGAGAAGAATAATATCAGTGTTCCTGAGTCTATCAAACAAAGTTCTAATGAAGGGTCTAACAAGGAAAAAGAAAATAGTAAGGGGAAAGGAAAGGGCAAGGCCCTTTTTGTAGTTGCTTCCTCACCATTCACTTGGGTTCTTGATTTGGGTGCTTCACACCACATGGCTTCATCTAAGGAAGAACTTGCATCCTTGGAGCCATGTACTATGCCTTCTATTTTGATAGGTGATAACACTCTTGTTGAGGTGTGTGGGAGAGGGCCTATTGATCTTGGGGATGACACATTCCATGATGTTCCTTGTGTACCCTCATTGTCAACTAATCTCTTATTCGTATACCAGATCACTCACACAAGTTTAGGCAAGTGGGTTGAGTTCACTCCTGATTTAGTGGAGATACATGAGTTGCACAATGATTCTATAGTTGTAGTTGGGAGAGCAGATCATCAGTCACGACTCTATATGTTTTCTCACTTTGTTCCTGATCCTCCTTTGACTATTTTTCTCACTCCCTCTAATGATGTGATTAGATTATGGCATGAGTGGTTTGGCCATCTTAACTTCCACTACTTGCATCAGCTTAACCAGCAGAGCATGGTCACAGGGTTGCCTTCTACTTTTACATTGGAGTCACTTGGAATACATGATAGATCTTCTGATGGGTTAGATTCACTTGAGCAGTCTTCTACCTCCAATTTTGATGTAGAGAGTGATTTGGAGGACTCACCTCCTTCCTCTCCTAGTCATCATTCACAGGTTGATGATTCTCCTCTAGATTCTCCATCTTCTGGTCCACTTTGGGCTAGACAGACCTTGCAGTTGGTAGGTGATTGGGTTGGGGATCCATCAGACACCAAGCAGACTTGTTCACAATTTCAGGATGCTCTGCATATCTTCATTGCTAGTACCTCAAATCTACAATCCTTTCATGAGGCTTCTGGTATTTCTGAATGGGATATAGCTATGTAGGAAGAGTATATTTCCTTGATGAGGAACTACACTTGGGATCTTGTCCCTTTTGATAAGGGAAGAAAACTTGTTCGATGTAAGTGGATCTATCTGACAAAATTTGCAACCTTTGTTGGGGGTGCGGGATGCTTCATCTTTTGGGGGGGCCTCTTCCTCTCACTTGGAGTCCTAATTTTCTTTGGGGAGTCTCTTTTCTCTCTCTTTTGGGGGAATTTTATGTACATGGGTACCTCATCGGGATTGACTTGTCAGGATCCATTTCTACATCCACCTAACCTTCGCTTATGGGGGGTGTTAGTGTAGTTTTTTATTTTTTATTTTTTCTATTTTGCTAGGTTTTTCTTACACTTTTAATAATCTTTCTTAGGTTAATAAAGCATGTCTTATTAGGTGAATGGTTGTGAGGTGTCACCTTCCTACATGTGAGCATCCATTAGCTATCTTGGGAAGATACTTTGCTATCTTTAGTCTGATAAATGGTTGCTCCTCATTGGTTGGTGTTGCCACCTCCCCCCTCTTCCTAGCCTATATAAGCATGCTACCTTGCTTGTATTTGCATCTCTAGTTTTTAGCATCCTCTTAATGCTATTTTGCTTCTAGCACTTGCATTACTCTCTTGGAGACTAACTATGTGTTGCTATTTTGATTTTATATCATTTGCATTCACAGTCTAGATATTTATTCTTTGCACTAGTTTTTTGGGTTATTAATCTTTTCAGATTCTAACAAAGGTGGGAGCCACTGTTAGAGGTAAGTATGCAATGTATAAAATAGAGGAAGTCAGCTTTAAAAGAAAAGACAATCAAATTGCAAGCTCATGCAATGTAAAGAAAAGAAATGCCGCCCATAGCAAAAGAAGTTGCATTCAACGCATGGGATACCATGTTGAAAGATAAACCCATTCATGAAAATAGCAACAAAGCATAGTAGATCACCATATGAACAGGTCATTGCATAAAAAGTGAAGTTGAGGCTACGGTTAGAAGAACAAAAGTTTTATTTAAAGCCAAAAAGAAAGAGGCCCACGTTAAAGAGCCAGTGGAAAAAGAGGGAGCTCCATGCTAAAGTGGAGAGACAAAGTGAAGTTGTAGGAAGGCAAAAATGTAGTCTAAAGAAAATATAGTGGCGGCAAAAACTTGATCCTACTACAATGTAGAACAATGGTAACATTTTATTTAATCCCAAACATTATGAGAAGCTGCAGGTAACACAAGTCCAAGAGGCATCTTCAAAAATTTTATCCCACATTAGGTATACAAAGAGGTTTTTAAATCTTTATATACATTAGTGCTTTACATGTTGATTTTTTTAAGAAGATGCCTTTTGAAGGACAAAGGCATGTGACAGACCCATGGACAATTGGACCTGACCTCAAGTTAATTTTGAAGGAACACACATACCCAGTCGATGATGTCAACAAATGGAAAGCCTACTAGGAAACTAAAAAATCTAGCAACTCACTACTTCGCTACCCAAAAAATCCAAGGTTTTCTGGCTAGCGACATTGCGAGTAGCCAAAAAACCTCTGAATCCTGGTGACAGTAAAATCCAAGGTCAAAAAGGAAACATGGGTCCCGCCAGGATACGGAGCAACAAATCAAGTAGCGCCAAGTGGCAGCTAGCAAGATTATGAACGATGACATGGAACCTGAGTTCTGAGATCATGCCACGTGGTGAATTGTACGGCCATCGCCATCTCACCAAGGAGAAGTTTCTCATGCAATAACATGGAGACATAGCTAGCGTAAAGGTGGTGATGAAACGTGGCTCTGACATGGAAGGAGAGTTAGGATGAGATGTGGGTCCTTCTTGATGTCATAGGCCTATAGAAGAGTGACATGTGGTGCTTGCCTAGAAAGCTAGTGTAGGTTTGACAAGTGGTGCTATCTGATTGTGTGAGGAGAAAAAAGAGTTTAAAATTTAAAAATATCCCTATCCTGCATGCTCATCCCAAATGAAAAATTTGATTTAAAATGTTAAATTTCTATAGTTTGAAATATAGAATGTTTTAAATTTTTCAAATTTATTCTTTTATTTGTGCAAACTTGTGCATGGGAGTCTGATTTTTAAAGAGCCATAACTAGAGCAATTTTTAACCAAAATGGGCGCTCCAATATACCACTGGAATTGGAACAAGCTGAATTTTTCATTTTTGAAGATAGTTTGTGACAGGTCTTCACCAATTTATTTTATAAGCCATTTTTGACTCCCAGGGCCTTCTTAGCAGAATGAGCAGATTTTATCATTGAGCATCAGATTTGGTTAGACGGTAGTTATGAAGACTAGTTGAAGCCAGAATGTGGAAAAAACAACTTTGAGAAGATTGTATTGCATTTTGGAGGCCTTTTAACTAATTTTTGGCTTTGCCTTGTTTTGAGATTCGGCATCAAAAGTGGTTATTATTCTATCAAAGTTTCTGAGATACTTTATGCTTTTGATAGCCAAATTGGTTAAGGATTTGATTCACTAGTTGAAGAGAGAGATTAGATAGAGTCTTTTCATGGAAAAGAGAGGGAATTTCAAGTGGGCACATGTCAAATGTAGAACAAATTTGGGAATTCCTTCCTCTATATCGTTCTCATTCTTTCTCATTGTAACAGTTCCAAATTTTCATAGTGAGACCATTGGTTCCATTGTTTTGGAGAAAATTTGCACATTACTGTAATACCAAGGTTTTTGTTCCAGTCTTAATGCATTCCCAATACTGAGACACCATATTTTTCAGCATAATTCTCTCATGTGAGTAGTAGTAGGAATGAATATATAGATAGTTCAAATCTATTAAGTTGTTTCATGTTTTGATTCCATGTATATGAATGTATTAATTTCAAGGAAATAAATATAGAGAGCAGTAGATGATTGAGTTTCCTTTTAAGTCTTGTCTCCTTTATCAATACCCTTCCATGTTTTATGATCTTTGCCAAAGAGCTTATATTGTACTTGCAACCCTTTAAAGTTGTATGTTATTTCATTGTTGCCTATAACTCAAAGGGTTATGTAACTGCTTCAAGGAAATCAACAGGGTTGTAAGGTTACTGATGGGGATATCATGTAAGAATGAGGTTTAGATTTAGCATAGATGTCTTATTGCTTCATAGCTAAGGTTGTGTTGAATCAACATTATTAATCAAATTGTATTTCCCATTCATGTTGAAGAACCTAAATGTGATGCCCTCACTCAGCTTATGAACTCCATGGTTTTGCATTTAGCCACTGTAGATTTATGTCATTTCATAAGTTATTAGGAGATATAAGGGCTTTTAATCTACTTTTTTGGATCTAGGGATATGTTTTGCACTAGTACCATATTAATTGGATCTGTAGTTCACCCACCTAGGTTTTACAAAGTATAAAATAGAAGAAGGGTCATGCCTTATAGTTGGCCCAGTTTCTGAAAAGATATGTTGAAAATGGGAGTTAGCTACCCCTAGATATGTTTTTTTCTCATTAGGGTAATTGGAAACCTACAACATTTTCAAACACCAACATCATGCAAGTGTCACAACTTGAGTTGAATCCAACTCAGATTGAGAAATCCATGTAGCATCTTCAACTGGTCTATTCTTCCACTTCACTAAATACTCATAGTAATCTTTTCCTCTTCTTCTCTTACTAACTCTTTGATTGAATACATTTCCAACTTCATCAATCTACTTCTCAGGTTAATCATCTGATACAAAAACTTCATCATTTGACTCATGATACTTATATAAATTAGTAACATTGAATATAGGAGATATATCCATGTCATTAGTTAGCTCAACTTCATAAGCATTACCACTGTCAAACTTCTTCAAGATCGTACAAGGTCCAAACTTATTCATCTTTAGCTTATTGTATGTTCCAATTAGAAATCTTCCCATCTTAAAATGAACTATCACCTCATCACCAACTTCAAAAACATGATGTCTTCTAGACTTATCAGTATTCTTCTTATACTTTTGATTACTTTGTTCAAACCTCAACTTCAATTCCTTATGCAAAGACTCCATAAAATCAAAAAATTCTTCCCCTACAGCACTTCTCTTTTCTTCGCCAACAATATCCATCAAATCTAATACTCCTCTGGGTTGCATTCTTGTAAGAATCTCAAAAGGTGTTTTCCCTGTACTCCTATTCACAGAATTATTATATGCAAACTCAACTTGTGCCAACACTACTTTCCAATTACTTGGCTTATCTACAACTAGACATCTTAACAAATTGCCCAAGCCTCTATTCACAACCTCTATTTTTCCATCTATCTACGAATGGAATGTAGAACTAATCCTTAATTTAGTACCCATCTTCTTCCACAAAGTCTTCCAAAAATAACCAACAAACTAAATATCGTTGTCAGAAGTGATACTTCTTGGTAATCCATGCAATCTCACAATATCTTTGAAGACAAGTTCAGCAACATGCTTAACATCTAGTATCTTCTTACATAGTATGAAATGAGCCATTTAGAAAATCTATCCACAACAAAAAAAATATAGAATCATGCCCCTTCACTATTTTAGGCAATCCAAGAACAAAATCCATACTGATGTCACTCTAAGATTCCTCAGGGACAACAACATGTGTATACAAACTAGTATTCTAACTTACTCCTTTTGCAACTTGACAAACTCCACAACTCTTCACAAAAATTTTAACATCCTTATACATTTTTCACCAATAATATTTCTCCTTTAACAAACTCAATGTCTTATCAATTCCAAAATGTCCAGCCAATCCACCACTATGCTTTTCCTTGATCAAATTAACTCTCATATAACTTCTAGGGATATACAACTAAATTCCTTTAAACAACATGTCTTATTGAATTAAATATTAATAATTCTTATTTATGTGATCTATTAGATTTGGTACTCTACACTCTCTCCATGCCTTGTAAAAATCAGGGTCAATATCATACAATTCTTTCATTTCATCAAAACCAAGAACTTCAACCTTCATCTCAGTCAACAAGGAATGTCATTTTCTCAATGCATCAACAACTCTATTAGTAACTTCACTCTTATTCTTTATAACAAATGTGAAACTCTGCAAATATTCAACCCATTTCATATATTTTTTGATTCAATTTATGTTGACTTCCCAAGTATTGTAAAGATTTATGATCAATATAAAATACAAACTCATTAGGAATCAAATAATGTCTTCACTTCTTCAAGGCTTGAACAATGGCATAAAACTCTTGATCATACATAGAATACTTCCTTTTAGCATCATTCAACTCCTCACTAAAGAAAGCAATAGGTTTACCTTCTTGACTCAATAAAGCTCCTATTGCACTACCACTACCATCATATTCAACTTGAAATACCTTATTGAAATCAAGTAAAGCCAATACAGGCAACTTAGCAAAGTCTCAAAAATGTTATCAGCTCCATGTGTCCACTTAAATTCATTTTTAACTCCTCTCATTGTCTTAGTCATAGCATTACAAATAGCACGTAAATTCCTTATTGACTTCCTATAAAAATTAGCCAAACCATGAAATGATCTTACCTCGCCCACATTTTTAGGTGTAGGTCACTCCAAAATTTCTTTAACCTTCTTAGGATCCATCTTCATACCATCATCTAAAATCAAAAATCCCAAATATACAATCTCTTCCTACATAACAGAAAACTTTTTTAGATTAATCATCAACTTCTCTTCTTTCAATCTCTACAATACTTGTCTAACATGCTCAAGATGTTTTTCCTTAGTCTTACTGAATATCAAAATATCATCCAAATAAACAATCACAAACTTACCCAGAAATCTTTTTAGAAATTCATTCATTAACCTCATGAAAATACTAGGTGCATTAGTCAAACCAAAAGGCATAACCAATCATTCATACAAACCATCTTTTATCTTAAAATCAGTCTTCCATTCATCACCTTCTCTAATTTTGATTTGATGATAGCCACTCTTTAAATCAATCTTGATAAAATACTTTGCTCCACTTAAATAATCCATTATGTCAACCATCATTGGCATAGGAAACCTATATTCCACTATGATCTTTCTAATACATATAGAATTAGTACACATTCTCCATTCTTTGTTCTTCTTAGGTGCCAATACATCAAGTACATCACATGGAATCAAACTTTCTTTGATCAAACCTTTCTAAAATAACTCATGCACTTGTCTATTAAGTTCATTTTTTTTAGGTGTCAATCTATATGGTGCTTTATTTAGAAAACTAGCTTTAGGAATCAGATCTATAAATGACTTATACTCCTTACTGGTTGTAAACTATTAGGAATATCTTCTGCAACAATGTCCTTGTATACATTCAAAAAAAAATCAATTTTTTCTAGTACTTAACTTCTACCAGTTTCTACTATCACTCAGTCATTACTAGCTTCTACTGTCACTTGGGCATTACTACCAAAACTCAGTTCTCTAAGAACTATAATTGGTTCCTTTTCATTTCTTTTTCAAATTTTTTCCCATTGACCATGCAAATTTTCACCATAGTACAATTAACCTCATCCAGACTTTCAACCAAAGGCAACAATATTTGTTTTTTACCATTCACCCAATGAGTATATTGATTCAATCTTCCATCATGTATAGAATCTCTATCATATTGCCAAGGTCTACCCAATCAAATATGACAACAATTCATAGGCATAATATCACATAGAACTTCGTCAAAGTAATGTCCAATCTTGAACTTCACAATACATTTTTTACTTACCATTATCTTATGCTCATCTTTGATCCATGAAACATGGTAGGGTTTAGGATGCTTCTACCTCTGCAACTGTAACTTTGTAACCAGCTCTTCTAATGCCAAATTTGTAGAACTTCCACTATCAATGATTACCTTACAACATTTTCCAGCCATCTTACATCTGCTTTTGAAAAGACTTCTCCTTAGGATAGGTTCCTCATCACTTGCCTTATTACATAAGGTTCTTCTTACCATTAGATGTTCACCAGCCTCAGGTCCACTTGGTGAATGCTCAATGTCTCCTTAAATCACATCATTTATGTTACCTTGCCCACTTTTAGAAGATCAACATTCAAAGGATCTATGCCCTTCTTTACCACATTTGAAATAATTACCACAAAATCTGCCTCTAGAATAATAATTACCTCTTCCTCGGTAACAACCAATACCTCCTCGATAAGAATCACCACCTTTGCACTCAGTCTTTCCTTTATCATCATTTTTCCATTCAAATTTTCCCTTATCTTGCACATTATTGTCAGATCTACCACCTTCTCTATAAGATCTACCTCTACCTCTCTAGAATATACCACCTTGGCCTCTTTGTCTTTTTTCATGCTTCATTATCAAGATCTCCTCAACCTTCAAGGCCTATTGGTATGCTTCTTCTACACTTTCTAATTTCACAAAATTTATTTCATTTTAAATTCTAGATATCAATACATTTATGTACCTTACAATTTTCTTGACATCATCATCCACATATCCAAATCTAATGTCCAATCTATAGAATTCCTCAATATACTCCTTCATGGTCATGTCTCTTTGTCTCAGATCTACATCTTTCTCAAAAAATTAACTTGGTAATCAGTAGGAAGGAATTTTTTCTTTACCTTATTTACCATCTTCAGCCAAGTTCTGATCTTTTCTGTTTCTCTCCTTTGTCTATTAGTTTACAAATGCTCCCACCATAGTGAGGCATGTCCTTTCAACCTAGTAACTACAATCTTCACCTTCCTATTATCGGGGTGTTTTCATAATCAAAGAATTTCTCCATTTCAGACATCCAATCTAACACAGCATTGGTATCCAATTTACCATCATAAGGAACAACTTCTACAACAGGCCATGAATTTTCCTTAGATAATACTCTCAACAACCTTGCCTCATCTTGATCTTCCTTAGGTTTTAGATTAGGGTTCGGTGCTACTACTTCATCATCACTCATATCATCAAGATGTGCTCCTCTCCTTTGGGTAGTCTCTATAGCATCTAATCTGGTTGCAATTTGTCTTACTATATCCAATATTGCATTATCAACATTTCTTCTATCTCAAACCATCTTCACAAATTAGGTTAGTGCAAGATTATAAAAAATTAGGTTTCTGCAAGATTATCGCAACCACTTTTCAAAGTAAACACAATGGAAGAAAATAGTAGAGAACAACACTAAGAAGAGAAAGAACAAAATATTTTATTGGTTCATCAAGTAATCATTATACATGCCCAGCTATAAGGCCTTCTAGGTTATGGCCAGATACAAAATACAACTTCCAAATCCATGATCTAGCTTCAAATCACATTTCTAGGCACATATGTATTTCCCCTTCAAAACCCTCTAAGTTCTCTCTACATTTAACCTAAGCCTAAGCACTCTATTTATAATTGCCAAAATGGTTTACAGAAGATTCTAGAACATTACATAATAGAAAGGTTGACCTCAAAATGGTCAACACTCATCCCTAAACAAGATCCTATCATTAAATTCATGATTGAAATTAAATATGCAAGTTGGCTTCCACTAAGAACAAAAACATAGACAGCTCACCTAAAGAAGGATCTGAGCATCAATAAATAATAGGCTCACTCAGCACACACTAGATAACTCAGCAGTAACTAAAATTTGGTACCAACTAGAAACTAGCACTCGATAGTAACTAGAACTCGATAGCAACTGACACTCATCACTAACTGAAACTCAGTAGCAACTAGCACTCAATAGTAATTGGAACTTGGCAACAACTAGCAGAATGAACAAAAATATAGGATAATAAGGAAACCTAGGATGCTCTTGCATCAACTTGCCTAAGATTATTAAGCCTACTAATGTTGTGTGTAAGGAATGTGTTTTGGCTAAGGAGAAGACAATATCATTCCCTAACAAGAAGTTCACTACCACAGAGAAGTTGGAGATTGTTCACACAGATTTGAGTAGTTCTTCTAGAACAAGAGGATTCTATGATGAAAGGTATTTTATGATTGTTGTTGATTATTTTACTAGAATGATGTGGGTAGCACTTCTTGAAGAGAAATATGAAGCTTTTGAGAAGTTTAAGATATTTAAGAATAAAGTTGAGAATGAATCTAGTGTTAAGATTAAGTGTTTGAGATCTGATAGAGGAGGAGAATTGACCTCTAGAGAATTTAACATACTTTTTGAAGAAAATAGAATCAAAAGATAGCTATCTACACCAAGTACACATGAGAAAAATGGGATTACTGAGAGAAGAAATAAGTCTATAATAGAAGTAGCTAGAGCAATGAGAATGATGTTTCTAAGACATTCTGGAGAGAAACAGTTAATACTCTAGTATATACTCTGAGCACAGTACAAATTAGAAAAGGTATGGACAAGACACCTTATGAACTATGGTTCGGACATTCACCATTAGTCAAATATTTTGGGACATTTGGGAGCAAATTTTGTATTAATAAAGTCAATGAGATTGGTATTCTTGGCTGTCCATTGAAAATTAAGGCTTATAGATATTTCAACTACACAACTAAGATAATACTTGAATGTGCAAATGTAAGGATTGATGAGAAGTTTGGATCTAAAGAAAACATGGTAGATTATAATTTAAATGAAGAAGAGAGTAACTCTAGAATTGTTAGACAGAATGTTGAAGTTTTATTTAAGATTGAAAATGACTTACAAAATGATGTACTAATTTTTTAGCATAGAGGAGAATAGAGTTCTAAACCTAGAGAAGGGATAAGAGTTGAGATGTCAACTCCTACCCCTAACAGAAATTTGACAAGGAATCACCCTCTTGAGCAGATAATTGGAAGTAAATACAAAGGCATTATGACAAAGGACAAATAGCTGAAGCATTCAAAGATAATCATTAGATCCAAGCAATGAAGGAAGAATTGGATTAGATAGTAAAGAATGACACATGGGAGATAGTTCCTAGACCAAAAGATAAGAAATTGATAGGAACAAAATGGGTTTTCAGGAATAAGATGAATGAATGAGCAAGGAGAAGTTGTGAGAAACAAGAATAGAATTGTTTGTAAAGGTTATTCACAACAAGAAGGCATTGATTATGAGGAAAAATATGCACCTGTAGCAAGAATGGAAGTAGTAAGGATGTTCCTGGCTTATGCAGTGAACAAAAGATTCAAGGTCTATCAAATGGATGTTAAATTTTCCTTTCTAAATGGAGAACTAAAAGAAGAGGTTTATATTGAGTAGCCTGAAGGTTTTCCTTTATCAGAAGACAAAGACATGGTATGTAGATTGGATAAAGCGCTTTATGGTCTGAAGCAAGCACCAAGAACTTGGTATGCAAGGTTGGATAGTTAGTTGGCAAAGCTTAGATTTGCTAAAGGTATAGAAATAGTAACTTGTATCTGAAAGAAATTGAAGATGATTTGTTGATCATTGTAATATTTTTTGATGAAATCATTTTTTGAGGTAATGATGAAGCTAGTGATGAATTTGGTGAGGAGATTAAGAATGAATTTGAAATGAGCATAATAGGAGAAATGAAGTTTGTCCTATGTTTGTAGATTGTGCAGAATAATGATGGTATATTCATTTCACAAGTACCTAAAATATTTTTTGAAAATATTTGGTTTGGAAAGTTGTAAACATATTGGCACACCTATGATAATTGGTTACAAGTTATCCAACAAAGATGAGACACTTGCAATCGAGCAAAATAAGTATAGATCAATGATTGGAGGTTTGTAGTATCTAACTCACACCATAACATATATAGCAAATGTAGTTGGGATTGTTGCTATATTTCAAGTTGATCCTAAGGAATATCAGTTTGTAGTAGTAAAGAGAATATTTAGATATCTAAAAGGGACATCTGATTATGGAATTTGGTATGCAAGATCAAGTGATTTCACTTTGTGTGAATATACTAATGTTGATTGGTCAGGCAATATGGAAGACAGAAAGAGCACTAGTGGTGGAGCATTCTTTCTTGAAGGAAGATTGGTTTCTTGGTTAAGCAAGAAGCAAGATTGTATTTTTCAGAGCACTATTGAGGCAAAGTATGTTGCAGCAGTAAATAACTATAATCAAGTTATTTGGATGAAGCAGATGTTGAAGGATATCATAATTGATATTTAAGAACCTGTTATCATTTAATATGATAACACAAATGTAGTGAGTATGTCTAAGAATCATGTATTGCATTATAAGACAAAGCATATATCTATTAGGTATCATGTGCTAAGAGTGAAAGCAGTAGCAAAGGAGATCATATTGGAGTACATAAGTATGAAGGATCAACTTGTAGGTATCTTTATGAAACCTTTTCCTAAAGATACATTTGAGTACTTGAGAGGTGTGCTTGGGTTTATGCCCTTGCCTACTTCTAAATAGTTGATGTAGAGAGTGCATTAGTCTAGTGGTACAAAGCACTATTATTTGACTGGACTAAATGATGATGCTTCCTATATGGGGGAGTATCTAGTGTGTACTGAGTCAATGAGGACTCTTGGTATTTGGTATTGAATAGTTTCTTTGGACACTCGAGTTGGTTGATTACTTGGAGTAGTTGATTAACAATTGGTACATTGAGATTTAGGTATTTTACGTTGATGTCAATTGCTGAGAGAATATGCATGAAAAGCACTTCCTATAGCATGGGGGAGAATATGCATGAGATGAGGACAGAAGCAGTAACAGAGTTTTACTTGGTATTCCTATAACTTAGATATTTTTCATCTATGTTGCCATCAATACCAAAGGGGAACATTGTTAGCATGAATGTTGATGATTTTACATTGGGGGAGTATGTTGAGCATTGGAGAATATTGATATGTTTTATTCATGAGTGTGTTTATCATTAATGTCAACATAAAATTGTTTGTGTAAATATTGATAGAGTAGTAGACAAAGATCTTGATAGTACAAAGAGTGGTTTGATTATCTAGTCATGCACAATTATGAACATGTACAGCACAATGTCTTGATGATGTAGTTAAGTGTGTAGAGTCTAAGTAGATGGTGTAGGGAAGCTATACCTAATTTACAAAGAGCAGTTCAAAGAAAGACTATTGGGAAGGAGTTCCTAATGATTGTTAGCTATCTTACATCCTAGATGTAATGAAGAGATGTGCAGTCAAGTAGTGATAGAGGATAGTCAGATGGTGACATCAATGAGTGTACAAGCCCTAGTATCGCACATGTGACATTTTGTATAGACTCCGAGCCGATAGTATTATTGTAATTGTAATTAATTAATTATCTTATTTTAATTAATTGGGAAAGCCTCAAGGCTGACTCAATGGATTATTATGAAGATATGGTATAGAGGAAAGATGTTTTCCTTGATTGTAAGGAGTAATAAAGTGTATGATGTGTGTATCTATTATTGCAAGTGTGAAGTGTGAAAAGAAGAAGAGTGCTTACTAAATGCATGTAAGCAATCCAAAGGATTATTGGATGTGAGATTCGAGATCTAGTTACAAGATCTAAAGGAGTAGAAGTCTAGTTGATAGGACAAAGATAGAGGAAGGAAGTACATTTCAATTCTATTATTCTACAAGGAACAATACAAAGATCATTTGGACAGTGTGTTCAATGGTCTTTCCCTTGAAGCTATTTGGGTAGTGGGTCCAGTTGTCTTCCACAACTTCTAACAAGGTTGGAATCTCCTAATAGGGATTCAAAGTCTCCTAACAAGGACTCATATGTATTGAATGTTGTAACAAACTCTTAATAGGGTCTATCCTCTAACAAGGAATATTTATATTAGTACATCATCTTGTGGGGACCATCCCAACTAGGGTTTCCCTCTGATCAAGGGTTTCCCTAGTTAACATATCTAGTTTTATTGTGTATGAGTATCTTGTTGTGGTTTTAGTTTACATTATTCATATGGTTAAGATTGTTTAAGATTTTTAATTGTGATATTACTTGGATAACTAATTCACAAACCCCCCCCCCCCCCCTCCTCCAACCCTCTCAGTTATATCAGTGGACTATATATTCTAATTGTGTGTGTTTGTGTGTAGATCTTTGAAACATATATAATATGATATACAAGTGTGATTAAGCTCTATAGAAAAGCTCATATTTCTAATTGGTATATTCATTTGTGCTTATGTGTTGAAGTAGCTCAAGTGATTAATGGTTACTCTCATCACAAGGACTAGAGGAAGGGCCCCCTCATGGAACTCTGGTGAGACTATTTCAGTTTTTTTTATTCTTATTTGTGAGTAATTGATGATTTGTATGAAGTGGTTTGAAGGAAATGGTTTGATTTATATTTTGTATGATGTATGATATTATTTGATTGTTTATTTCGAAGTAGTTTGTTTCATAGCTTTGTGATAATTTACTTTAAGGATTGGAGCTCACACCCCATTGGTGATTTTTTACGTTCAAACTAATCTCGCTAGCTTAGTGATAGTCCATAGCATTGCATAAATTTCTATTACTCCCTCTTGTATTACATACATCCTGCTAGAACCAGACTAAATCCTTTGTATTTATCATAATCCTATTAATTTCCATTACCATATAATTTCCAATCTCCTATTTTACTTAGTAACCATCATGTTAGGTATCTTGTCACATCTAAGCTTCATTTTGAAAATTGAATCCATCCATACTACTATTGTTATTTCAAAGCAATTTGATTTCATCTCTATTATGGATGTGCAATTGACTAAGTATTTGGTTTTCATGTAATGTTAATTATAATTATATTGTCCTAATTAATGCTAGTTGATCAAATCCAAGTGTGTATTCCTTATGAAAGAGAGAGTCTGATTTCTTTGAGTATGAACTTTAACTCATTAGAATGCTTTCAATCATGTATGAATTAGATTGCATCCATAACTACTTGTCCTACTATCTTCATCCCTTGAGAAAATAGTATTTATATCTCTCATCATCTTATGAGTCCTAGGTTAACACTCTTAGGGTATTCTAGCTCAAACTATGTCCCAAAGTAATCCATGGAATAGACCTCAACTTTTCCCTACATGTAGCATAGACATATAAGTGTTATACAAGTTGATCTTTCAACTATTCAAATTGATTATGTGCCTATTCAAATTGATTTGATAACATTTCTAAATATACTTTGGGGATTATAACATTACATGTCAAGGTTGATGTTTTTATCCTAGAGGTCTCTATGCATCTCATGCCTAGTCCTTTGAACTATAATCTTCTCTCAGGAAGACCTTGGTTGTACGCTATGTATGTTGTTCCTTCTACACTTCATCAAAATGTTTTTTTTCATTCACAACAATGTCATATATGCCCTAGATGTAGATGATGAATCTAATCCTTATTTAAATGTTGAACATGCTCAAACTTCAACGAAAAATTTTGTAAAAATAGAAACTACAAAAGAACCATCCAAAACTAAAAACCCTTATTTTTCTATACTTGAGGATGATTGGGGAACTTTGGATTCTAATCTTACATCCATTGGATGATACAAGGTATTGGATTTATCCTTTATGAAAAAACAAGATGAACCTAAAAAGAAGGCATTTTCTCTTCTTACGGGTGAATTCAAAAACACATTCGTGCATGCTTCTACTGAAGAAAATGTGGGAACTATTAAGCCTGAATGTTATGA
Source organism: Cupressus sempervirens (assembly GCA_028749045.1). NCBI lineage: Eukaryota > Viridiplantae > Streptophyta > Pinopsida > Cupressales > Cupressaceae > Cupressus > Cupressus sempervirens. The sequence goes on along the minus strand of CM053787.1, from coordinate 770,179,406 downwards.
CATCCAGACTTATGAAGCATTATTAACTCCTAAAAACATGGCAGATTGTTATAGTATTGGATATACTTGATAAAGATATATGGATTTAATAGAAAAGGTTGTGGAAATTTTGAATAAGGAATATAAGCCTCTATGGATAGTGGCTTTCTTGAACACGCATATGGATTGGGATTCAATCCTTATAACTAGCCTTCATTATTACCTTGACATGTTAATCACATTTACAATGGAACTCTTTAGTTGATTCGCCGTGATCATAAGGATTTTGGAAAAAAGACTGAAATGGACCTTTTTCCTAACGACGAAGCTTTGATAGATTTTCTAGAAGTCTATTCTTTTCAGTACAACAAGTGAAGGCCATATTGTTTAAAAACTTATGGTTATTTTGGACAAGACATGAGCTATGAAAACATACATGATGAAAATTTCTTCTTGAGGATCCTATGAAAATTAATTTTTTGATAGTAGAAACTGTTGATGTTCCAATGGACTCTACAAATTCTAAATAAGTGATTAAAATTGGGCAGTGCTTGACTCCTAATGAATAAAAAGAGATGAGTGACCTATTGAAGGAATTTAAAGATATTTTTGCATGGCATTACGATGGTATATCTAGCATTGATCCTAATATTGTGACACATAACATAGTTCTTAAATCTAATGTTAAGCCTATAAAACCAAAAAAAATTGAAAAATGAAGTATCACTCTTCTAGTCAAAGTAGAGAGTGAAAAATTACTAGATGTTTGTTTCATTCAATCTATTGATGACCCTCCTTGGATATCCAACATTATTGTTGTTTCTAAGGGAGGCAATAAGATTTGTATGTTCACTAAATTTCAAGATTTTAACAAAGCTTCTTTGAAAGATTATTTTCCTTTCCCTAACATTGACATGGTAGTGGATTCAATTGTTCGACATGCTTTATTGTCTTTTATGGATGGATTTTCTAGTTATAATCATATTTGTATTCCTCTTGGAGATCAATACAAAACTACATTTATAGCACCTTGGGGAACATTTAGTTGGGTTGTGATGCATTTCGGATTAAAGAATGCAGGTGCAACTTAACAACATGCTATGACTCTAATATTTCATGATACATACATAAGATTCTTTAAGATTATGTTGATGACATTCTCACTAAATCTATTCAATGAAATTAACATGTGGTTATCTTGTGAAAAATCTTTGAATGGATAAGGATTTTTAAAATGTGATTGAACCCTTGTAACTATTCCTTTGGTGTTAATACTATAAAATCACTGGGATTCATAATCTCTAATCACAGTATTGAATTTTATAATGAAAAGATAGAGGCTATTGTTAATATTCCTCTTCCAAATTACATATCACAAATTTGTAGCTTACAAGGAAAGAAGCGAGCTATTCAAAGATTTATCTAAAATATGGCTAATAGAACTATTCCATTCACATCCTTTCTTAAGAAAGACTTTGTTTTTTGTTGGAATCATGAATGTCAACAAGCATTTCAACAGTTTAAGGATTATCTTGTTAATCCCCCTATCTTAAAGCTTGTGTAACCTGATAAATCTTTCTAAATATACACATCAGCTTCTTTGAATGCATTGAGTGTGGCTCTTATTCAACATGATCATCATAGTAAAGAACACTCAATTCATTATATCATTGATACCTTGATCGATTATGAGACACAATATATAGAAATTGAGAAAAAATGACTAGCTTTAGTTTTTCCATGTCAAAAACTTTTTCATTATCCTCTTAATGCAAAAGTCAATGTGATATAAATTTGATCCTTTAAAGCATCTTTTTGCTAAGACAGACTTATCTGGATGACTGGAAAAATGGATAACACTTTTGATAGAGTTTTATTTGAAGTGTCTATCTCACAAATTTATTAAAGGAAAAGTCTTAACTAGTCATTTAGCTAAGACTCATTATTCACATACAGTTATCACTTTGATGGAGTTTCCTAATGTAGAAATATTATCTATGGATAAGGATGAAGCTTAGGAAATGTATTTTTATGGTTTTATGTACAAAATTGGTGTTGGGGAAGGTGTGATACTTTTTCCTCCTAAAAATTTGATTCCTCTTTTGTGTAAGCTAACATTATCATGTACAAATAACATTGCAGAATATGAAGCCCTTATCATTGGCCTAAGAGTGGCTTTATCCCTTTATATTTTGAAATTGACTATCTTTGGTGATTCTCAATTGATTGTACAACAAATAAAGGGCTTATATCAAACTAAGAATGACAACATGACAAAATACCAAGAACTAGCTTTGTATAAATTTACTAAACATATTCTCGTCATATGATATCTAGTTACTTCCTCACAAGGATAATAGGCATACAAATGCTATAGCTAGTGCAACATCTCTCTTATGTATTGATGATAACAAATATTTTCAACTCACTATTCACACTTTTTTCGAACCTGTTATTTTCAAATGTGATACTGCAATAAATATGTGTTGAACACTAAGTTTTGATGAATTGTTTGCTAATATCTTCCAGTATTTGAGAGATGGAACATTTCCTGAATCTTCTTCTTGAAATTCTCATGCTCCTATTCAAAAATTGGTCATTCGATATACTATCTTGGTTGATACTTTATATAAAAGATCTTACGATGGTCATCTGCAAAGATGTCTAGGACATGTTGAAATATCAGTTGCTTTACAAGAAACTTGTGTTTGATCTTGTGGTGGACACTATGGTGGAAATTAATTGGTTAAAATTTTATTAATAATGGGTTACTGTTGGCATACGATGGTGTTAAAAATATAAGAGGAGAACCTAAGAGGGGAGGGGTGAATCAGTTACCACAAAAACAAATCAAGTCCCTTAAGATGTCAATAAAACAAAATAAAACTTTGTTGAAATTGTTGTAAATCAGTTAGCATAGAATCACTCAATTAACACACTATAGCTCGGTTTACACTAAGAATTTTTGATACTCGATAATCGCTTACTTAATACTGAAAATGCAGAACTTAAGATATTAAGTGTGATTAACCTTAATTAACTTAGTTGCATAAGCATAAAGCAAATAGCATGAACACATGAGACACCAAGATTTAATGTGGAAACCCAATTTGGGAAAACCACCAATTGTAACTAGTTATTATTTTTCACTCTTCTAAAGTAAGCCCCGTTAGGAGCCAACCCTATTAAAGGTTACAAAAGACACTGTTAGGTGTGACCTATTAAACGATTTAAATCACCTTGTTAAGGGTGGCCTTGTTAGAGTTCTTCAAACACTTCTATCTAGAAATGCCACCTTGTTAGAGGATTTTGAAATTAGTTGTCAGGATAACTTTGTTAGGAGATTTGATTCACTACTACAATTATTAGAGAGTAACAATGACTTGACCAGATTGTTGATGCAAGTGCCTTTTCTGTTTTCATATCTCTATCCCAGATTGATTACTTGATCCTACTTGATTAGAATGTTCCTTGTAGCTCAATTAACTCAAATACTCTATTATCCTTCCAATTTTCTTCCTTTATTCATCTTCTTCTCTTTAATGCATCACACTGTTCAATCCTCAACTTGACCTTATACCTATATGAATTACCTAGTCAAGTCAGCTTTAACATACTTAAAATAAATTAATAATCAACCCTTGAGTTGGCTAGACCAAACAAATTGATCTAATAGACTCAATATGTTGTAACAAAAAAATCCTTCCTTAGCCAACCCAACTCGATCAACACCAACTCAGAAAAAACTTTCCTTTGGTAAATGAGTGAGCTCGATAAACATTGGTTCCATGCCAACTTTCCTTTGTTAACTAAGTGAGCTTGATTAACACTAGATCTTGCCAACTTCTCTTTGGTAACCAAGTGAGTTTAGTTAACATTAGTTCCATGCCAACTTTATTTTGTTAATCGAGTGAACTTGGTTAACTCTGGATTTCCTTATATACATATATACAATTGAACAATTGTTTTCAACAATCTCCCTCTTTGGCATTGATGACAACACAACATGTCATAACACTATCAAATTTTAGAGAAAAATAAAAGTAAGGATGATATCCTTGGTTTGATTCTTATTCTCATCCATGAGAACTCCCTCTATCAGTGTGATCTCTCTCTGACATCAATCTCTCCCTCTAGAATGATTCTTTGATTACTATAACTACTGTTTCTATGTCTATCAATAAACTCTCCCTCTAACATCTCATGCTAAAAGCATAAACATTCACACACACAAATTGATATAGAAAAATTGTCTGATATGAAAACATTAAAATTTCTTCGATATGATAGCATAAATTCACCCTCTTTGACATTTCATGCCAAAGACAACATTCAATGGACTTCCCATGTACTTGATGTATTGATTCATATGTAATCTACTCTGACAAAACTACATCAACCCTAATTGATCTTCAAATGCTTGGTTGATTCATCACTAAACTTATGTTTAGTGGGCTTCATATAGGGGAATAACACCTAGCTTACCTCTTAGATATAAGAATGCATCCTTAGGAAATGGCTTGTTGAATATGTCTACAATTTGTTCCTTTATATTCACATATTCCAATCTCACCTCTTTGTCTTGTACCAATTTTTTCAAAAAATGATATTTTATTGAAATGTGTTTAGTCTTGGTATGCATCACAGGATTCTTGGAAATGTTTATTGCACTAGTGTTATCATAGAAAACAACTACTCGATCCTTGATTTCTTCCTTCATATGTGACAACGGTTGTTTGAACCAAACAATGTTTGAACAATTGATTGTTGTTGGAACATATTATGCTTTTTTTGTAGACTGAGAGATGCAATTTTGCATCTTGCTTGTCCAAGATGCTAGCCTCTTTCCAAGAAAGAATTCTCCACCACTAGTGTTCTTTCTATCATCAATACTTCCTACCCAATCAGCATTAGTGAAGGCTTTCAATTCAAAGTTGCCTCCTTTTTTACACCACAAACCATAATCTTCAGTACCCTTTAGATACCTCATGATTATTTTAATTGTCATCATATGATTTTCTTTTGGATTAGCAAAAAATCTTACCACCATATCAACTGCTAGTACAATATCAAGTCCTATATACACTATATATTGAAGTTTTCCAATCATTGATCTATATGTAGTCTGATCTACCTCTTTAGAATCATCATTTTTGGAAAGCTTATGTCTAATAGACATAGGTGTTCCAACTAGTCTAGAATCCTCCATTCCAAACTTCTTCAATATCTCCTTGATGCACTTTGATTGAGTAATGTAGATACCATCCTTCTTGTGTTGAATTTGTAGGCCAACAAAGAATTTGATCTCTCCAAACATTGACATCTCAAATTCCTGACTCATTTCCTTAGAATAACATTTGCACAAGTCATCATGTCCACTGAATAATATATCATCTACAAAGATTTCTGCCAGCATTATCTTCTTTTATGGTCCTTCCTTGATGTATAGACTGATGTTTTCATTTGTCCTTTAAAAATCACTTTTTACGAAATAACTATGCAATCTTTCATAGCAGCCTTTGGGGCCTTATTTGAGACCATATAAAACTTTGTGTAATTTGCAAACCATATTCCTTTTGCAAGGATCTATGAAACCTTCAAGTTTCTCAATGTAGACTTCTTCTTCTAGAATTCCATTCAAGAAAGTTGACTTTAAATCCATCTAATATACTTTGAATCCTTTATGTGCAGCATAAGCAAGTAGTATTCTAACACCTTCTAGTCTTGCAACAGGAGAAAAAATTTCTCCATAGTCAATACCTTCTTCTTGAGCCTAACCTTTGCATACTAGTCTTTCCTTATTCATTGACACTTCTCCATTTTCATTCAACTTATTTCTAAATAACCATTTTGTGCTAATTACATTTTTATCCTTGGGTCTAGGAACAAGAGACCAAGTCTTGTTATTTGCTCAATCTCTTCATTCATTGCCTCAATCCAACTTTCATTGTCTAATGCATCTTTAACAATTCTAGGTTCAAATTTTAGTAAGAAAATGTGTACCTTTCAGTATGTTCCTTGTCATCGTGACTTTTGACTGATCTCCAATGATCTGCTCGGGTGCATGATGCCATCTGACATATTTGGAAAGTATAGGTATCTTCTCCTTGAATTTTGGACTTGAATGACTCAGCTCACAATGCTTAAAATGATCCTCTAAATCATGCTTGGGTCCTACTGTCTTTGACTCAGGTCCTTCTGATTGTGACTCAATTTCCACTAGTTGAAACTCGGGTCCTTCTAACAGTGATTCTAGTCCTTCTAACTATGACTTGGGTTGCACTTGTTGCAACTCGAGTTGAACTAGATATTTTGGGGACTCGGGCGGTGAAGATTGTTGATTCTCAAATGCATTATATTGAACTTTAGGTAAAGTATCAAGTTCATAGTAAACAAAGTTTATGTATTTTTTAGGTTCTTTGATGCTTTTCTTCTTCACTCTTTTTCGCAAACTCATCAATATTTACATTTGCACTTTCTATAACCTTGTGAGTAGTTAGATTTAGACATTTATATTCTTTTCTTTTGTTTGAGTATCCTAGGAATATGCCTTCATCACATTTCACATCAAATTTTCCTTTCCTTATCTTTTTTAAGATATAACATTTTCTTACAAATACTTTGAAATAACAGACATTAGGTTTTAGCCATACCATAATTCCTAAGGTGTTTTCTCTAAATCTTTCTTCAACTGAACTTGGTTCAATGTACAAATTTTTGTGTTAATTGCTTCCTTCCAGTATTTGATTACAAAATTTATCTCTATCATCGATGTCCTTATACAATCCATAATGGATCAATTTCTTCTTTCTACTATGTCATTCTGCTAAGGTGTGACAGGTGTTGAAACTTTTCTTCTGGTTCCTCTTTCATTGTAGAATTCATTGAATTCACCTCCTCTATCTGATCTTAGGCATTTCAATTTCTTTCCTATTTATTTCTCTACTCTAGCCAAATACCACTTAAATTTTTGAAATGCTTCAAATTTATCTTTCAAGTAAATTACTTTCATCATTCTAGAATAATCATCAATGAATAAAATAAAGTACTTGTCTCCACAGTAGATTTATAGGCCAATAGTTCCATAAAGGTTTGCATGAACCAACTCTAGAACTTCTTCAAAATGATAATTCTTGTTTTTGAAGCTTGTCTTTACCATCTTCCCAATTTGAAAATTCTTGCACATGCCCATGTCAGGTTACTTGAGGCTTGGAATGCCTCTCACTCTTTTGTTCTTTCTTATGTTGACCAGGTTACCAAAATTCACATGACACAACATTTTATGCCATAACCAACTTTCTTCTACTTGAGCTAGAAAACATGAACTTTCGATTAGATCAAAGATAGAATAGATTACCTTTTTTTTATTGTCAGTCCCAACCAAATTTCATTTCCCATCAAATAGCTTGGCCTTACCATTCATATATTCTACCTTCAATCCAATGTTGTTCAACTGTGCCATACTAAGTAGATTATGTTTCAGTCCTTTAAGCCAATAAGCATTATCACATTTGAGTTCATTGGTCAATGCAATGCATCCTTTTCTTTTTACATAACAAGGTTCATTAATGCCAATCTAACACTACCACCATCATAGTGTACCAAGTTCTTAAACTTTGATTTATCACCAGTCATGTGGTGAGAACAACTACCATCTATGATCCATGTGTCATTTTTGCTAATATGATAAATGAAGGCCATCTTATCATTCTCATCATCTGATTCATCTTTAATAGCAATGTAAACCATTTCATCATCATCACTAGTGTCAGAATCTTTAGCCATGTAATCGGATTTATTACCTTTATCTTTTTTCTCTTTGTAGCTTTTGAAATCTTTCTTACCTTTCTACTTGTTATACTTCTTTTATTCTTTGTCTTCTTTTTTTGGACACCTTATAGAAATGTGACCAACTTCTTCACAAGAAAAATAGATTAGAGGTATTTTACCTTTGCACTTTCCTTTTCCTTTAGGAAATCTTCTTGCTAGTACTACTTCAATGGTTTCAAGATCATCATCAAAATCTTCTTCATCTTCACTATCAGAATGCATGCTTTTTGATTTTCTACTTTTCTTTTTGAGTGATAGTTTAGTTTGAAAAATAGACTCAATGTTACCAGAGTTGGGAACATAGTTATCAAAGTTTACTAACTTTAAGGTTTTCAACCTTTCCACTAGTGCATTCAAAGTTATATCATTTTTGGGATCACATCTCATCTCTTGAATTATTTAAACTCTAATTACATAAATAGGAAGAAGAGTTCTGAGTACCTTGCCTACCACTATCACATCATCTATCTTTCCTCCTGAGGATCTAATTGCACTCACACTAGCTTTGATTGATTCATTGTATTTTGCAATTTTCCCATCTTCTCTCTTCTTTATTTGATCAAATTGACCTCTTAAGCTTTCTACCTTAGTTCTCCTCACATTGTCATCTCCTCCATAGATACCTTTTAGCTTCATCCACATTTAATGAGCAGTAGGACAATCTTTAACTTCATCAAATTCAGCATAGTTGAGAGTAGAGGCAATGTCAATCATCATTATGTTGTGATTCTTCTTTTATGTAATTTTTTCCACAGTCAAAGTTCTAGTAGGTACCACATACTTGTTGTCTAGGTATTTTAGGCCTGAGTCTCCAATCATTGTCGAATGCAGCCTCATGAGTTCCTATCATGCTTTGAAGTTATCTGTGTTCAACTTAGGAATTTCCCTTATGTAAGACATCTTGATCTTTGGCTTAGGTCCTTGAAAGCTTATCTTCAAGCACCAAATTCTCTTATATGAATTGTTAGAAATATAAGAGAAGTAACTGAGAGGGGAGGGGTGAATAAATTGCCACAAAAACAAAATCCAAGTCCTTTATGATGGAAATAATAAAAAATAAAACTTTTTTGAAATTGTTGTAACTTGGTTAGCACAGAATCACTCAGTTAACACAGTATAGCTCGATTTACAGTAAAAATTGTTGTTACTCGGTAATCACTCAGTTAATATTGAAAATGTAGAAACTTAGGATATTAAGTGTGATTAACCTTAATTAACTTAGTTGTGGAAACATAAAGCAAATAACATGAACACATGAGACACCAAGACTTAACATGGAAACCCAATTTGGGAAAACCACTAATTGCAACTAGTTATTGTTTTCACTCTTCTGTAGTGAGCCCTGTTAGGAGCCAACCTTGTTAAAGGTTACAAAACACATTGTTAGGTGTGACCCTATTATAGGATTTAGATCACCCTATTAGGAGTGGCCTTGTTAGAGGTCTTCAGACACTTCAATTTAGAAATGTCACATTGTTCGAGGATTTGGAAAAGAGTTGTTAAGCTATCTTTGTTAGGAGATTTGATTAACTACTCCAATTATTAAAGAGTAACAATGACTTGACCTGATTATTGATGCAACTATCTTTGTTGATTTCAGATCTCTGTCCTAGCTTGATTACTTCATCATCCTTAATCAAAATGTTCTTTGCAGCTCGGTTAACTTAGATACTCTTTTATCCTTCCAATTCACTTCCTATATTCATCTTCTTCTCTTCCATGCATCACACTCTTCAATCCTCAACTTGACCTTATACTTATATGAATTACCTTGTCAAGTCGACTTGAACATACTTAAAATAAATCAATAATCAACCCTTGAGTTAGCTAGAGCAAACAAATTGATCCAAAAGACTCAATATGCTATAACCAAAAAAACCTTTGTTAATCAACCCAACTCGATCAACACTAACTCATAAAAGACTTTCCTTTGGTAACTGGGTGAGCTTGGTTAACACTAGTTCCATGCCAACTTTCCTTTGTTAACTAAGTGAGCTCGGTTAACAATGGATCTTGCCAACTTATCTTTGGTAACCGAGTGAGCTCGATTAACACTGGTTCCATGCCAACTTTCTTTTGTTAACAGAGTGAGCTCGGTTAACACTGGATTTCCTTTGATACCCAAGTGAGCTCGGTAGATACTAACTCTAAACTTGGTTGACACTAAAATGCTCGGCATACACTGGAAACTTTCTGCATCGCCTGAGTGAGATCGACAGAGACTGACTGCTTGGTAAAGAATTGACATTTTGTGTAACATCAAAGATAATATACAATTGGACAATTATTTTCAATAGATGGAACAAGACTCGTTTAATTTTTCCAAGAAACTCCCACAATTCCAACACGATAATCTTATTCATGCTCCTACTATTGTTCTTCTCCACGAGTCCTTACAGCTTCGTGACCATACTTTACAGCTTTCATTTCCCAGGAGTCAAACCCAGGCATAGCTTATTACGACCTTCTTCTCACCCTTAACTCCAGCTCGGGGTTTGAAGCGACCATATAGTTTCCCTAACATGGGTTGTTCCAGATCGGTGAGACCTCGCAAGGGACCTTTTTGCCAGTGACACTCCTCTCGTAGCACTTAGCTTCATCACAGGGCTTCTAGTAGCTGCACAAATCAGTCACTGTTGAACTTTTTCCCTGTGACGACGGATGCCTAATCTTTTTCGTGATGTTTCCTGCTTTCTTCTTCTTTTTTTGTGCTTGTTCTTTTTTGGACACCGTTTGGTGCTCTGTTTGTCTGCTTTTTCCTTGTTGTAAACTTCCAGTCCCATATACCCATGTTGTGGTCTTTTGTTGGACATTAATAAATTTATCTTATCATATCTTATCTTATCTTCGTACTCAATTAGAATCTTTTCCTTTTAGTATTTGGGATCTTGATCTCATTGGGATTATATCTCCTCCTTCACAAGGCCATACTTACATTTTAACTGTTATGGATTACTTTAATAGATGCGTTGAAGTTGTTCCTCTCTGATCTATGACATAAGAGGTTATCTGTGAATTCATTCTTCAAAATATCATTTCTCGATTTAGTGTTCATTCTACTATTATTTCTAACAATAAAACCTCATTTAAAACATAAGGAAGTAAATAAATTCATGGAGAAATATCATATTCATCAACAATTTCCTTGTTATCCTCAATCTAATGGTCAAACTGAAGCATCTAACAACATCATTGAGAAAATCCTATGGAAAATAGTGAATAAGTATAGAAAATATTGGAACACGCAACTCACATATGCTTTATGGGCTTATAGAATAGGAGTTCATACCAATACCGGTACTTCTCCCTATAACTTTGTATATGGTGTAGATGCCATTATGCCCTTGGAACTAGAATTTCTTCTCTTTAAGTCTCTTTCCATGGAATTATTGATAATGAGACCTTTAAAGAACAATATTTATGGGAATTAGAAATGTTGGATGAACAATTAATTAATGCATTAGAACATTTAAGAGCTTATCATAAATCCCTTCAAAAGTGCTATAACAATAAATTAATTGAATGCTTATTTGTTGTGGGTGATCTTATTCTTTACAAAAATAAATAGAATATTAATGCTTTGTCAGATAAAAAAGGGAAAATTCAATTCTAACTAGCACAATCCTTTTGTGGTTATTGAAATCTATTGCTTTGGTGCTTTTGTGGTTCTAACTAGCACAGTCCTTTTGTGGTTACTAAAGGATACTGTTAATATTACGCATCTTATTTGTGACCATGTCTAACCTATTTTCTTTATTGCACTTATGTTTCTCCTAATAGAATGCTCATTATATTTTATCAGTGTGTAATATTTAGAATCCCAAAATATTATGTTAAAAATATTTGCATTTTCCCAGTTATTGTTATGCAATTAAAGTTACAAACATTAATCATGGAAACAATAGTTTCTTTTATATATCATCAAAAGTTGGTACACATGGAAGGAATTATACAAAATATGCCTTTATATATATCATTTGTCTATCAGTCTATCTCAACGCTCCATTGGATGATGGCTCCCTAATCTCTCTCATCCATGGTACAAGGAAGATGGTCTCCAAGATGTATTGTTGTAAGTAGGGCTCCTGATCGAGCTACACTCCATCATGCGCTCTCATATCACTCATAACTCGATCTCTAGCTCTACTATGTGACGTTAGAGTCTCCTCATTCTCTTGTCTTAGTCTCAGATCTAGAGCAATAAATGCAAAGACATCAGCATGTTTGTTTGGATCTCTCTATCCTTTGGCCTCATGACAGTGAGTGGAAGGTGCTATCAAAGCTATAGTTAGGTCCATCAAGACCTCACTCAAAAATCTCCTCCACTCTAACTGTGTCCCTCCAATCATAGAATCTTGTCTGTATTCTTCTTTCTTTCTTTCTTTTAGTCAATTTCTAATCTACAACATCACAACCCTACCTGACATCCCCTAGAGTCACTCTGTCTCTCACTTTGATGTTGATGGTAGGGGCATGGATCGACTCATCTCTCCATGTTCTTGTTGACTAGGTTGTCGGAGTCTAGTGCCACTCTAAAATCACAAGTATCATGATCACAATGGTATGGCATGCACAATGAAAGCAAGCTCATCATCCATTGCATGATCTCATGGGGGCATCTCTTCTTCTCTCTCTTCTACTCTCTCCTCTCTTGCAATCTCCTCTACTAGTGAACCATGTCTCTCATCTTCTCTCTCATCAAGATGTAGTATCTCCTCATACTCCATCTTTGGTGGTGGTTGATCCTTATCCTCCATCTCCTAATCCTCTCTCATGGCCCCATCATTATCTTTGAAGGCTCCTCTCTGATATCTAAAGAACAAACCCAAATCTCCTATAGGGTAGCCTGGTGAGAAGATGAGTCTCACTCCCTCTATGATCGAGTACTAGATATACTCCTCTGTACAACCATCATATACGCTTGTTGTGGTAGGAACACCCTCTCCATCATCTGAATCACTAGAGGTGATGTCAGCTACTATAGGTCAATGTATGGCTCTGGCTCTCTGAATATATCTATGTGGGTGTACATATTGTGGCACTAATCTTGGTATCTCCTGTAGTAAGCCAAATTGTCTCACTACAACATGATCACATGACTCTATGAAAACCTCATCTGGTGTGCAATACCAAGCCACTTTGCCACCCAGAGGTATGGTTTCCACACTATCTCATCACTACACATTTGATCAAATCTAACTTTCTAGTACGATAAGTCTCTGAACTACCACAAATCAGTAAGGGGATATGCATACATTCTCGAAAGGCTCAGGTCTAGTGCCACAAGAACTCTTGCTGGCCTACTGCATGTAAAGTGCTCAAACAACCACACCTATAAGAGTGTACATACTCTCAGACTATGTCTTTGATACCTAATGAGTCTACTTAGTTATGAATACAGAGTTGCCAGCATATTCCTATCTCATGCAAATATTAACTGATCTATCTCCATTGTTCGTACCATGTGTAAAAGGTGATAAGGCAAATGTCCCCTTACCATTACAGGTTGTGATGCAACTTAGTACACAACATATCCATCATCTCACTAAAGGAGTACTACCTTGGATAATATCATGAAGACCTATCTAATCTGCTCTTGATCTCATCAATAATCTCTAACCAATGCAATACATGACATCCTCAAATATATGCTTGACATTCCTCCCAAAACGAAGCCTCATTGGAAGCCCTATGATCAAAAGGTGGAGCATGTGATAGACATCCTCTATTGTGATAGTGATCTCCCTAGTTAGAAGATGGAACGAACATGTATCCTCATCCTCCCTATCTATCAAGGCTAAGATCGTGCCTCAGCAGAATATCAAGTATGCAATTTGGCCTGCTATAAAATATTGAGTATTAATATTTTTTTACTAAACTTTCATCAATATTATTTAAAATAATGAATAAAAATCTAATCTATAAATCAATTTGACAAAGATTAACTAAAATATAAATTATTTAATATATTTAAATATATTTTTTTCATAAAATACTAGAAATGTCAAATACTAACAAACTTCTTAAACATAAGATTTATATATTAACTTTGAAAATGAAATTAGACTTATAAAATATATTTTTAAAAAAAATATAAAATGAATGTGAGTACAAGAATTTGAAACTTGATAATATAACTATCATACTTAAATAATCTTTTTATAATCACAATTATTATCATATACTTTACATCTATAATGAATAAAGTGAAGACGTCGTGTTGCTTACTCATCCAAGTTACAACACCACTATAGGTTACCATGGAAGTCAAATTGTTAAGGTTTTTGAATCAGGTGTGGAATTTGACCTGATATAAAATCTTGAGTTTTGATATTTTTTACTAAACTTTCATCAATATTATTTATAATAATGAATAAAAATCTAATCTATAAATTAATTTGACAAAGATTAACTAAAATATATATTATTTAATATATTTAAACAATTTTTAAAAAATTGTCTTCATAAAATACTAGAAATGTCAAATACTAACAAACTCCTTAAAAATAAGATTTATATATTAACTTTGGGAAATAAAATTAGACTTATAAAATATATTTTAAAAATCATATAAAAAGAATGTGAGTACAAGAATTCAAAACTTTACAATATAACTATCATACTTTAATAATCTTTTTATAATCAAAATTGTTATCATATACTTTACATCTATAATGAATAAAGTGAACACATCATGTTGCTTACTCATCCAAATTATCACACCACTAAAGGTTGCCATGGAGGTCAAATTGTTAAGGTTTTTGAATCATACATGAGAAATAGATTCTGGACAAAAAACATAGTTGCACCATGACCTTATGATCATGTGTGAAGGTGGTGGGAATAGGAAGGTTAAGGGAACAACAACTGACATTGATAAAATATCGAGGCAATGAAGTTAATATCTACTTGTGTCTAGAGTAAAATAGTAGAGCCCCACCTCTTTCAGCAACTGAATGTTTTCCATGCCCATGTTCTGCAGGCTATCTTGTATGAATTGCATTGCATTTGACATTTGATGCTCCCAAAGAGACACCAACTCCTGCATAACACATCAAATTGAGCATCAATATCATTCTAGGAGTCAGTCTGATCATTTTGGTCGGGGTCGACATCCCCCTCATCAAGGTTAACATCCCCTAATTCAAGGTCATGGTCAACCTCCCCTGATTCAGGGTCAACATGCCTCATTAGGATTGACCTCCCCTAAATCAGGGCCGATCTACCTCATCAGGGTCACCTGGCCAGTAAAAAATGCAAATCAAACTCACCTCAAAAAACTCAAAATATGCATCAAATACTCAAAAAATACTCTCCATTAGCACTCACCTAAGACATGCTTGAGGTAATGATTCTATTTTTGTTGATGTGGATAAATTTTCCATGATGGCTCATTTCATACCTTGTAGGAAGACATTAGATGCAATGCATGTAGCTAACTTATTTTTCAAGAAAATTGTGAGGTTACATGGGATACCAAAGAGTATTATTTCAAATAAGGATAAGAAATTTGTTGGATATTTCTAGAAGACACTTTGAAAGAGGATAAATATTGATTTGAAGTTTATTTCTTCATTTCATCTACGAAGTGATGGGCAAACAAAGGTTGTGAACAGAAGTTTGGGTAACTTATTGAGATGCTTTGTTGGAGACAAACCAAGTGAATGGGATGTTGTATTGGCTCAAGCAGAGTTTTCTTATAACAATTATGTGAATAGGATTGCAAGGAATTTTGCAATGGGTGATGGGGTTATCATTCATTTGAAGAAGAAAAAATTTCTTGTTGGAACATATAGCAAGATGAAGATGAAGAAAATTGGGCCTTGTAGAGTCTTAAGGAAGTTTGACAGTAGTGATGCATTTGAAGTTAAGTTACCTAATGACATAAATATTTCACCAACATTCAACATTTCTAATTCATATGAGTATCATGAGCCTAATGATGATTAAGGTATAAAGGAAGATTATCCTAAGAAGTCGATTGATAAGATTGAGATGAATTTGTATAGCAGAATTGGAAAGAGTACCTAATAGAGGAAAGGATTATTTGGAATAATTAATTCAATAGAAGAGTAAACCAACTGAAGACAATTATTGGATTTCTCAATCTGAGTTTTTTTTGTTTCACTCAAGTTGTGCAAGGATTCTAATGTAGACCTTAAGTTGTCAAATAAATGGAAGAGCATCTTGGGTTCTTGGCAATCTTGCAACATTTTGTTATGTTTTGTTTAAGTTCTAGATTTCTTGCCTATTTTTATGTGTGTGATTCTTCAATCATACATTTCAGCATGCAAGATGTTGGCTTCTTAAAGAGGACCTATCTTGGAACATTGTCTTATGATCGTGCATCTTACGGTTTTGCATCCTTCAAGTTCTAAATCATTGATCCTCGAGTAGCATGTTTTTCATTGGCACCTTGAGAGATATGTGGAATTTCAATGGTCCAATTATTATCCTTGCGCATGGATTCATAACTCTAGGTAGGGATTCTTAGAACATGTGTGGAGCTATATCTTGACTATCACATCCTTATATGCTTAGTCATTTGATCACTCATCTTATCTTTGGGGGTCACACCCATTTGTGTAACACATTTCCTAATTATTGGAAAATGTGATTCTTTTGAGTTAGACATGCACATCACAATGACTATATATGTAATATTCTTGATGTATCAACTAGGTAGAACATGATAAAGAAGATCTAGAGGTTAAGCTTTTGAACATTTTGTGATTACACAGTGGGTCAAGACTGTAATTGAAGGTTGCAATCAAGTGGGCATGTTGTCTGACATGTTTTAAAGGCAAATTGTCATTAGATTTGCATGTAATCGATTGAATCTGTTGTTTCCTCTTATTCTTGTGTTGTTGCTTACCTGTGTTTCTCTCTCTATTTGGTTGGACATCTCCTTTCTTGTCTACGTCATTTATATAGATCATGAGCCAACCCTATAACCTTCACGGGAGTCAAGTCGTTAAATAAGCTTTGGTCAGACTATATTGAGAGGTGTGTCTTAGTGCTTCCATCCCGTGCAGATTTGGCTCGCATGGCATTAAATCACCAATGTTGAAATAACTCAGACATAACAATCCTGGCCGGCCAGGAATGGCTTTCGGCTAGCTTCCCCTCTCATCATCTCCCGCCTCCACTTCCTCGAGCATCAACTTCCGTCTTCAGGGCTAATACTGACAAATCTGTTTTTGAGGAAAAGATGGTCAGTTCAATTGACAGGTATTACTCGAGAGAGCAACCTACCTTGTGCAGATTTTTCATCTAGCTTTTACAACTCAGATCAAAATACAACTTGACACTGGCAAAGAGTTATATAGTGTAGCCTTCCATATTTTTTATTGGTAAGAGGTTTTATTGGTGGAACCTTACATGTTATACAAAGTTGCACCAAGCATTCTATGAGCAAGGTATACAATATGTTGATAGCTATAAATATGACTACCAATAAAGATGGTTAGTTCATTGAATAGGTAGTACTTGAGAAAGCAACCTTCCTTGTGCAGAATTTTCATTTAGCTTCTACAACTTGGATGAGAACTCAGCTTGAACCTAGCAAAGAATTAATATAGTGGAACCTTACATTTTAGACAAAGTAGTGACAAGCATTTTGTGAACAAGGTATACAATATGATAATTATAGCTACAAACATGGACACCAACTTGGGAGCAAGTTAAAAGAATGAAGGTAGAATTACATAACTAAACAAAAAGAGTTAGGTATCTTGAATCCCAAATTCAAGTAGTTTCATTTGTTAAAGTCTGCAAGGAAAATAGAAATGCATGTGTCATGTCTCCAAATTTTAATGTATTAATTTAATTTAATTAATTAACTAACTAGTCCCAGAATTTAAATAATATAACAAAAGGACCTTTAATTAGTTACTTTCATTAATTAATATGGGGTCCAAATTAATAATATTTGTATTTGTGGTTCTAATTAATTTAGTATATCTCAAACCCATTTTTATTTTAATTGTTTCCATAGGTGTTGTCGTCGACTATCTTTATAAACCCTCAGGAAGTTTTTTCAAAGGGTATTTAAGCACAGCATATAGGTAATAGTTGGCATGCAATTTGGATTATTCGTTTGTATTGAGGATTCCTATTGGAGTTCAGTATTGTTCGTCATTTCGGAAGTGAAAAATCTTTCCTACTTAGCTTTCTTCAGTTTCAGTGGGATTCAGCCCTCACCCTATTTCGTCTATGTATTACTTTGATTCGGATCTTGCACATCAAGAACACCATTTTGGTCTGTAACATATATATCTATATGATTATCTCAATATATTATGGTGTCTCTTTCAAGTTGTTAATTTGTTTTAGAGGAGTGAGCATTGGTAAATCTAAAGAACAAACCGCACTGCCCCCTGCAAGGATCGTAAAGCCTTCCTCGACACATTCACCTCCATCATTGTACAACCTCCTCTCCCTCTCCTTGAATGCATCACCTCCACCACCATACAACCTCATCTTCCCCCTCACCATACAACCTATTTGCTACATTTGTGCGGGCCTCCAGACACAACCATATGGCCTCTCTGTTATAACCATACGGACCTCCCAGACACAACCGTACGGCCTCTCTACTACAACCATATGGCCTCTCAGACAACCATACATCTTAGTCAGTCCTCCCCCTTGATTGTACGCTGCCTTTGGGTTAAGACCCCCTTCAGACCGGATTCCCCTTTGGATCAAGGTCCCCTTCGAGTCAAGATTCCCTTCGGAGCAAGTTCCCATCTGGATCAATTTTCCCTTCGCACCAAGTTCCCCTTCGGATCAATTTCCCTTCGGACCGAGATCCCCTTCGGATTGAGGCTCCTTCGGATTGAGATTGCTTCCAGACAAAGATCCCTTTCGAGTTGAGATTACCTCCACACAGAGATCTCCCTTGGGCTAATATTGCATTCAATTCGAGATCACCTTCGAAACATTACAGTGGTATCAGAGCAATTGCCTTCAAGTTGAGATTCCCTTCAAGAAGTCATTTCCTTCGAACCGAGATCACCTTCGTCGTCTTCGAGTTGAGATTTCATTGAGCAGTAATTGCCTTTGGACAGAGATCCCCTTCGATCCAAGATTGCCTTTGGGCTGAGTTCGCCTGCAAGCCAAGTTCACCTTCGGGACATTACAAACATGGCCAACAACTTGGGAGCAAGTTAAAAGAATGGAGGTAGAACTACATAACTAAATAGAAAGAGTTAGGTATCTTGAATCCCAAATTCAAGCAATTTCTTTTGTTAAAATCTGCAAAGAAATTATAAATGCATGTTGGCACATAAGATCAAAATATTAAAGTGACAATTGATAGCAACACGGAAAATAATGGTTTTCTGAATTCAATGCACCAGTTGACTACAACTGCAGCAATAAAGGAGCAAGACAAATGCCACTGTCCACGATTTAAACCCTTATGGTGAAACTTTTCAATTCTCAACTATTGTGCATGATGGGGCTTATAGAAAAGTTGCTATGCTTAACCCTTTCACAAAGTGTGGCTCCTTTTCACAGTTTTTGTTATTCTTTTACCATGGGTGGGCAAAAAGTGTCAAGTGACTCACAGATGAAGATTTTGGATGGGATTTTAGCCTAAATTTGGGCCCTTGCTCTAAAACAGTGATTCTTCACAAACATTTTTAGAAGTTAGTGAGAAGAAGAAAACTAAAGATCGTCCTGTCACGATTGGTGCTTTTGAGGGCAAAAATCTTTTAACTTAAGAGAAAGCTCTATGTGGAAAGAAGGGGAGCTCCATGTGGATGTTAAAAGCAGCATAGAAGATTCCACTCCTAGTACTAGACAATGCAATTATAAAGGAAGCTGTGTATTACTCAAAATTGGCTATGATATGTAATTTCAACAATCTTTGGCTTAATCTTCCTGAATTACATCAAGGGATAACTAATTCTTGGAAACCCACCCTTGTTGAACCTCTTGTGATTTATCAATGATTCCATGGTATCTTCATTATAATTTTTTAACCTGTAGCAGATAGAAACTGTGTTTTGGCAAAGAGTTCATAAGCTTGGGAAAGAAAGGAACAAATAAATATGTGTAGAATTAAGTAGAAATTCAGAGATCAATTCCATTTGCATCATCAACAAATGAATAAAGATTATCCAATTTGAACGTTGCAGAAACCAATAATAAAGGTTAAGAAATGAATTTCATAGTGAACTTGAGTGTCATAAAATCCATGAAGAATGGGAGACAAAAATCTGCAGAAGTCTCCTAAATTCTTCAAATAGGATGCAAAAAAATTTCCAATGATCACATGACAGCCATTTATAAACCCAAAACAATTAGCTTCTTATTTGAAATATGATTCAAATTAATTAAATTTCTTTTAGAATAAAAAAATTTTATGCTTTACAATGTATACCCTTTTCAAAAGTCACTTCATATATATATATATATATATATATATATATATATATATATATATATATATATATATATATATATATATATATATATATATATATATATAATGCAATAGAATGACATTTTGATCTATCTTTTCTAAAAGGACTTAAAACACATGATAAAAAAAAATTAACAATACTTGGTTGAAATCAAACTCTAGTACCGAGTGTTACAATCCCTCAACAAAACATTTCACTATTGTCCCAAATTGGGAAAGAATATCTAATCTGCTCTTACCCATTTGGCTTTTCCTTCTTCCTTGGAGAGCATTGGTAACTTCCTATTAAGTATACTGACTGGCTGTGGTATTTGTGGCTATTCCCTTGACTCGACCAAGGGATAGTGCAAGAGTGAAAGAAATAACTATGTGAAAGGTGATTTTCCTATGCATTTGAGTGGGGTAACAACCTCACAGATTGAGGTTTTAGTTGTTTTAGTGCTTCTAACTAGGAAGTATAAAGACGACACAAAATAGAGAATGAAAGGAGAAAGGAGCAATCTTAGATGGAATGAATGCAGAGAAGCAGAAAACCATAATGGTTACTCAAGAAAGAATGTAAAGATACTTGTAGAATTAAGTACAAAGACAACACAAAATAGAAAATGAAAGGGAGAAAGGAGCAATCCTAGATGGAATGGATGCAGAGATGCAGAGAAACATAATGGTTACTCAAGAAAGACTAAAGATACGTGTGGAATTAAGTACAAATTCAGAGATCAATTCTCATCTACATCCTCAACAAATGGATAAGAAATGAATTTCATATTGAACTCAACAGCATCACAAAATTCATGACAAATTCTTCAGAAAGGACAAAATGTTTTTCCTGCTTGTTTCAATACAAAGCCTTAAAGATTGCAAAAAGCATCATAATAATCACATGACAGCCCTTTATAAAGCTAGAACAATTTTCTTCTGGTTGGTAAGAGAATTAGGAAAAATAAAATTCAAAATAATAAAATTTCTTTTTAAAATAAAGAAATTTTATGCATTACAATATACATACTTTTCAAAAGTCACTTTGTATATATCAAAATGTAATAAAATGGCATTTTGATCTACCTTATCTGAAAGGACTTAAAAGATGTGATAAAAATATTTTAACACCTAGTTGAAATCAACCCAATCTTCGCAGGGTCATAACTTTCTACTCACTGGTCAAACTTTGAAATTGTTACTCTACAAAAAATTAAGGCTTCTTTGCAGCCAAACAATTTAAATTATCACCTCTCTTCTTCTCAACCTCTCCGACTCAAGCCTTCATCATATGTTGTTTTGCAACCATGCCAGCTTACAAGATTACATTTTTTCTCCATCATGATCACTTCATCTCTCGTCATAAGAACCATAGTTACACCACCTTGGGGGATGGGGGGACGGCAGAACAGGGGGACAAGTTTCCAAGATAGGGGGATAGAGGGGCCTTCATTTGGGGATGGTGGAGGGACAGCAAGGGGATGGTGGGGGGACGGCGGGGGGACGGTGGCAGGGGACAGGAGGGGTGTGTATTGTTCTTCATTTTTCACACATGTTCAGATGAAAGTAAAATACATGCTTACTACTTTCCAATAATTTTTAGAAAATGCATCAAAGAAAAGTATTGTTATTCATTTTGAAATAACATACAATGTCCGTATGATGGAACAAATCATGATGGAAATAAAATGCTGAAAGTAAATTTCTCCCACACATCTGACTGTGAGAGTAGTCTCTACGTACTGATATACATCTATATTATACTGAAATCAGTAACATAAAGAGGAGAAAAGGGAGAAAAAGGTCATGGCCACCAGTCATTGCCTGTAATGACTGGTGAAGTGGCATCCATCTGCATCCACCATCTTGCTATCCCAGATCTCGCCCTTTCTGTGCTTCCAATCCCTGCGTCCACAAAAGAGAAAGGATTAGATCCAATGGATCTAAGCAATGTTGATAGCTCACTTCATCTCACTTTCATCATCTTACATGCTATTCATCTCAGTAAAATACAGACATACATCAGCAGATAGAGAGGAAAAGCATTATAGGTGGGATTGGTTGCATATAAATAATAGCAAAGGAAACATTAAAGGGACGAACTGTCAAGGTTTTGAAACCTTTTGTTTTGCTCATACAGCAAGAATGAAAGCCACAGTAAGAAGTTTTAGACACAGCAAAAAGATAAACATTTTTAGCCAATAGAAAGAGTGCATGCTACAGATTCAAAGGACAAGTATTTCAGAATTACAACAGATGTAGTGGCGACATCCAAAAGTCATAATCTCCAGGTGTCTAAACAAGTAGAGGTGGAGTTTATAAAAAAAAGAATTTGTGACGTCTAAGGTGGCAGAAACCCTCTGAAATCAAATCATGACACCCAAACAAATGATCATAAATAGCCTATTATTGAAGGTATTTGGCAAAGCCATTGTACAGATTCAAACAAGTTCCCACTGGTTCTTATATTTCTTATTTCTCTATGACTAGAAAGTTTAGTCACATAGAAAAACAATGAGAAAGTGTTGCTCTTGATTTGCAGAGTTATTCTAATATTACATTATCAGAAATGTTATTCTAATATTACACTATCAGAAATGGAGGGCCTATGAGAAAAAGGGGCATGAGAACAATATAAAAGTTCAGAGATTAAAGAATATCAGCATTGGAATAAATGTCTAAGACTATCTTACAAAATTTACAAGCTAGATTTATAAAGGCAAAAGAGGGACAAATGATAAGGAAGATTGTGATTTACCAGCAACATGTTATGGCATCAAAAGTACAAACTCAAGTAACTCTACCTCTCAGCAAAAGCATAAGAAAAGGTCAGAAAAGTGACGTTCAAGATTCACTTATAGCATAGCAATAGCAGAGATAAAGTTATTTTATTTACTAGCACTAGTATCATTATAATTATCTCAAGAAACTTCAGGACTGTAGCAAAAATAAATTTCACATGCTCAAATTTGCAATCAAATGAAAAGATAAATATGGCGCCTTGATGCATCTTCCAGTTAAAACCCAAATGAGAAAATTTGGTATACTTCCAACAGTAACCAATGAAAGTATGTCAGCAGTAGCAGATGTATAACTCAGTCATATCTATGAGGTGCATTACTCGAATACTAAGAACTCAGCAAAGAGCCAAAAAGAATTCACAGTTATTGCTCTAATTTCAACATTAAAAAAAACCTCCATTTTAATTTGGTAAATGATTTCTAAAGAAAAACCATAGATCTGGGGTGGTTTTTCTTTAATATTTTTCTAATTCTAAAACCCACATGGCTAGCAAGCTCACGAATGAAGCACAGAAAGAGCAAATTGACAAATATATTTTTTTTTAAACAATGGCTAAAACAACCAGTCAGCCTTATGTTGAACCATGATCTGAAGAGAAGTAACAAGGAAAATGGAGAATATATTGTTACTTACAGTAGAGAAAAACAAGAACCACGTCTTTTCTGTAGAAGAAAATGCCATTTTTCAATTGGCTCTCAGAGTTCGTCACTCATAACAGCATGGAGAACAAATCAAATCAAATGGTAGACACCAGTCGGCTTGCTTTAAAAGCCATACGTTTTCAACCATAAGTCTCAAAAAAACTCTATGGCGTCCAAGAAGATGACTACCTAACACCAATCGACAGCCAAAGAATTCATATTCTTTCATGCCAACGCTCACAAAGATGCCATAATGGAGATCAACAAGGAGCAGGGCAAAGAAAAATGGAGTCTTCAGCAACAAAAAGAAAATCGTTGGGTTAGTTTTGGACGGCTAGGGTTTCAAAACGACCCTACTCAGTTTATTTTGCTCTTGCTCGGCAATGAAATGACAAATAAGACTTCTTTCTTCCTTTTTAACATTCCCTTAAACTCATTTGATAAGTTTTCAGGTCCGTAGTATGGTGGGGAGTTTTTGTGACTTAAAACATATTTTTACCATTATTACATTACTATTATTGCATTACATGCGCGTTAAAATATTGTTATTCTTTTAAGTTGATAATTTACATTCAACTAAAAGATAATAAAATTTTATTGATTTAAAATAATAATGGTGCCAAATTAGAAGTCAAAAGACTCATTCTTGACTTAATTATATTTATATTTTATTGCATAGAATTATATTTGTAATTATTATTTTATAATTGATATTTTATAATTAAAAGTCAAGAGTTAAGACGAGTTAGAGGAAGAGTTGGTATTTTAAAATGCCAAAGTTCAAGGGACAATTTCAGTTGTTATTTTTAGAGGGATAGTTCTGACTGAAGACCTCAAAGTACATTGTGGAGTGATTTATGACGGTTTTGGGGACTTTTATACACTTTGCTTATGCATGGTTGGTGGAGCTTTAGTTCGGGATATTTTGAACATGTTTTTGGAGTTTTCAAAAGTTCTTAATAATGAGTTAACTCATTATTTCGACCCAGCTTTCCTGTTTTGAGACAGTTGTATTGTTGATATATACTCCTCTTATTTTTGGAGGAAGGGGTTCAGATTTTGAGAGAGGACACTTATGTGATTTGATCCTTAGTGCCTTTTTCTTCATGATTCTGATCCATTATGCAGATGTACTGTTTTGGGGGCCTTTGATGGAAATAAAGTTTTCATTGGAACCAGTTTTGGGAGTTAACAGATTTAGTTGTATGCGTTAAGGTGATTGATATTGTTCAAATTGTGTTTTAATAATAGACCTTTCTGAATGATGTCTTATCTTGTATCTTCTTTATCTAAAATGTTGTTCATAGGTTTGGAATTGTGTTTCCATTATGGATGTATTCGATTGTGATTAAATTCCTTTTGTATATTTTCAAGTTCATGAACCTTCTCTTAAATTATTGATATGAGTTAGCGGATCTTCAAATAAGGTTTCTTGTGATTGTCTTGTCAAAACTTTCGTTGTGTCTCAGGTATAGTAGTGTTTTTGTGTTATCAATCTTGGTGTATCACCTTATTTCTTTGAGTTTTCCGTGTTTTAGGTTGTCTTTTTACCCTTTTCCATCTGAAAGTTTCACCTCTCCATTAGTACAAGTAAGGTATAAGATATATCATACAGGAACCGGCCTAGAAACCGGAGGTTCAACCAAGTTATAAGTTACCTACAACTTTTGGTTGATCCCATGTTTCTCCAAAATTGCTATGAGTTTTAGAACTTAAGGCAAATTTTCAGGGTGCAAATTTTGGAGATAGCGTGTATATATATACATATGGTACTTTAAATGCTAGTTATGAAAAGATGTATTCCAATATATGATATAAAGATGTAAAAAAGTAAATACTTGAACATTGGATTGAATTGGAACATGGAACATTGAACATAAATTGTCGAATCAGCAACTAGTCAACATCAGGATATTCCTCATCCTCGGAAGAGGTAGCGGAATCTGGTGGTGCCGCTAGGGACGGGGGGACATAGTCCCCAAGTCCCCAGTGCGTCCAAGTCTTTGGGACATGGGGCAAAAAGTGGGGTTGTGTCCCCATGTTACTATGATATTAAGAACTTATTTGCAGTTGGCAGATGTAACCAGATTATCTAATACTATCTTAACAGTACCTTAGAATCCTTATTTCTGATCAAACTTGAAATCGCCAAAAAAGTCTGGGAGCTCCAAAAAAATATATTTATTTTGTCTGGCTTGAGAGACAGGAAGTTTTGCGATATCCTATGTGGACTCAACTGGAACAATCTCTCTCATGATATATTTTTTCCCATACTTGCTGTTCTAATATATGATTAAATTTATACAGATATTCTTTGGCTGGTTGCAATAATCATACTTCAGCATTTTAACAAATGGCATGATCATGCAACATATACGGTAATAATTCAGATGATACATTCTTTCTAGTTACATAGTTGCTTGATCATGACAAACTTGAAGCTCATTTCCATCTTCTCAGTATCTGACAAGTATGCAGTTCTCAGTCTTTAGGACACACCAGAACATTCTATTCAAATTAGAACATGATGAAGAATGGATGAAAATGTTAAACTCAAAAGTAACAAAGAGGGCCTGATCTTACATATTCCTTAGCCTACTCTTAATTTTCAAATTTCTATACAAGGACCGCTTTGTTTGACTCATCATGCCGCCCTCATTTTTCACCTGAAACCCTATTTTGGCATTATGCAGGAACACATGTAGCCAAGTATTCATTCTCCAAACTTGAATGCCTGATCTTCCTCCTTGGTTTCAATCACCTCAAAAGCTCTGTATTGTACTCTAGCTGGAGAATTAGAATATCTGCCCCAAATCTAAATTCAAACCTTAACTGCAATCCAAGCATACATTAATAGATTCAATTTGCACATGCATAATAAGAGGGCATTCTATCAAACAGTTGATTTGTCTTATCTGTGCTTTCACATTTTGAATGCTCTGCTCAGAGGCTTCCATTTAGCATTGGCTGGGAGAATGCTGGGAAATGTGGACTGGTCAATTTGGAGACAAGTCAACATACCATTTTATGTGTCTCTTACCATCACTGCATTCACGATAGATTTGGGTTTCACGGAGATAGATTAAATTGTTCATGTGTCGTGTGTGTTTTCATTATTTGTACACGTGTTAACCCAGTGACATGCATTGTCCATGCTCTGATCTAGTGTCCTACATTTCAGCAAACAATTTACATCCCTTGTATCTAACTTCGCATTTTACATAGTTTTCTAACAATTCCCAAGTCTTATCTCCACTTCAGTACTTCACTCATGCTTAAATGGATGTTTATGTTTCACACAATCTGCTCCACAGTCTTTAGATATTTGTCAAACAGTTTGCTCCCTATCATGGCTGTGCTTCCACACAGTTCACATAGTTTGTCTAATTTTCCACATTTTACATACAACAGTGGTCTGAAATTGTATCCACTTTTGAGTATGCTTCAATAAACGTCTCTATGTTGTTCAAAAACTCCTAGTGAGAACAGACAGGTAAGATGTTAGCAAAAGGTTCTTTTGTTTGATTTTACACCCACCAGTTGTGCACTTTCCTAACAGTTTTTGTGCATATCCTGTTAGTGAGTAAGCCATAGCAATTACAGCCATGAAGTTCCATGCAATACTATCTAAAATTATACCTTCGAGAAGGAAGGTTAGATCCAAATGGCACCAAGGATTCAATTTGTGTCATTAAACCAATATCAGGTCTACTGTCATCAATCACAACAAGGACGTCACTTTGCGGGACTTCCACAGCTTCATCTTTAACCCACCCATCATCAGATCATAACAAGCATTATCTAGTGGACTGCTTATTAACTGTCTTAATGTAGATTCTACAAATGTAACATTTGTTACTGGCTGTGAGCTTTCATGTGATATTATGTTCTCAACTGAGCAGGTATGTACTCGCTAAGAAATATGTAGAAGACTCCAGGGGGATCCTTATCCTGTATTCAGACCATTCTGTGGGAGCATATCTCTTTGAGACCTTCTTTCCAAAATATTGTCGGGTTTTGATTCTCAAATTGTGTGCAAGTTCATTTGTTTCCAGACTTGAGAGTTGTTTTGTACATTAACTCTTCATGAGCGGGATTTTCAATTGTATATGCAACTTATAATCCCATGCCAGGATTTTGGGTTAAACATGTGACTTGAATCTCTATCATTTATATACATTACAGGGTTACACAGCTTTTTTTGCACATTTATAAACATTACAAAGCTGCAGCAAATGCCTGGCATCCCCTCAACTTCAACACTGCACAAGATTTTAAGGTTACAATAAGAGGTTTCAAGGTGGTTGTGCAGCTTACAAAGGTGTGGAAAGTCCACAAGTCTACCTCTGGTTAAGTTTGTTGGAAAACATTGCCCAACTTCATGTCTTTCCTCTCCTTGCCATGCTCACATATGTTCCCACAATTTCCTAAGACAATATTCTTGGCAAATATAAAGAAATAGTAACAGTGTAACACCTATTAGAATGTACTAAATGAGAATCCAAATATGGTATAGGACCTCCAATGAGATCTGATTTTCTTTGGATCATTTGGAGTTTCTGATGAAGGGGCATCAAGAGCCTCCTATTGATCAAAAGTCGTCATAATTTGTTATGACTTGGCTTTAGGTTGAATAGGCATTTTTGAGTCTAATAAAGTCTTTGATGGTTCTTTGGGACCACATTGAACCATTTCGGAAAGTTATAGGTCAATAGGGCAAAAAATTGCAAAGTAGCAAAAAATTGTCATATAGCAACAAAACTTTGTCAAGCAACTTTTAGAAGTTGTCATATTGTTGGTTCGGTTAACAAATGGATTAGTTGGTCAGTTGGACAGTTGAAATTGATTGAAAATGTATAAATTTGGATTCCAAAATTGTTTAGGGGGATAGGTGAACATTGCAATGAGAATTTTGAAACATTTTTGGGCAAAAATTACTTGGGTTTTCATGTAACACTCCTGTTCTTCACATTATACGAATTGTTGGATTCATATAAAAATCTGAAACCTATTGGACTTGGTTGTCATATGAATATACTTTGCTCTTTCCTTTGGTTTCATCAAATTTCATCCAGTTGAGATATAGCATTTTTTGTAGATGCAGGTCAAAAGATTGTATTTTTCTGTGCTAACAGTCTGCAAAAATGAATGGTACGAATTTGTACAGACTGACATTTGTCAAAAATCAATTGGAGAAGTTAGGTCTTTGAATTTACTTTCATTTGCAAGTGGTCTCATTGATTTTCATTAAGTTTTGTGGAAGTTATAGAATTTTCTTTCATAACCGGTCAAAACTCTTCCTAGATTTTTCAGTGACCATGTTTAAAATAGTTTGGTCTTGCATTGTTGGGTTCTCATGAAAATTGGTGTGGATGTCTTCTTATCTTTAATTCCATTAAGTTGCAGGCCATTTCATGAATTTTTGATCAAATTTTGAATAACTGTCCTAAGAAGACAGAATGAGAGTTAAGGACAGCATATGGAAGATTTGACAAACCAAGTCCAAAGTGATTGTGTAGTCTTTATGGACCTTGTTTAGATATCGCATAACCAAATTTGTGTTGTATGTATCTGTACCTATCCATAGTGCAGTCTCAAACATACTCGTCATGAGTGAAGAGTTATTTCCATGTATTGAGTTGGATTTTGGAATACAAAGTGGATTGGTCCTAGTTGTCAAGAAGACCACATACTGTTCTCAAACCTATTGAAGGTGTCCTGAGAAAGTGTACTTTCTCAAGATGTTGAGGGGTTCCAGAAATGAAAGGTCTAAAAAATGGTGTTAAGTTTCACCTTGGGAGTGAATGGTGATAGGAAGACCCTAAGTCTGAATTTTATGTTTCTCTGAGCTTCCTCTGCATCCGTTTCCATATTGCATGTAGATTTATAAAAACTGCCAAACTGCATCGTGACTTCTCATCTCTGCAATTTTACAGCTCAATGTCAAACTTTTTGACTACCTATGTAAGTATCACAAACTTGCAAAATTACAATATATACCCACTTTTGCACTCACATTAGTTTTAGCAGAAAAACCTTTGGACTCCCACATTTGTATACATTTGTAACCTTTTCAACCAGACAAACTCCACAACAAATTAGAAGAATCATCTTGATTATTATAATTTACGATACAACATACTACACTCAGTTTTATAAACAACACACCATATTGAAATATTCTATGTTATTGACAACATAAAATTGGATTGCGTAGACAAGAGCATGCTACCATGCCAAACCTGCAACACATGCAATGACCTGTAAACAATAATCTAAGATTGAATCACTTGTGTACTACATCCAGCTGTTACAAACCGCCAAGCACAAGTGAAAAATTAAGAAAGAGAATATCTTCAGTAGAGTTGCGGCGCCTGATGAGTCGGCCAAGGGAGCCTAAGGATATTTATCCTCTACTCTCAAGATTCAAGAAATTTCATTTTGAAAGTGGCTACAAAACACTAATGCAGAAATATCAAAGCAAAATGGATGACACTCCTAAAATTCTAATGCCTCATTTAAATGAAAAAAGGAGGGCCGTAAATTAGCTGCATTCCCACAATAGAAAATGCTATTCAAGTCGAAATTAACTGCATAACTCAAAGCCCCCACTCTTACAACATAACTGCCCTCTTTGAAATGTCAACTTGGAATTCCCATAATGCACTATCAAAAAATAACAAAATCTATAATTGCTAGTTGTCTCAAATTGTAAACGCCCCCTTTAAAGAGAATTTTACCTTCCAAACCATCAAAAAAAATAATGGGATGAGCTACAGGACTGTATAAGAAGGATAAATGGAAAGGGGGCATTAGACATTCAAATAATTTTGACCCCTGCAGTAGGTGCTTCCAACAGACCAAGTATCATGTAATGGCCCTATCCTTCAAATTCTTCTCCCATATGCAATGATGGAATCCAACACCAATTTAAGTTTCTCTTAATCATTCAAGGGTGGTTGATCAACTAATTACACAACATGTTAGCTCAATACCCTTTTAAAGTAATATATGTGGAAAACATTGTAAAAACAATTACCTACACGCAACCCCAATCCATAGGCCACTTTACCTAGTCTCCTCAAAACATTGTTTGTTCAATAAAAATAAACTCTGAGCTTTTCATTTCCCAATTAGTTAGTGGACGTATATTTTAAGGTTGTGGATGCAGATGTCTCAAACGGTCTCTTTGTATGCTGTTGGTTTGCACAAAGCTTTTGTTGATTTTGGGCCCGCTGCAAATGATTTTTAAGTGATCTAAAAATGCCTCATCTCTATCCCACCAAGTCACTAGATGCTAGTACCTTCTCATCCATGAACACCAAAACAATCAAAATCAATGTCATAACTATACAATGTCATAAATGAAGTTGTGCCAATGGATGTATGATGATTGGTGGTGTAGCCATAGTTGCACTCATCACCTATTTATCAGTGATCAATGCATTTATTGCAATAAAACATTCATGGTGCTAAAATACTGAACTTTATTGCCATTTTTATCGTCGATAATAAAACAGTCATAAGTGGATTATTTATCGACCATAGTCACCTAATTAAGATTGTTGGCCAAACAAAAGTGCATTTTTCATTTTGTGAGTTCTAAACTGCTATTTGGGGATCAAATGGCTCCCAAGGTTTTGATAGGTGATGTGGAGAAATCTAGAGCAATTTTTAGTGAATTTGAAGTGGATGTCAGACCTTATAAGTATTGATTTTTTGCATCTTAAAAAATCAAGAAAATGGTATTGTTTTGAAGTGCTACCTCTTGACCCCACTAGGGACATTGCTCTCAAACTCTTGCAAGAGGCACTACCACTTGACCCAACTGGGGGTGTTGCCCCCAAACCCCCCAACTGTGAGTGTGTGCAATACAAGTCATCATCTCTATTGATGTGTAGCTAGATCAAATCCCTTCCAAGGCCGACCTAGTACAACTAATGGCTAATTGGCCTATCAGCCTTAACCATGTTGCTAGAACTTTGCCATATCAATCCTTATTTTGGTCTGGCCCTTTTTGGGTGATTTATGTAACTTGCAATGATGTAATTTGGCAAGACCTATTACATTAGTCAAGACCCATATAAATGTAACTTGTAACTAATAGGTTTGATCAGCTATGTTCCCCGGGGACTCGTACCCCTCAAAAAACCAACGTTTCGGGAATGGGGACATTCCCGTCTCAGGGACTTCATTGGGGACTTGCATCCGTCCCCAATTTTTTAATATGCAAAAAATTTTAAAAATAAATAGCTGTCCCTTGTCGTCCCCATCCTGAAAACTCAGGGGAACATAGGTTTGATGTTATTCTTGGTGCCAAAACTACAAGGCCAACTTGAGGTCTATTAGGAGGTGTTGATTCATATATATGCAAGGCCATTCTTGCATCAATAGTAATTAATTATGCATTGGACATAATATGTAGTGTGCTCAAGGAGATGATGAGAATTTATCATCTATGGTTGGGAAGGCGACAAATCTAATGGATTTCCTGTGATTAACGAGCACTACCATAAAATTAACACAATATCAAAGTCGGTTAGAAATCTGGTAAGAGGCCTATAGATTTCATTTCACTCAATGCTTCACCTTGCATTTTGTCGAATTTCATTAATGAGAGAAATTAGGAAAGAACATTGGTAGAAGACTAACTTATAAAGTGACAAGTATTCTTTATGGTTGAATGATGTTCATGAACTTTGTTTGAGTAAATAATTAATTATTTATTCTATTTACTTAAGCTTAGTTAGTTAAATGCATTTTATTTATTAGTTGTAGTCTAGGAGTTTGTTATAAGTTGTTGACAATACGGGAGTTTTTTCTCTCCTAAGTCATACTTATCCTCTCACTTTGTTTGAGGACTGTCCACCTCATGTGGATGTATGCTTAGTTGTCACACTTATCTCCTAGCGTCTTCTAGCTTGTTCTAGGAGATTCCTTGAGGCCTTTATAAGCAATCTCTCCCTCATTATATTTCACAACAACAAGACATTTAGTATATTGTAAATACTTATTTTCTTGTGTTTGCATATTTTCTCTCTCATGTCCGTTTAGGGTTTTTCCCTTGCTCCACGCTCTTCCTTCCTTGGCTTCCCTTTGATAGGTTTTTACATGCAGGTGATCTTGGGCATCTTCGGAGTTGGATTTCATCAATTCCAACATGGTATCAGAGCCTCCCTACTGCTGCTTCGTTGAAAGATTTTTAAAGCTGTGATTTGAAGTCACAAACCCTAGTTTGTTTGTGCATTTTTCTTCAAATCAGGGGGACAACGATTTTTCGGAGCACTTTGGACCCAAACGGACGCTGCCATTGGATCCAGAAGGCCGTTTGCAGTTAGGATTCAGATAAAACTTTTCACTTTTGGAGACAGAGCTTCGAGAGGCAAAATTTTTTAGTCGAAGATTCCGCCGCCTCCACTGGTGCTTCTGCTCGTCTGCCGCCAGCCCGCGGCTCCGCTCCGTCAGCGTACACGTCTGCACCTACCAGGGAGGATTTTCAGCCCCGTCAGCACCTGTTAGGGTGTGACACGTGGCAAGTCAACCACATGGCACTTTGCCACGTGGCCCCTACCATGTCACTCCTCTGCCACGTGGCACCTTTTTTTGCTCCGATGGGCCGCAAGCCGTCAAATTTAATGACGCTTTCTGCTGACATCAGCATGATGTCAGCGCTGCATCATATGACCCTTGCACCTCTCCAAGGTCATTTTTGACCCACTTGCGATTTTTTGGCCATAACTTGAGCATACGGAGGTATTTTTCCAATCCGAAAGAAGCACCAGAAAGTTGGTTTCGAGACAAAGACATTGGTGCGGGTATTATTAGGTTTTGATGCATTTTTATTGCCCATTTTTTCAGTTGAAGTCCAAGGTTGTGTTTTTGACTCCGGCAAGCTTTTCTTTTGCGTCCCATGTCAATTTTTTGAAAACGTTATATTTTTGGAAAGCTGGTTTTTGTCACCTTTTCAAAAATGTGGTCCTTTTCTTCAATTTTTTGCCCATGCTCTTTCTATCATGTTTTTGGCATTTTTGCTCTATGGTGAATATCTTAGGTGTTTTAGGTCCGAGGATCATTTTCCTGGCATGGTTTCCTTTGTTTTGGGCTGTACTATGTTTTGTTGCAACTTGTTTTCAGTTTTAATCATTGTAGCTATCATTTTGAAGCACTTTTATGTATCACATTAAGATAAAGTGCCACTCTTGCATTCTGGGAGTCATGAACATTGTTTTTGAGTCAGTTGTACGTCCACTATTTTCATAAAGCACCATGGGGGGGATAGTTGTTTGCTATTTTAAGCCTTCTCCCTTTGTCAAGTGAGTGTCCCTTCCACAACATTAGCCCCATGTAGCATCAGTGTGACCGTGTCTTTATAGGTGTTTGTACCTCTTCCTCTCTCGTCGTTCTTGGTTCGTTTGCAGGAGACTTTGGCCCACCTTCTCAATTGTCTGTCATCTCACCCCGTCTGCATTAAGGGCAATGCATCCGTGGTTCGATGGTTCGATAGTGTGAACTATGTATTCAATGGTTGATCCTATATACAAGGCGATTGCAGTGGCTGGCTACCTATGCATTTCGGTGAGATGGATCATCTACCATATAGACATGCTCGGTTCGTGCCTTCTTCCTTGGAGGTTCTTCAGATCAGCAATTTGGCAGATTTGTAGCTTCTTCATGCTTCAGTGATACTCTTCATGATCACTCATCGTTCCTGTTTTAAGGGACATTTCCCTAGTTGGAGGCTTCTTTAGTTCTTCACTAGGTTACCTCTTTTTGGGGGAAGGTTTTTCCCACATGGTTTTCTCTCTTTCCCCATTTTTAGCGATTGCATCTCTTTGCTTTGTACATGGGTACCTAACATGGCCTCGTTGCTGGAACCCTTTCTGCATTTCTGCATTTCTTAGTTTTGTGAGCTTAAGGCATTTCCCTAAGTTGCACTTAAGGAGGGGTGTTAGAGTAAATAATTAATTATTTATTCTATTTACTTAAGCTTACTTAGGTAAATGCATTTTTTTTATTAGTTGTAGTCTAAGAGTTTGTTATAAGTTGTTGACAATACGGGAGTTTGTTCTCTCTTAAGTCATACTTATCCTCTCACTTTGTTCAAGGACTTTCCACCTCACGTGGATTTGTTCGAGAACTTTTCACCTCATGTGGATGTATACTTAGTTGTCACACTTATCTCCTAGCATCTTCTAGCTTGTTCTAGAAGATTCCTTGAGGCCTTTATAAGCGGTCTCTCCCTCATTGTATTTCACAACAAGACATTTAGCATATTGTAAATACATATTTTCTTGTGTTTGCATATTTTCTCTCTCATGTCCGTTTAGGGTTTTTCCCTTGCTCCACGCTCTTCCTTCCTTGGCTTCTCTTTGACAAGTTTTTGCATGCAAGTGATCTTGGGCGTCTTCAAAGTTGGATTTCATCAACTCCAAAAAACTTTTCATGTTGTTATTTATTCATGCAATATAGTTGGGATAGTGAATCATGTAGGATTCAAGCATTGATATTTCTCTTCCAAATAGTCTTGAACTATTATTAATCTTTGTGAAATGTTTTTGGACAAACCAAGAAGCATAAGAGGTTGCCTTCAAGAAAGGAAGATCTTGATAACTACTTGCATTTCTTTGAAGAGGATGAATTAACATTCAAAGAAAGTCTGATAATTCACCAGAGGCAACCTTGTTCGAGGAGGTCAGAAGGTTGACATCCGACTCTGATGGAATCTAACATATCATCAAAAGCAACCTTGGATGAAGAGGTTAGAAGATTGATATGTGCTTTAGAGGGATTCAGTCATTTTAGAAAGTTGATATCAAGTTCAGAGGGAGGTACATTGCCTTAGTAATGTATTATCCTATGGGAGAAGTTTGAGGTGCAAGCCCTCAATAATGCATTCTTCTCTGGAAAAAGTTTGAGGCGAAAGACCTCGTTCCACCTTCTACAAGTAGATATGGTGGATCCACCCTCTGGGAGTAGGCATGGTGGAAATACATTCTTCTCTAGGAGAAGTTTGAGGTGAAAGACCTCGTTCCACCCTTCACGAGTAGGTATGGTGGATCCACCCTTTGTGAATAAGCATGGTAGAGATGCATTCTTCTCTGGGAGAAGCCTGAAATGAAAGCTCTCGTTCCACCCTCTATGAGTAAGCATTGTGTCTGAGATAAAAGCTCTCACTCCACCCTCTATGAGTGGGCATGGTGGATGTCATGGAAGAAATTCCATGATGTAGCACTTTTTTTAATTCGCCCTCTAGAAGGAGCCATGCTAAACGACATCACATTTCCATGATGAGCATTTGTGCTTCCATTCATGTAAGTAGCCATGGTATATCCACCCTCTGGAAGTAGCCATGGTGGTTGTGTTAACTTGCATTTTCATGGGAGTAGCTCTGATGGTTGTCACTACATAACTTGAATGTTGAGAAGGAATCCTCCGTAGCTATGAGGGAGCATTGGTGTGTAGCTAAGTTGGATCCCTTCTAGGGCCATAGGGCCAACCAAGTACACCTAATGGCTAATTATCCTTTCGGCCTTAGCCATGTTGTTAATAAATCTTGCCCTTATTAATGCTTATTTGGATATAGCTCTATTTGGGCGATTTTGCAATTATGCAATTGGGAAAGGCCTATATGAATTTAACTTGTAATAAATAGATTTCATCCTATCCTTGGTGTCAAAACTACAAGGCTGACTGGAAGTCTATTGGTAACCATTGATTCATATATATGCAAGGTCATTCTTGAATCAATAGTCATGAATTATGTGATGCACATAATATGTAGTGTGCTTGGAGTGATGATAAGAGCTTACCATCTATGGTTGGGAAGGCAACAAATTTGATGATTTTCCTGTGGTTAACAAGCACTACAAAAAAATTAACAACCTACACTTTTTTCATCAATCTTCTTGGATATTACTTAAAGCATACCTATCATTTGGAAGACGGCTTTTCTTTTTGGGTGAGATGATGTGGTCGATATAAAATGCCTATTGTTTAGTTTGATAATATAAGTTGAGTCACAACCAATTGTGCAAAGGGAGGAAGCACAACCACAATAGATTTCTAGGACTAGAGCCCCTACACCACCAACATTTTTTAGTATTACTAGAGTTGTTGGTTAGGGTAAGAGTAAGATGTACACAATTTTGATGTTGTACTTGTTATTTACTTATATTTTTACAGAGACAATTTGCAATTGCTTTAGTGTTTAGACTATTAGGTTATGACTACCAGCCATCAACATTCCACATAAGAATGTCATCTTGGACCCTATTTGCATTTAAATATATCTAGACTCATCGTGTTTGTCTTGTTTACTCATTTACTAACTCATTAGATGCATCTCCTCATTGAATTTTGCAAAAAAATTGCCTTACTAATTTTTTAAGTTGTAGGTTTTTTGTCAATCTCCTTTTTTTACCTTTTACTTGGCCCTTGGCAATAAGTTGCCCACAACTATATTTTCAACTATGGTTGTAGCAATGCTCTCTAAGGTACAACCACTTGACCCATGCCACCAGTTGATTTGTGACAAAATTTGCTAAATATCCTTCAATCATTTATTCGCTCCCCATTTTTGCCAGCATTGGAGTTTTAGGGATTAGCCTATTGTTGTGATCCTCGTAGGCTAATTATTGTGGATAGAGGGTTTTGTGAGGCAGTGGCTTGGCTTGGGAGGGTCTCATCTTCTCCACAATTCAGTAAGCTACAGATTGGTCTTCATTTGGCTCATATTGGACTTCGTTTGGGCTTAGTTTTGTGTACTTACTATTTGTGGTAAAGTGGTGTTGATTGAGATGAACCCTTTCTATTTTTGAAAAGCGCATTTGGTCATATGGAGAAATAATAGGTATGAGTCCTATTTCAGACGACATATTTAAATGAAGAGTATTTTGGGAGTTATTATATTTTTAGTGGCCAAATTATTATTAAATAATTAAATGGCTTATTATAAAGTTATAATTTAACTTAAGGGTTGAGTTATCATTGGAAAGAGCCCTTTATTAATTAGTTAAGCCAAGTCAAGTGAAAGAATCTAATGGAAGCTTCTAATTAATGTTGTGTCGTGAAGCTTCTTGAGTGAAGTTACATTTTGGCAACAAAAGGGAAACTAGAGAAAATACAAGCCCATTTGTTTAGAAAAGAACACTTGGATAATTTATTTGCTTTTGTTGTCTTTGTGGCTTTTTCTGAGTTTTCTAAATAGTGTGCCCTTGCTGAAGTATAAGGGTCTGGTTCTGAGTTGTGCATTGATTCCACAGCTAGGTATTGTGAATCAAGTTCTAAGTACTTTACCAATTCTCCTTACTGTGCTCTCTATATCTAAGGAGGAATTCATTTTGTCGTGTGATTTCAAGAAAGATTATTTGGTGAAGATTTATAGGGTCCTGTGTTTGCATCTAGAGAAATCATTGAATGCATTTGAGATTACTATTGGAAGTCTATAGTGTGTATATTCATCTAGAGGCCACTTTTTGCTAGTGAATGCATTTACAACCTTTCACAAGGTTGGACATCATCATTGGGACCAAGCATTGCTTTACAAGGAGCTGCCAGTTATCACAGACCTACATTTCATTTCCTAAAGGCTGCAGTTACCTGTGATTAGGGATTACTTCACAACATAAACCTGTGATTTGGTCTCACAAGGCTGTGATTCAAAAGTCTTCCTATGGCTAAGTCTTTATGGCCTGTGTTTGAATTGGAGAAGGCTGCGTTAGCTACCTCAGAGGCTGGTTGGCGTTGATCATCAATCCTTTACAATCAAAACACAAGCAAATTCATACAGGTCCGACTTTAATGTTGGAGAAGGCAATGTTGGAATTGGAGGAAGTTGTTATATGCATCATTAGTCGCCCAGCTGGAATACTGATCTATTTCTCATCAAGTTCTAATTCTTTTATTGTAAATCTCTCTTACATACCCAATCAAAATAAAGAGATCCGAGTTCCAATATTTATTTCAGTATTTCATTGTGGCAAATCAAAATGAGAAGGGAGCGAAGGGTCATACTCAATTGTCTTAATTAGTGCAGAATTTCAGAATTAAAGTTGTCCTGTTAGAAATCAGTTTTTCCAGTGCAGTTATCTGTCATAGATTTCAAGGTGGGATTGTTCAGACTACACCATTAATTGGGGCAATATCTATTTGCATTATGCTCAAGACTTTAGCACTCTATATAGTGATAATTAGCTTTGCTTGCCAAGTATTTGATATAATGCCAAACATTTGATTTGTGAGTAAAATTGATGGAATCATTGTTTATCTAAGCCATAACCAGGTAAGGTTATTATAGTGGTATCAGAGTTGTTTCCTGCTAGCCTGTACAAATTGGGCTCAGTTTGATTGGGGCTTTAATTTGGAGATTCGATTTTCAGCGTTATGGATGGTGACAAGAGGTTTGGTATTCATTATACCCGCAGAGGACATACTTCTCCGCCTAGGGATAGAGAATCTGAGATATGGGGTATTGTGAAACAATTGGATGTGCTAGTGAATGAGCTGAATCAAAATCACAAATGGATTACCTAATTGATTTCGAATCCAAAATTTGAGCAAAGCATGATATCGCTTTTTTGAAGAGTGAAATGTGATGATACAATTGCGGCTACAGATTTGCAAGACATTTCTTATGAGACACCGCGTGAGTTGGCCACAATTGAGGTGGAATGTGATGAAAATTCATGTCACTTTAAGTCACATGATGTGGTTGTTGGCATGAGTTTCGAGGATCATGTATTTGATGTCGATACAGTGAAAGTGGGAGTAGGAGCATGCCAAGATATCATCATATCAACAACCACTTCTATGTCATTTGAGTCATCCAACAAGGACTTTAGCAGTATGCATGCAGTTGTAGATGTGTACTCTGATGATAGTACACTTTTTATTGATGATGAGGTGAGTGATGTAGTGACAAAGTCATGTTATACTACTAACCAACACAGTGTTGATGTTCATTTCATAAACAATCCTATGTTCGACATGGATGCAGCATTGTCTTATGACAATCCGTTGTTTGAGGTTGATGTTGATCATTCACCTGAGTGGAGTTGGGCTCAATTTTCACCATTTGCAAAAGTTCAGTTTTGTGTTGTGGCAATTGGTGATGTTCCTGTGTCCACAGATTTTGACGTAGCTACACCTATTGTTGATACAGTTGGCATGAGTGCCTATGGTTCTCCTATGGCTACATCTCTTCCAAGGATTGTTGATCAGGTTTCCAGTCCAGTATGTATTATGTGGGTGGTGGCCAGGAAGAAGATATTTCTTGTGGAGTTTTCTTCTGATAATATTCTAACTCCTACATCATTAGCACAAGTTTTGAGTGCTATACTACAGGTTATGTTGTTGGTCCTAATGATGTTAGTGGTATCGAGTTGGTTCAATGTTGAAAGGGGTGTCACATACTTCTTCATTTCGGATCCAGGTGGAGGTTGGAGTTCACTGTGATGCCAAATTGCTTGAGGACAAGCAATCTTGGGGAGGGAGAACTATAATGTCCCCATTTTTGCCAACATTGGAGCTTCAGGGATTAGCTTATTATTGTGATCCTCGTAGGCTAATTATTGTGGATAGAGGGGCTTTTGAGGCAGTGGCTTGGCTTGGGAGGGTCTTATCTTCTCCACAATTCAGTAAGCTACAAGTTGGTCTTCATTTGGCTCAAAGTGGACTTCGTTTGGGCTTAGTTTTGTGTACTTACTATTTGTGGTAAGTTGGTATTGATTAAGATGGACCCTTTCTATTTTTCAAAAGTGCATTTGGTCACATGGGGAAGTAATAGGTATGACTCCTATTTCAAATGGCATATTTAAATGATGAGTGTATGGGGAGTTATTATATTTTCAGTGGCCAAATTATTATTAAATAATTAAATGGCTTATTATAAAGTTATAATTTAACTTTATAATTTCACTTGAGGATTGAGTTATCATTGGAAAGATCCATTTATTAATTAGTTAAGGCAAGTCAAGTGAAAGAATCTATTAGAAGCTTCTATTTAACGTTGTGTGGTGAAGCTTCTTCAGTGAAGTTACATTTTGGCAACAAAAGGGAATCTGGAGGTTATAAATACAAGCCCATTTGTTGAGAAAAGTATGCTTGGATAATTCATTTTCTTTTGCTGCCTTTGTGGCTTTTTCTGAGTTTTCTGAATAGTGTGCCCTTGCTGAAGTATAAGGGTTTGGTTCTCAGTTGTGCATTGATTCCACGGCTGAGGTATTGTGGATCAAGTTATAAGAACTTTACTAATTCTCCTTACTGTGCTCTCTGTATCTAAGGAGAAATTTGTTCTATGGTGTGATTTCAAGAAAGATTATTTGGTGGAGATTTATAGGGTCCTGCGTTTGCATCTGGAGAAATCACCGAATGCATTTGAGATTACTGTTGGAAATTTATAGAGTTTATATTCATCTAGAGGCCACTTTTTGTTAGTGAATGCATTTACAACCTTTCACAAGGCTGGACATCATCACTGGGGCCAGGCATTGCTTTACAAGGAGCTGTGAATTATCAGAGACCTGCATTTCATCTCCTAAAGGCTGCGGTTACCTGTGATTAGGGATTACTTCACAACATAAACCTGTGATCTGGTCTCACAAGGAAGCGATTCAAAAGTCTTCCTGTGGTTAAGTGTCTATGGCCTGAGTTTGAATTGGAGAAGGCTGCGTTAGCTACCTGGGAGGCTGGGTGACGTTGATCATCAGTCCTTTACAATCAAAACACAAGCAAATTCATACTGGTCCAATTTTAATGCTGGAGAAAGCAACGTTGGAATTGGACGAAGGAGTTATATGCATCATTAGTCGCCCAGCTGGAGTACTGATCTATTTCTCATCAGGTTCTAATTCTTTGATTGTAAATCTCTCTTACATACGCAATCAAAATAAAGAGATCCGAGTTTCAATATTTATTTCAGTATTTCATTGTGGCAAATCAAAATGAGAAGGGAGTGAAGGGTCATACTCAATTGTCTTAATTAGAGCAGAATTTCAGAATTACAGTAGTCCTGTTAGAAATCAGTTTTCCCAGTGCATTTATTCATCATAGATTTCAAGGCAGGATTGTTCAGACTACACCATTAATTGGGGAAAAATTTATTTGCATTATGCTCAAGACTTTGGCACTATATAAAATGATAATTAGCTTTGCTTGCCAAGTATTTAATATAATGCCAAACATCTGATTTGTGAGGAAAATTGATAGAATCAGTGTTTATCTAAGCTATAACCAGGTTGGGTTATTACAATATCCTTCAACCATTTATTCGTTATCTCTAATTAACCATTTGTCTATGGATAATAAGTATAACTAGTACTAGAAGTGAGTGAGCTTAGTATTAATCAAATAAAACAAATCTTAAAGAACTTCAAGAATATCATATCGCTACCACTAACATTGCCTTCATAATTTCCTAAATATCCTTCAAATCATTTATTCACTATCTTTAATTAACCATCTGTTTATCAATGATAACCAGTACTAGGAGTGAGCTTAGTAACAGTCAAATTAAACAAATCTTCACAAAAGAAGCTCAGGAATCCCCTCTCTCTATCACTGACATTGTTATTGGCCATGACATGTGGCCTAAACACTTCGATGAAAAATAGATCAACTATCTAATGTCATCTAAGATCTGAAATAATGGAAAAGAAGTGTTTGTACTAACTATCCATTATCACATAATGCAATCCTTGGTATGCTCTCCAAATAGTGATTTCAATAGGTAATGGCTGCAATAATATTACAAGTAAAACATGTTCTATCTTGTCTTGGCAATAGGTTATGTACTCCATGATGTTAAAATACATCATCTTAAGGCACTTGCAAGAGAGCCTTTCCCTCATCTACTTGTATATCTTGTAGAATTTAATGTGACCAGCCAAAGGTGAACCATGCTATGCTTGAAAGTCTTCTCTTTCACCTTAGCTTCAAGTACTGAAAATAGTATGTCCTTATCTCTTTCACCTTAGATTCAAATATTGAAAATATTATATCCTTATGCAAAATGAGACTCTCTACTATTGCATACCTACCATCTTTCACACTCGCATCAAAGATTTTAATAAAGAGTGTTTTAAAGCATATTTGACCACAAT
Source organism: Cupressus sempervirens (assembly GCA_028749045.1). Classification (NCBI taxonomy): domain Eukaryota; kingdom Viridiplantae; phylum Streptophyta; class Pinopsida; order Cupressales; family Cupressaceae; genus Cupressus; species Cupressus sempervirens. The sequence goes on along the minus strand of CM053787.1, from coordinate 770,136,645 downwards.
AAAAACCTGATGATCAGCAGAAATGATAATAGAACAAAGAGTGGGGATTCTAGAAAGGGCATCACAATTATATCCGTTCTACCCTTCATACATCATGGTATGTTCTACCAGAGATCTACCACAAACCAGATAATTTGAACATTGACAAAGCATGCATAATAGCAAGCATCTCCTTAGCATAAAGACAAAATTCCTGTTTTAACAGTTCAACCTTTTACCTCAAATGCTACGGGGTGGCCCATTTGCATTAAAACTCCAACTTCCTCTCCTAAGTTGTGAGAAGTTGGGTTTGTTGTGCCCTATTTTAAGAAAATTCTAAAAAGCCTTCTCTATCTCATCTTGGTATGTCCTTATGTGACAATAAGAAGTTATTATCAAAAGCATAAAGCTTGGCTCCAACTCCATGGTATGTTGGAGTCATCTATCTAGTGGTAATCATGAAGGCATATCATTTGAACACTACATATGCTTATCCAAAAAAGTTTGGATATCAGCAAGATAATTATGTAGCTTGCCAAAAGATTAGAAGTGTGCATGCCCTCAATCACCAATAAACATGCTCACCTTCAAATTGTCCCTTGCAAAATGTTCTTTCCAAAAAAGTTTGATCACTTGTGGTGACCCCTCTAGCATAACCCTGAGTATCACATTTTACTTAAGATTTAATATTCGACTTCACAAGCTAATAGTTAGAAGAGAATATCCCAAAGGAATGCAACCATTGCCCTCCCAAAACAATAGTTGTTTTCCCTAAATCCTACGACATAAAGATCATTACGTGCCTCATAGTCACTGAGGGTTATTTTTTCTATAATATGGTTTTTATGCAGGGAATTCTGAACCTATCTACAAGAATGATGTTGGACCCCAAAAAATTTGTCTAGCTACCATGCTCTTGTCAATGAAAATGTGGGTGGCCCCACTATCTATGAGCACAATTATCCATTGCATCAATAACACCCCATAAAGTCTAACTGATTGGTATCATTGTGCTCAATGTTATTACTACCTGCTATTGGCTACTACCTTTTATGGTTTTCTTCTCTATGGTTGGTTGTGGTTTTGCATCTTCAAACTCATTCTCTTCATGAAATATCACCTTTATATATTGTACTTGATCCTTGCCAACAGATTTGTGCTCAATCGCATGGCTCTCTACAAATGAGCCATTGCATCTTCTCTCGAGTTGAGTTCTAGTTTTGTCATCCATCTTCTTTGTTGTAAATGGTCACTGAGTAATCTTTTATAGCTATGAGTTTAATCCACCCATCACATATTTCCTTGATGGAGTCTAACAGTAAGCTTTTTTCAACTATGATGTAAAAATATTTCCTAACTCAAATGGCTCAAATCTCAAGACTCTCTGATAACCTCTTGTAGAGACTCAAATAAGCCCTCAGTAAAGCAGAAAATAATCTTCTCTAAAATATTGGAAACCATTACTGCGATTCTATGGAAATTTGCAACATAGGCACCCAACAAGTTTTGTAGTTTTATTATGGTTAGCTCTATAAAATACTCTTCCTTGTCCTCCTTCTCAAGCCTGTCGAAATTTGGATGAAACTTTCAAACCTTCCAAAAGGTTAGCCCTTCTCCAATCAACAGAGGAGAAAATAATCTTCTTTAAAATACTAGGGACCATTATTACAACTCTTTGGATTTTTCCTACATACATATTGTTTTATTATGGTTAGTTCTCTATAGTACTCTTCCTCATCCTTCTACTCAAATTTGTCAAAATTTGTTTGACACTCTCCAAAGTTTGCAAAAGGCTATGCCCTAGTGTGATAAGGCCATATACCACCTACCATATGTTATGCCTCCAAGAGCAATGGTGTAAATTGAATTGCTGCTTCTTCCTCCATAGACCTAACTCTAAAATATGTCTACATTTTCTATAACCAAACACTAGCAGCAATCTTGTTTGTGCCATCAAATGTGGGTGCAATTAATTTGTTTATTTTATGCTTCAATTCCTTTCTATGATCAACTTGATTATTTCTTTGGCTTTTAAAGTTTTTTCTTCCCTCTATAAGAACATGGGCTTTGAAGAATTTGGAATTTAACTTATTGGCCAAAGGTGTGAAAATTAGCTTCCCCCATCCTGCGGCATTCTCAAATTTCCTTGATTTTGTAATGGGATGGTGATGGACTACAACAATTGTGTGAACAATTCAATCATTCTTTCTTGCCCCAACTACCATGATATCTTGAAACAGGTCTACTATTTCCTCCTTTGACATGGGTCCTTAGTATTTACTTTCTTGTAATACTTCACATGTTGGCAAGAATAACACTGTAATAACCTCTATAAAAATTGTCACTGAAATCCTATTTTTAACTCACAACATACACTAAATGACACATAGCTAATAGCATGCAAACATGCCAAACTTGTAATGCATGGAATGGCCTACAAACAATTCTCCAAAACTAATTTGGTACATGCATCTATGATAGACTGCCAAACACTTGCCAAAGAATATCTTTCACATACTTGTAGCCCCTAGATTATATTACCAAAGGGAGCCAAAACTGTGTTGTCCTCTAATTCCAGATTCAAGTGATTCCATCCTCAAATCAGCTAGAGAACGCTGATGCAGAAAAATAGCAAAAGAATAGAGACTTATAGTTCTAATATCCAAATACCTCCTTTTAGGGCACGATAAAGGGTCCAAAGTCGACCTTTCCCATAAAAAGCAGTCCCAAAGTTTCAAACATTGTCCAACACAAAATACCACTATAACTCAACTACTCCACTTCGACAACATAACGATCCTCTTTGGAAAAGGCAATATATAACTCTAAAAATTTGACTTTGACTCTCAAAATTTGATAAAACTAAATAGAATATGCCATTAAATATTATTTATTTGTTATTGCTATTTCTCCCAAGCTATTAGCTGCACCCTTAAAGAGAATATTTTTCCTCCAACACAAGGAAATATAAAGAAATGGGTTTACAGGATGCTGATAAATGAATTAGTTGCAAAGGAACATTACAAGTATGCCCTCAAGTGTACAATTACATTTAAGCCAATGGTGTAACTATAAACATTAAACAATGCCGCAATATCAACAAAATTTAAACATTTGGCACACTATATGCAACTTTAGATGATATTTTTTTTATGATTGTCATGGACAATTATGATGGAATAACATGTCTTACAAATTTAAATTGCTCACAACCAAGTCCATGGATAATTAATGATTTTCAACTCAATCATACTTCGACGACAAAACCTCTATAAGAAATGAATATGCTTAGCACAACTTCCAAAAGACATTTTTGAGCAACATCTTTCAACTAGTGGATTCAAAAATTTAAAATTACTGTGGATAAAATTGAGGGCAACACACCTTAAGTGAATTTCTTTCGATACCCTTGAGACCCTCAAGCAATCCAACCCAACTTTTACATGGATCATCTAGAAGCAACCTCTTGATTATGCAAAGTTGCCTTTTAGATGACGACGCTATCTTGGCCTTGGGTAGCTTCTCAAGTTAGTGTCTAAATAATAAATGTAAAGCCAACAAGGCAACATAGTGCCAATTTTAGAAAATTTAAGAACGGAACTGCAAATTTTATACAACATGAATTATACAAAATTCAAATAGTACGAGAATATATTATAATGAATTTCATATTTTCATATGATATTTCATTTCTTTTAAACATTGCTTTATAAAGCCTTACTTTCCAATGTAAAAACTACCAAAACAACCTACAAGAATAACATCCCAAAAATTAATCTACTTTATTGTTCGCTAAACTATTGTTTTACTTATTTATCTAAAGTGTATCCTAAGGATGTAATATATTCTAGTGTTCCCCCTTTTTAGATCAATCTCAACAAAGGATGTAAGGCTGCAAGAACTCAACACAACAACCCTTATGAAATTCTCCTTGCTCACCCAAAAACACCAAACAATATCCATCAATGGATCTCTTAACTGTCAAACATGTATATCTTTTGTACAACATGAGGAAAGTCATCCCATCCTCTGTGCACAATGAGAGAACAAGTCACCTCTAAGAGTCCACTTTCTTTTTAAAGTGTCAATACCCTCCTCCAAAGCCATGTGAAGAAAACCCTTCTCTAATGTAAAAAAGAAATTGAGTCAACGCAAATAAACTAATCCCACCTTATTTTAAAACTTACACTATCCACAAATTCTATAAAGAAATGCCAAGCCCCTCCATATCCCATGAAGGGACAAAAAACAAAACTGGCACACACAAAGTATCCTATCTAAGCAGGAAGCTATCGGAGATGATAAAATCTTACATCTAATGTCTCCAGTCTCCAATGTTTCCTACTTAATTTTGAAAAAAATGTTCCTACTAATCATTATGGTGTGGATTGTTCCTTATGCATTACAACACCACCATCTTCTATTTCACTTTCAATTGGAGCAAGAGCTTTATTAATCAACTTCCCATTATAAGATTTGTAGAATGTTAAATGCAATTTGTTTCAACAAATCCACTATTCTAACAACCACTCTACAAGACCTTAAAGAGGTTGTTTTCTTCATGGCAGATGGTGACTCCGGGATGAGATGGCTTCCCTTGTGAATTTTACAAAGCTTTATGGGACTTTGTTTGTCCTAACCTCCACAAGGTGTACCTTGAGGCCTTTGATTCCCCATCCTTAGGAGAAATTATTAACAAAGGCAATCTTAAATTTATCCCTGAGGCAAGATATCCTGAGGATATTTGTAACTGACGACCCAGAACCTTGTTGATTGTCTCTTACAAAATCATAGCCAAGGCTCTTACTCTTAAAATTCATCATATCCTGCTTTTACTAGTTTTCCTTGAGCAGACTAGTTTTAACAAGTCTCGCTACATTCTGGATAATATAATTGTTGTTTAGGAAGGCATGGAATGGGCTAGAAAATCAAAATAGTCTACTCTCTTTCTTAAGATAGATTTCGCTAAAGCCTATGACCGTATTGAGTAGCCTTTCAACTTAATCATGCTTCAAGCTCTTGACTTTGGTCCCACTTTCATAAAATTTGTTTAGACGCTCGTTGGAGATGCCTCTGCTTGTATTATAATCAACGGTCGCTAGTCCCAAGCTTTTGGCCTTTTCAAGTCCATACGTCAAGGGTGTCCCTTAGTTACTACATTATATGTTCTTATTGGTGAAGGGTTTGGATGCTTACTTGCAAATGTCATCTCTCTTTTCAATGTCAAAGGAATTTCCTTGCCTGAGTCACCTGCTCGGCTTGTCAATGGGCATTTTGTGAATGACCCATTACTCACGCTGATTGAGGATGAAGATAATGTTAACGCGGTTCTTTAATGTCTTGAAACTTTTGCCTTGCTTCTAGGTTGGTTATTCAATGGCACAAATCCCTTTTCTACCGACAACACCTTCCTCCCAACTCCTCCTTGGCTTCTGCATTTTGGATGAAACTGGATCCAACATGGGGAAATCTTTTGCTTCTTAGGCATTCCCTTGGCCTTCTAAGCTAATCCAGTGGACCTTTGGAATGTTATCCTTGTGAGAATTGAAAAACATTGACTACTAGATTACCAAGCTTCTTTCTCTTGCTAATAAATTTCAAATTTTGTTCCATAGTTCTTGCTACAACTCATGTGTATTGTTCCTCATGTTAGGCTCCTTCTAAAGCCTCTTATATGAAACTAGAATGCCTCCTCAAAGATTTGCTTTTTCATTATGGATTTCACAAAGTTGCTTATATGCTACCTTCCCAAGTACTCTAGAGTTCTTGGCCTCTTGCCTACCCAAAAGCAAGGGTTGGCTTCATACGCCAAATGGGTCATACAAGCCTTAATTGGAAATGAGGCTTGGAAAATTCTTCTTTGCCATTGTATTTCTTCAGACTTTCCATATAATAAACCAACCTGGAAGGGGATTAGCTTTCAAACCTTTCTTTTCATGAAAGAGTCGATTCAAATCCAAGATACTTTCATTGTCAAAAGTATTTGGAGAGCCTAGCAGGTAGTCAAGCCTTGGATTCAATGAGTTGGTGATAGCTTTCGGGGGTGGGCTTCCCATGAATCAGCATAACATCTTGTGGTCTCCTCTTTTTTATGTTCAAGGTTTTCCCCTCGCCAAGCTTCAAGGGATCAATACTCTGTTTTCACAAACGCGGCATTCAGACTCCCAAATATCCATTTTCCAAAGCTACTATAAGCTTTTGTTCCTAGGAGGATATGCAAGTCCACTTTCGTTTGTCACATCTAGATCGACAAACTTTTGATTTACTGGTCTGTGCCTACCACTAGAGTTAATTCACAAACTAGCAATTACTTTTGTTAAGCCTTGTGGAAGGATTGGACATGGTACCTATATACTCCTCTTTCCAGTTACAAACCCACGTTGGGGTACCATTGGTTGGTTCCCCACTTGCCTATTGTCACTGTTCTCAACAAGCACTAGCATTTGCAGTCTTCTCAAGAGTTATGGCGTCATAGGTTCCATGTTGTATGGTTTGCTACCACAGAACGTAAAATTGCTTATTCTAACATCCAGTTTTTCTCTAACTAAATTTTAGTCTTGATCTAATATGATTTCTATTTCTTGTTCACATGACAAAGTTTTCCAACAACTATTTAAACTGAAATAAATCTAATTACAATTCTGATCTGCTAAGATTAAAAATATAACATCAACAAATTACTTGATCAGCTGAAAATAAATATTTAACTATTCCAACCGAAACTAATAGTTGCTCTTGAATGGAAATTCAGATCTAATTACGTAAGATCATTTAACTATTTTAAGTAATATCTATCCTTTAAATAATTGACATTTAAATTTGAAAGGAAATATCTAAACTTACAAGTTTAAAAGAACATACAAATTATTTGTGAAACTTCCTTAATCGGTTGCCCAAGCTCAAGCTTTGGTGAGAGGAGAGGCATTGACATAGGCTTAACCTCCCAGCTGCGGACCATTACTTATCCCCACAGGTTCTAATTTAATAGAACGGCCCTCCCTATCCCGAGGTCAGGCTTGGGATGTTCATTGATCCATCCATCATAGTATCCAGGTGGGTTGAGGTCCCAACAGTTATTTGCTGCCAAAATAACTAAAGTGTCTGGACAACAACAAGATCGATTGTTCTGGCAAGTCTGCCTAATTCCACCCTGGCCAAGGATTTCAAATTGTGGGTTTACAACCCCATCTCCACCACTCAGCTTGACAACTTATGTCAAAAGTGGAACTTGCATGAGCTAATGCATTAGTTTATTAAATATGTATCGTTACTGATATCATTCTTGTATTTTCTTTTTACAGGCTCATCTACACCTCACCATAATCAAGTCAACTAGCCAGTGATTCCTTGGTGCCATCAAATTAACTTTGCTGATTTACCTTGTACCTTCTTCACCATATTCAGACTCTTAGTCTGGTGAATTCCTTGGTACTCTGGTTTAATACTCATCTCAGTTATAAACATTATTCCAAATTGTATATTAATTTTTATCAGAGAAGAAAGCCATTCAAAGGAGATTTACAGAGTAAAGCATATTCAGATATTACAATGAAAAACAGACTTAAATTGAAATATTACTATGGCTGTCTACTGATCTTGAAAAATTATAATGAGCTTGGAAGGATGGCAGCCGGCTTACAACCATTATCTTACATCACTAATAAACAAGAGGCAAATTGAAAATGAAAAATGTATGGCTTTATTCACAGCTCGTATTCTCTTTTACATGAGGATACAACATACTTGCAAGATTACTGGAAACAAGGGAATTATATTGTCTTAAACTTAAAGCCGACTCAATATTAAAAAAGGTAATTAGAGAAATGTAAAACAACTCTTACGTGACACACTCTGTCACTGCAAACTGAGAAGGCTTCCGCTTGTCTTTAACCCGCCTCTTTGCTATGAATCCCGCGGTGAATGATATTACTATGAGAGTATGCAAGCAATTCAGAAACAGGTGCTAATGACTCAGTAAACTGGACAAGGAAATCGATGAAAAAATCATGAATGAAAGAAGCCGATTACAAGGTGGTATGCCGATACACAACAAAGGTTGCATAAATAAATTTGAGCCGACCTTATGGCTACCCAACAGTTACAAAGATCATATTCGAATCTTTAATCAATCGGCTAAAAATAAAATAAAGAGGAGGGAAAGATTGAAAGAAAAGAAGATGAAGAGTTTTTAAATAATTAATATCATTTATATTTGTTTTATTTTCTTGACTAAGTTTATAGGTACGTATTGGTAAGGTGGCATCGTTGGATTAATATTTTTAATGTAATGGTGCCACTTTATTATTATTTACCGGAGTTGCCGGAAACTCCTTTGTCCCTCCTTGGGCGCGCGTATCTCCGTATCCAATTTGGAAACGTATCCAATACTGCTTGGATACACATCGAATATCGTACCCATGTCTGCCTAATAAACTTGATTTTCCAACCGTACCAAATACTATGCGATTTGTTTTTTTTTTTTAAGATTTGATGTAGATCTTCCCTTTAATGTTAAAAATATATATATTAAAGCAATTTTTTTTTTTAAATAGTATTAAAAAAAACCTCCACTGAATGAGAAAGACGAATAAAATTTTTGTTATATTTCAGCAACCCATTTTTGGGTTGTCTTCTAATGTAACTCTACTGTGTTTACAAATTGTAAAGCATTAAATTAACTTATAAATATTTATGTAGCATTTATGTGTCAATATTACTTTTGAAGTAATGAAAATCTCCTACAAGAACTTAGAAAACTATGTTAAATATATGTATATGTATTATTTATTAATGTTGTGTCCAGCCGTATCCATATTGGGTGTCTAAATAAATGGCCGTATCCGTGCCCAATACCGTTTCCGTATTTGTACCCGTATCCGTATCCGTGCAACTTTGTTATTTACCTATGATCATAATTGAGAGAATAAAATAATATTTAAATGATATTATTATGTGATAATTTCTTAAAGGTAAGAACTTATGTTTATTTTGTATTGTTTTTAATATATTGTTTTTACTTATAGCTCATGCGGTTCCACCATGAAATTATGTCGCCAAGTCCTAATAACCTTGCCAGGATGGTTTTAAATCAAACCTGTCGCTTCTGATGACTAAATCTTATGACCATCCCCTTTCGATGACCTCATTTCGCAATGCTTCTCTCTTTCTCCAGTCTTTATCCTATAATCATTCGTAAAAACATTCTCGCCGAGACATCAATTCAAGATTTATAAATTGTTAATTAAAACCAACAAGTGACCGTTAGGAATTTCATCAATATCATAATAACTGACCAATTCATCATATATGTACAACAACTACAATTAACTGATTCTATTTAACATGAACAAGAATAAATTAATACAACGGCTAGAATTAACTAAATTTCATATGATAATTAGATCGATACAACGGCTATAATTAACTCAGCTATAATTAACTTAGTCAGTTGATACAACAGCTATAATTAACTAATTCAATTTCACATGAACATGAAGAGATAAGTAACGGCTATAACTAACATGTTATAACAACGGCTATAATGAACTAACTCAAATTCACATGAAAATGAAGAAGTAATTTTGGTTCAACGGCTATAATCAGTTAAAATTTTAGGGCAAAAATTGGTATGTATCACTTATTTTGCCTAGTGTGTGCTCTACAAGGGCTTCCCTTGGGTTCGCGGCTCAGTCATTTGGAAATTCCTAATCCCAGATGCCCTTTTTGTAGCCAATTTGAGACTTTCATGCATCTCTTCTAGTTTTGCTACAAAGCTCAACATTTCTAGAGCTAGATATATGACCAAAGCCATTTTCTTGGCACATAGTTAACTCGTTGATTCTCCTAAGCTTCCTCAAAAAAATTTCTAGACTTGACATGCTTTCATATTGGAGATCCTTTTCACCATATGGGAAAAAAGAAATGTTATTATTTTCAATAACAACCACTTCGATATCAATGTTACTATGTACACTAAAGCATGTATTTGTAATAATGCTACGATGCACTTTCAAGTGCAAGCAAGTAAAGTAGCTTTGGAGGTGGCTCAGCTTCAAGAGCTCTTACAGCATTGGGCAAATGCCACATATACAGTAGCTCGACTGCCACCAACTGCCTCCTTCGTTTACCGCACTCTTACTTGTGGACGTCGCAACTCCTCTTCCCGTCACTCAGAGACCCCAAGGTCCCAAGCCCCTCGCCATTCCTCTAATGAAGGATGGGATGGTTGGCAACAATGCTCTACCTATCCTTAATGTGGCTCTAGTTGGTCCCTTGTTGCTCCCATTGTTCTTGCTACTGGGTGGCCCTCTGCCAGCAATGTTAAGTGGTTTTCTCAATTGGCATTAGCCATTTTGCCTTTTGGGAGGGAGAAAGAAGAAAAAGATAAAAAATAATGATGGTTGGCCTCTTCCTAACCCACCACCTAACCCCGTTGATGTATGGGTTCTAATGACCGCTAAGATCCACCTCCCTCAGTTGGCACTATCCTTGCAATCTAAGGATCTATACTATTTTATTTTTATGAATAGTTAGTCGTTGTTTATGGCCTCAGTGTAGTGTGGACTCTCCTAGAGTGATCGAGTATCCCCCGACCTTTTTATTTGTGAATATGTAACTTTATATTTAAAATTATTAGAAAGGGACTATTCATCTAAAAAAGAACCTAGCATTTGAATTTTTTGTTCTTCCCTATAGAAATGTTAGACTTCTTGACAAGCAGTGTAATTACCTCAATAATTAAATGTAAAAGCCAACATGATCACAACTTTAAGGCATGCTACTTAATAAGATTGTTTTAGCATCATTTCCTTATAACTTGGAATTTATAACAGCAAGTTGATTTAGAAGAGATTTGAAAAATACTAATTTGTTAAATAACACTTCCCTTTTAATTTGTCTCGAGGCTGAAGAGTTTTATTTGATGGACATCTTAAATGCAGGTTTAAGATCCAATAATGTACTTAGACCTTCCTAGATTTATTTTGACATTTTTAAAAGATTTAGGTAGCAAACAAGCATCTAATAATTCCAAACCAATAAATGTTGTTACTTTGTGATCTCTAACTGCCATTATGTAGCTTAGTTGGCACTAGTGGCCTTTTTGTGTTTCTAATCACAATGTCCCATAAAAAAAATTCAATTAGATGCAACTGTTAGATTGTGGTGACTGATCAGGAAAGTACTGTACATACTTCATAATTAGTGGGGTTTGGGGCATCGCCCCGAAAAAAAAAATCTTGGTACTATTCGCTAATCGTTTTGGTACTATTCGCCATTCGTAAATTCGCCACTATAGTTATGGCTAATTATGGCCGACATGTTATAACCCTAAAGCGGTTTAATACTTGTATAAAAGGATTTAGGGTTGGGCATTTTTCATTATGTTGTGATGCGAAATTGGTTCTTGCGGCGGTATTGAGCTGTAAGGGATTACAGATTGTAATCAGGTTGTAATCACTGGATTGTAATAAGATCGGACTTGCTGTTTGGTGGACGTAGCCCAGGGATTGGGTGAACCACGTTAAATCTTGGTGCCTTGTGTTCATTTCTGTGTGATCTATTATTTTCTGTTATTGGTTATATTTGCATGTAGTTTTTATTTCTCTCCGTGGTTTATCCTAACAGCAACTGTATCTTTACTTGCCATGAATAAAAATCATTCCTTCAAATTTAGCAATAATAATTGAATTTTTCCATTTTAATATACTTTTATTAGTAATTACTCTATAAGGTCCAAAGTATAAACAACTTTGAAATTTGAGGTATTAAAAATATTTTTGTATTAAGGTTTGTACTCTATGACTTTGAAACAAATTAATGTTTGTAACTCTGTATACACCTTTTGACAAAAAAAATGGTTGAGTTATAGCTTTTGGATCCTTATAGTACTTAAACTTCCCAAGTGGATGTAGTTTTTATGGTGCACAAAACATCATAAACAAGTTTCACACTATATACCAATATGTTTCAAATTACTACTCTTCATCAATCATGTACAATTTCCACAACAATAATAAACAATTGAGGAACTATACCCTAGCCGTGAAGACCCTTTGAAATTTCTTAGCCATACTGCATATGACTACTTTGGTAGCACTTAGCTTATGGTCCATCCATTACTATATCTATTTGATTATTACAGGGAACAAGTAGGTGTGTCATCAAATAGACAATTCGAACATCATAACTCTAGGTAGAAATGAAATGAAACAGAAGACTATCATAAAATGCATGATATCATACCTTGTTTGACTAAGAGCCGCACCAAAAGTGCTTGCCAATGCACAATTAGTGGCAAGTGTGTCCCTCTTAATGTGAATGGTGTGTACTGACTATCTACATCTCTCAATTATGGATTCTGTGCCCATGAACCAAAAAAAAAACTATGCATGCTACCATCCTGCTCATATCTAAGATCACTTAAGCCATATATCATACTGAGTTTGATTAAGGTTTTGATATCATGCATTTTTATATTGAATTTCCCACCCATAAAAGGCACAACTGGAAAATGCCCTCAATGTGTTTTTAGAATTCACAGCACTACAAATAGAATGGAATCTTCATGCATGGCAGTTGGATCTCTTTAGATCTGATGCTACAACATATTGCCAAGGCTCACAGAGTCGCTCTGATACCATTTTAGAAAGTGAAATAGCATGAATCTACAAATTTAATATGCCATGAATCATATAAATAACATGCAAATGATACGATGATGAAATTGGCATTTTCTGACAACATAAACATTACATTCCAATGTCACTTTATAATAGCCTTATTTTCCCTGTATACAAACTTTCGAAACAGCCTACAGGAATAACTTTCCAAAAACAGAAAATTCTGATTTATTATTGACTTACCATTGTTTTATTTATTTATCTAAACAATATACTGAGGATGTAATATATTCCAACAGGAAAGAGATGGACCTATATTATCAAATAAATGGTTGCTCCCAAATGTCAGCTTGCCTCATCAGCAGGTTACTTTTGCCAAATCTCAAAGGCTGAGACAATACTGTCAAAGATAGAGTACTTTGTAGCTGATCTTATGGTTTCATGTCAAAAAGGAATTTATAAGCCAAATTCTTTTAGCATCCACACAGGATAGTAACTCCAATTATATGCCTCCTTCCTGTAAGTTGGTTTTGTCAAAAGAGCCTTCAATCACTGGGCTGGCAAATAGATGAAGCCAAATAAATGTGCAATAAAGTGGTTTGTTCTGAAGTGCTGAAGCTATTGAAAGTTATTTCAGCCAATTCTGCAGAATGGTTAGTATTGCAAGAGTTTGAATGGCTTGATTTGCTGTCTTCTATAGAGGATTTCCATCTAATGAAGTTGTTACAGGGCAGAAGGATGATGACATGGAGATTGTTTCTCCCAAGCAAGGAGGTTCAACAATAATAAGCAACAGTAAAGGTAAATCAAAGAAACAAGCCTCTTCCTAGATAATTTGAAGATCTCACATAAAAAAGAAGTAAGAGTTAGGACAATGTGTAGTTATTTTAAGGGTGGGGGACCTAATAGAACCCACAATCAATTAATCTAAACAAGAACAGCTAAGTACAACCTTCTAGGAAATCAAAGAAATTTCTAGTTCCAATCCTCTAACAATGCAATGAGTATGATATATAACCAAGCAATAACATATGTCAATTAACTAGTTCCAACCATTGTCCTCTAAACCAATAAATTTATATTTCTGTATGTTGCATTCAATAAAATTAAGTGCTTGCAATAGGGCTGCATGCTTTAGAGTAACATTGAAAGATATATGGATCAGATATTAAATTTGGATATACTAAAAAGTTGCAAACTAGGCAGTGAGGAAATACTAATAGTTTTGATTATAAATACATTAATCTCTTTGTGGTAATAATTAAGTATGCTAAGACGAAAGGCAAGTATACAGAACATGCAAATTAATAAATGCCATCATGCAAAATACCCTGCTATCCCGAGACGTCTAAGTCAGCTAATTCTGATGACAAAACATTCCAAAAATCACATAGAGAAGATGTTATTCCTGCTCTTGTACTTCAGAGGACATGCAATGACAAGCAAACAGAAAAAAGGAAATTTTACGAGAAAAGTCTCCTGATAAAAAGGGAGAAAGTTTTAACAACTATATTAAACAAACACAACTCTGCTAGGCTACAGATAAGAAGGGAATTGCATGGCTCTACTTGGTTTCTAGAGAACAGATAATTCATTTATTTTGTTCGTAATGGAACTGCAGCGTCCGAAGGACTCGTGTTTTTCAGATCTGCAAGAGTTGAATTTTGCTCAGGCACTTCTCCTCTGGCAACCCCATCAAATAGCTGTGTTCTTAAAATCTTGTGCAACCGGCCAACAAGCTGTTTCTTTAGAGCATCGAAAGCCATTTCTAGCCTCTCCAACTGCTCTGTTGAATTAATATTGTACATAAACAAACCATAATAAAGATCAAAGCTGTCTCCACAAGTGTTCTCAACAATTCGAAGTAATGACTCATATCCTTTAGTATTTATTGGGGTGGATTCCAAATTCAATTTCCCTAACATCCTCCCAACAGTGTGTGTAATAAATTGTGTTTCAGCTGCATGGCGATCATGTTCCACACAGGACATCTCAACCATCCTACAGCCTTCTTTTGCAAATATTTTCAAAAACCGTTCACAACGCTCAGCTCTCAACCCTTCTCCAATCTTAACCTTATCATAGACCAAGGGAAGACCGCTCCACCCAGCTTTCCCACTCTCAGGCCCAAACATAGGATGGGTGCACAATATATCAAATTCTGGGGGAAGCACTTGTAAAAAGAGATTGCGTGGAAACTCTTTGACTGAAAGGACATCTGCAAATAATGTATTTCTTTTCAATCTTTGAGTTGGAAATGATTTCAACACAGACTCTGTTGATATGATAGATGTGCAAAGCAATATCACCTCGGGATGCTCTTCACAAAAATCATCTTGATCCGTGTAAAACGAAACTCCCATCTTACGTGCAACCTCACTATAATCTGTTCGAGAATAAGCCAATACTGTGTGACCTTGGCGGACAATGGTCTTAGCAAGAAACTGACCAAAATTGCCAAAGCCCACTATGCCAATCTTTAGCTTACTACTCTTCTTGATTTCATTACTTATCTTGGATTCATAATCAAATGGCTGTGCAGCATCCAAAGCTATAACTTTCAAATTCCTTGGGCAGTGACTTTGCTTTCCATTTTGTTTCTTCTTCTGCAAAACTGAAACTACTGATTTTGGATATCCTATTTCAGTCGGCATTACAGGCTGTCTGAAACCAGAACAAGGCTGAGAGGAATGAAATGAAACAGTGGAAATTTTGATTGAAGCAGCCATGTCCACACTTGCTCTCTACTTTACACTGTTGCTTCAAATGAACAAATGAGGATGTCAGACAGCTCAAAAAATGAAGTAACCATAAAAATACAAATGTAATATAGCTCTCTACGCTTATAACTTGATAGTAATTGCTGGGCATTTACATTGGAAAAAGCAACAGCCTACAATTTGAAGCTGCATAGGGTAAAATCTAATGTTGCGATATTGCTATCAAGATTCAACTATGTAGTTTTTTGAGACAAATTCATTGGCCCATGTTTAATGAGCAATGGTTCAAATAAGCCTATCTCTCATGACAACCAATGGTACTAAGCACTCATTGCATCTAGGTAATGCTCACATAGGTGAAGCAATGGGACTTCCTAGGAGGACACCCATCCCAGTACTACTCCAGCTCAAGCACAGTTAACTACAGAGTTTACTCCATGGTTAAACACACTACACTTGCAAAACCTTCAGCAAGTGTTGTGCCTTATAATCATCAATTGATTAGTATGAGATATTGATGAGCTCAAGAGGCTTTCTAACAAATGGTTCATAAGGCACAACACTTGCTAAAGGTTTTGCAAATGCGATTGCAAGTAACGTGTCTTTAGCGATGGAGGAAACTCACTAGTTAAGTGCGTTCAAGATGGAGCAGCACTCAGATGGGAAGTCTCAGTGCTTCACCTCTATAAGCATCACCTAGATGCAATGAGTGCTAAGTATTCCATTCATTCTCATAAGAGATGGGTTTATTTGAACCACTACTCATGAAACATGGGTCAATGAGTTTGACTCAAAAAACTACATAGTTGAATCCTGATAGCAATATCACAATTTCACTCTGTGCAAAATATGTCCTACCTATCAACTTTAATGCTGCCAAAATGTTTAATTCTTATCTGACAAATCAATAAATAATATTATGGCCATCCAACTGCAAAAAGAATCATGAGAGTTTGGATAAAGATATTCACTTTTGTATTGCTCCAAATATCAGACTCCAAAAGCTGATAATAGAAAATGTTCAGCTATAGAGAATTAAATATTTCACACCACCAGAGATCCTTTACTCAACAAACCAACATTGCTCAAGAAAAAAAAAGAAAAAAGATTTTGCAAGAGGATGCTACAGTTAACTAAAAGTTTAGAAAAATGTTATGGAAGAGATCCTGACCACACTATAATAATGGTAAGATTGTTTTATAAACCAGTTAGTCAAGGATTGGGCACTAGTATCTTAACAATTGGTTAAGAAACCTCTATCATTTTGAAACAAAACGCTAAGAGCCTTATCTCTACCACCAAAAATGGACGCTATTGCATAAGGTAGACTAGGATTTTCCAGACTAACAGGTATGTGGGGGTTGCAATGCAAATAACTGAAATGAAAAATATCTAAATATTGTTTAAAGCAGAACTTTCGAATTTGACAAGTAATAAAGAAATAAATCTACTGGACATAACCCATGGGCTATTTAGCTTACAATGTTCATTGCCACTTCCAATGCCAAGATTTAAAATATTCAAAAGAACCTCTAATCTGATAGAAAAGCAGGGAAGTTACACTCAGTTTTGATTCAGATTTAATTGGATATACTATAGGTTCGGCCGATTGACTTTAAGAACTGAATTTAGACATCAATCCACAAGTGGCGAGAAATAGTCAATGAAACTAAGAAAAAATATATGGGTGACAAATAACACAACGGAGCACCCATAACAAGACTTTTGTCCAACCTTGTCCCACACCACATTAAATATAGTTTGCAATATCACCAAAGATTTACCAAGAAGAAACGGGCCAAATCTTCATTGTATAAAATGAATGATCAAAATAAAGCCAGATTAGACTCATTGCCACTGTTGAGATGCCCAATAATCAAAAGTCTTTTTACAGAAAAAGTAGCATTGATGACTAAAAGCTAGCATTGATGCAGTTTCCACTATTATGAGGCAAACCCCTAAAAGTGGGAATAAGAAACTGATCTTATGTTTTACCCTGAACTTTGAAAAAAACATGTATCCATCTGTTCAGAGTCAAAACCACCAATATAAGTGCAAAAAGTCAGCTTACTTGTGGCTAAACATACTTTTTTGATGTTCAAAACCCATAACTATGAAAAAAAGAAAAGAAAAAATGGGAGTATTTACAGCTAAAATGCCCATTATGTTGTTCTACTAGATTTGGTGTAATGGCAGTGCTAGTAATAGCAACAACCACCTTAAATACCCTTACTGCAATTAGACAGCCCATTACTCTAAACAAACAAGCAGCAGTGGAGCGTAGCCCTCCAATTTATGAAGTACAAGGAAGGGTGATCTAGATATAAAATCCTTAAGGAATACTGCAAAGTCCAAGCTCGCTGATATTGAATTGAATGTGGTCTGCAACTTCCCAGGGCTGGAGATTAGGAGAACCATAAATATAGTTTTATTAAAATAAGTAAAAAATTAGGGGGGAAATATGTCATATTGAACCAGCCAACTTAGTCTAGCAAGAATATCATGGTTATGGCTAAGATTTGAAACCTTCTTTAGCATACTACTGATATTAGTATGAGACACCCATGCGTCGTATGACTGATAAAAGTCACCTTCATAAAAAAAATTAGTAACCTAAACGCAAGTTCACCTTCTGATAAAATGAAAATAACAACTGCAGGTTTACCAGATGATAGCATGGAATCATGGATTGGTGAAGATGCATCAATGGTAAGACAATCTGAATGAATCCAATCTATTAAGATGCATCAATGGTTAGACAATCTGCATGAATCTAATCTATTGAGATGTTTCATGGTGAAAGGGACTAACCAAACTAAAGTTGGCTGACTGCGGAAATGGCCTGGAGCTAATTGAGGAACTGGCTTATTGAGATGTTTGTTAGTAAAGACAGTCCAATAAATTAGGGAAAAAGAACCTGAAATAGTGAAAAGAGGACATTTCCAAAAAAATCTACTCATCCCACAATTCAGCCAAAAAACCTCTTGAACTCCTCTCTCGGTTAATACAGAAGTCCTACAAACCTTTCGAGAAAAATGCAAAGATATTTATTCTTTGGCCACCAAAACGTTCAAAAATCACCAGCCTAAGCATAAAAACAACAAACACAACTTACCTCAAAATATGCAGAAACAGTTTCCTTAACTCATCCAAGTCGATCTTTCTTCTTCTGGGAGAACGATATCGAAGTCGACATCTTTTTATACGAGATTTGAAAAATAATTTAATAATAAAAACTATTTGGGATAATTTACGGATTTTAAAAGCCAACGTGCAGAAGATGCGATTTGAAAATAACAGATGCCAGCTGTTCGTTTATCTCGACCAGACACCGTACGCGTTAATGCCGTGGACATTTGGGAGGTAGAGTGTGAGGATTATATGTTGTACTTCATCACATCAAAAACACATTAGTAAAGATCTCAGTCAAAATGTCAAATACAACTACTTAAAATGTGAGCATGTTCCGAGACAAGCTATTTCTTTTTATTCGACGATGTGTGTTCGTCCAATCAGCAATAGAATCTAAAAAGGTTTTCGTGTCTTCCGATTTTTGCTACCTTTAAATTTAAGGTGAACTTTTCCCAGACGATTCTAATACTAGCCACGATTGCAAACAGTGACAGAATGTTTATCTTTTCTTTCTAATAATAATCTTTTCTTTCTAATAATAAAATTTGTTCATTGTTCATCTTCTTTACCCCAAAAAAGTGTAGTGTGCATATTCATGTTGGAAATTTGACTTATTCTAGGTAAAAATTATGTTCAATATGGTAACAAAATTTATTCAATTATTAATTAATGTTGAGAGATATTATTTAATGTGCTAATAAAATTTAATTTTAAAAAATTATTAGAGAAAAAGACATTGTAGATAATAAAATTAAAGATAAATAAAATAAAATAATTTTAGTTGATATCTAATGTATTTTAGAGTTTGATTTGCAAAGATACTAATATGAGTAGGTTATTGATGGACTCACCTTGGCTTCAAGGAGTAGGAGTCTTACCTAGCTCTACATTGGACCTCATCCAACTTAATCAACTTGGTTAACCTAGAGAAGCTCAATCAACTTATAATGGAACATAAGAAACTTAATATATGTTATCTCTCTCATTGTTATCTATGTCATGTATATTTACTAGCACTTGTATCGCAAGAAGGTGCATGTTAGGAATAAGGTGTTGCAACCTTGGATAGTTCCTATTCTTATTATTTGTTTTGTAAATGTATTTTTTGTAAATAATGTAATTAAGTGTGAGTGTACATGTCTAGTTGGCATGTTGATGGGTCACTCCACTTGCATGTGTTGGCATCTTGAATAGTGTGTAAGGAGATCATGACTGAAACAGTTGTGACGGATTCCTATGATGCGTAAGAGATATCTTTGGAAGATATGATGATGGGTGAAGACGTGAAGACATGTGGCAATTGATCATTGGGTACTTTGGGTTCTTACTTTTTCGAAGAATGGTAAAAGCCTAATACGGTTCTTCTTTGAAAGTTTCCCTAAAAATGGAAAGCACATGATATAAGCGACTTTAGGGTTGCAGATAGGAGAGAGTGAAAGTGTATTGTCGGTAGTGTTTTGTTGCGACTAAATTTGTATTCTATGTATTGAAAGAACTTGCATTGCAAGTGTGTTGTAACCTTTGTGTTGAAGATAATACATTGTGTAGGTTTTAGAGGGGTGAGGTTGTTTTACCGAAAGGTTTTTCCCCATTGGCATATCTTTGTGTTTGTGTTTTCTTTCTCTATCTATTTTTTGTATTCATGGTTGACTATAGTATTGTTGTTTACATAATATCGAATCTGAAATTGTAAGGATTTAAATAGAATTTGCACAATACTTTCCTTAAGGGATTAGTGTAGGAAGTTGTTTCCGCACTTGAGTTTCCTTACAATGCAAGGGGTGCATCGATAGATCATAGATGTGAAAACATTATTCCAAAAAATGTGTCACTGTGGAAGGTCAACTTGTACTTAGCAACATCCACTTTGGATGAGTTGAAGTTAAAGTTTAGGCAAGTTGTATAATTTGAACATATAACTCAAAAAAAGACCGTAGCATTTAAATTAATTTGAGCACATTAGAAAATATTGTATTTGTAAATACAATCAGAACAAGTATAACAAAAACATAGTAGGGAACCAAGGTGGTTTTTGAAAAATAATGGACGGAAATTAATTTGAGTCTTGCTCAAAGAAAACATAGTTGTTTGCATGTTATTGGATTGAAATAACTATATATTGTGTGCATTGTTGTTTTACATTTTTTGTCATTAAAGCCCAAGAAGAGTAGAAGTGGACTACAAATACAAGAAAGATGAGATGCAATAAACCTTAGGAGGAATAAACTTTTCCTTACATAGCTAGATAATAAAGTTATATCTAATAATAAATCAATGTAAAAATACCTATCTATAAAAGAAGATGGAAAACCTTAATATTCAACTCAATCTATAACTATAGCAATTATAACTTCCATAGATGTAACTTGGTACTTGAAGGAGAAGAAATGTAGTTGCAAACAAGCATGTACTTTAACACTAGAAGAGTGAAGTGCCCCTCATAGACATAAATAACGATACAATTTGCAACATCACCATTTATTTATCTACAAGTTAATGTGAAAGAATATTTTTTTTTTGCAAAATAGAAGGAAGTATATTCAAGTGATATTGTACAAAGTCAGTTTGTATAGAAGGTAGTATTATACATAGAAGTGTCCACTTATGATGAATTAAATTACAATATTGCCAGATTATTTTGTTTTGTTAGATTTCCCAAAAAATGTAGCATTGAGATTATTGGAACACAATAATTTTAGCTCTTTTCTACTTCTGTGTTGGGGGGCAAACCTGTAGAAGAGGAAAAAATATAAATGTTCAGCAATGGAAATAAGGTTAAAATGAAAGAAAGGAAAAATATGAATCGTAGAATTATAAAAGAGGGTGTACAAGAAACATCACATACTTTAGCATCATGTGAAAGCAACTATAGACAAACCTCTTCATTCTTTCTAATAATATTTTATGGAATCTTTTCCATTTTGTAGTGGCAATTGAAAAAGAAGTTAGGTTCAATGCAAAGACATTATAGGGATTTCACTTTAGAGACTATTGTAAAGGTGAGGCCTTGTTTTTACTTTTACCTACATCTATGGTGGCTCTATCTAGGGTAAGGCCCTCTAATTTGTGTATAGTGTTAGTTGTTTATGTAGTTAGTGGTATTTATGTAAACTTGTCCTAGGTTATGGGTTTTATTAGAACAAGGTTTGGATGTTGTTCATCCTAGGGTGGACCATGGTAGTTATAAAATTCAAGATTAATGTATATGTTTTTAATTGTGGGGGCTTAGAGCCAAAGGGATATACAATACCTTTGACCTCTTCAAGAGATACATTGATAAGGCCAACTTTTGTCCACAATTTTGTGATAAGCATAACACTTTGAAATCTACATAATAAGACTTCTTGTGAAAGTTGGTCTCAATTATCAAGATCTAAGAATTGATGTTGTGTATTGAGTGCAAGACATAGTGCAATGGGTGTTAGAATGATTTAGAATAATTGAGAGGAAGTAAATCAATTATCCTCGGGTCTAGATGTACCTATTCAACTTTGAACAACTTCAAACAGCTTAATCAAACTCATAAATCCACTTGGTCAATATAGCATAATATCAATAAACCAACTTATTCATAACAATAGTTAACTCTTTGTTTTAGTATAGACCAAATAGAAGATAAATAAAATAGTAAATAACATGTCACATCCAAACAACACTTACACATGTATGACACCAGGATTTAACATGGAAACTCAATTTGGGAAAAACAACCAAGTAACATGCTACCAATTTTTTACTCTTCTAAAGTGAGCTATGTTAGGATCCAATCGTGCTAAAGGTTACAAAACACACTATTAGGTGTGATATTGTTAAAGAATTAAATCACCTTGTTAAGAGTGGCCTTGTTAGAGAACTTTAGAATATTCCATTATACAGTCACCTTGATTAAAGGGTTATAAATGACTATTAGGTCAACCTTCATTAAAGGATTTTTACTATCATAATAGTTAGAAAATAATTGTTAGGTTTCATCTGATAAGATACAACTCATTTTACAAATTCAAATTTGCATTCAGCTCATTCCTAGTTCATTGACTGGAATTCATCACATTCTCCATCTTCAATCTACATGGAAACCCCTTTAAGCAATCGCTCCTTCACAAACTTCTTTCTTTTTCTTAGCAACTCTATTCTTCACTTGTCTTCTCAAGTTATCCAGTCCAACAACCATAAAAAATTCTCGTTATACCTCCTTAAATAGATAGCTTTGATCTTTTTCCTTTTAATCACAATTGTAAATCTTAAGGTTTGATAAAAAAATAATCAAATTTAATGAATCTAATCATCATTTTGTCCTTCTCCTTATCTTGAAACTTCTCATTAATCCCTTATCTTTGATCTCTTAACAAACTTTATTCATGCATTAAATATGTCTGCACATCAATCCTTATCTTTAGCATGCTTTAATTTATTTGTAGATTCACCTACATGTTGGGCTCAACTCTTGATTCTATTACAAATTGGCATTTTTTTGACTCTCAGTCATCACTAGGTTATGAAGCTCGGTCATCACTATATAACCCAGTCATCATTATTCTGTCTTGATTGACTTATAATGGATTACTCAGCTAATACTCTCACTTGGCTTGTACTATTTTGCTCGGTCACAACTTTAATTTTCCTTCTTCTTACTTGGTTGCTACTAGCACTCAGCTAATACTATATAGCTTGGGAATGCTTAAGTTCCTTAATCTTCTATTCGACATTGCTTGGCATTCACTTAACTTCTTAACTTGTATTGATCATCTCTTTTACACTTCAACTCATATTTTTTCTCCACTTAGTACAATGAGCAAACAACACATTATCTTGTCAAATACCAACTAATAAAGTTCCCTTTGTAACTCCATCATACTTACTCCTGTTTACTCAACCTCTTCACAAGGTCATCTTATTATCTCTCTTTTTTAAATCCTCTTCATCAATCAACTGATATGGCACTCTACTCTATTAGAAAAAAGTCTTACCATTAAAGTTTGACATCAATAACTAATGCAAGAAGATATGAAAAACTAGGGCCAAAGGCACACCTAGCTATTTACACAAAGTCAACATAGCAAAAAATAACAACAAATAGAGGAAGTAAAAATTTTGCATTCATATTCTCAACCAAAGCTCAATTACATGCCCAATTGTAAGGCCTTCATGGTTATGACCATATATCATTATGCTCCTTCTCTCTAAGTTACCCCCTTAAGACTCTAACCAAGATCTCTTAAATACATGCACAACCACAAGTTGCCCTATTGCAAATACAACTAAATAACCTCTTATCTTAAATGCTAGGCTAAGCCACAAGTTGGCTCGTAATTGATATCTACCACTAAATTCAATGCAAAGGTCATCTTTAATAGGAAACTATATACAGACAACTTGGTAAATGAAGGCTCCACGAAATACTAACACTTAGCACCCAAACAAACTGAACATCCATATGAACTTGACATCCAAACAAACTTGACACTACACAAACTTGGCATCCAAAGGATGATTGCAACTATGAACTCAACATCAACCAGGAAGCTTAGCATCCACTAAACACTCAGCACCAACTAAGAACTTGGCAAAGGCAAATATTGCAATTTGGCAAAAACTAGGAAAACTAAAAGCATGCAAGATAGAAATGCAACTTAGGATGTTCCTGTATCAAACAACAAAGGTAGAAAGAAATGATTCTCTTGAATCATGCAAGTGTCACAACTCGAGCTGAATCCAACTCAAATTAAGAAATTCATGTAGCATCTTCACTAGGCCTATTTTTCCATTTTGCCAAATACTCGCAGTATTTTACCAACTCTCTGCTCTAGGATATGTTCAAATTCTTCAATCTTCTTCTTAGGATAATCATCTAACACATCCACTTCATCTTCTAACTCATGATATTTATATAAATCAACAACATTGAATATAGAGGATACATCCATGTCATCAGGTAACTCAACTTCATATGCATTACCACTATCAAACTTCTTCAAGATCTTACAAGGTCCAAGCTTCTTCATTTTTAGCTTATTGTATGTTCCAATAGGAAATTTTCTTTCTTCAAATGAACCATCACCTCATCACCAATTTTAAAAACATGATGTCTTCTAGACTTGTCAGCATTCTCCTTATACTTTTGATTACTTTGTTCCATTTTCAATTTTACTTCCTTATGCAAAGACTACATAAAATCAACAAATTCTTCTCATGCAACACTTCTCTTCTCTTCACCAACAACATCCCTCAAATCTAATACTCCTCTAGGCTACATTCCTGTAACAATCTCAAAAGGTGTCTTTCCCATACTCCCATTCACAAAATTATTATATGCAAACTCAGCTTATGCCAACACTACTTCCCAATTACTTGGCTTATCTCAAATCAAACATCTTAATAAGTTTCCCAAGCTTCTATTCACAACCTCTATCTGTCCATTCATCTATGAATGGAATGTAGAACTAAACATAAACTCAGTACCCATCTTCTTCCACAAAGTCTTCCAAAAATAACCAATAAACTTACTATCTCTATCAGAAATAATACTTCTTGGTAATCCATACAATCTTACAATTTATTTGAAGAAAATTTTAGCAACATGCTCAGCATCTGATGTCTTCTTACAAGGTATAAAATGAGCCATCTTAGAAAATCTATCCACAACAAAAAAATAAAGAATCATACCCCTTCACTATTTTAGGAAATCTAAGAATAAAATCCATACTAATGTCACTCTAAAGTTTCTCAACAATAGTAGTAGGTGTATACAAACCAATATTCTAACTTACTCCTTTTGCAACTTGACAAACTCCACAACTCCTTACAAATTTATGAACATCCTTATACATTTTTTGCTAGTAATACTTATCCTTCAACAAACTCAATGTCTTATCAATTCCAAAATGTCTAGCCAATCCACCACTATTATTTTTCTTAATCAAATGACTCTCATCAAACTTCTAGGGATACACAACTAAATTCCTTTGAACAACATACCTTGAAATATTCATCATACTTACTTATGTGATATGTTAGATTTGGTGCTTTGCACTCTCTCCATGCCTGAGAAAAATCAAGGTTAGTATCATACAACTCTTTCATGTCATCAAAACCAAGAACTTCAACCTTCATCTCAATCAACAAAGAACCTCTTCTGCTCAATGCATCAACAACTCTATTAGTAACTCCACTCTTATGCTTAATAAAAAATGTAAAACTCTCCAATACTCAACCCACTTCATATGTCTCTGATTCAATTTATGTTGACTTCCCAAGTACTATAAAGCTTTATGATTAGTATACAATACAAATTCCTTAGGAATCAAATAATGTCTCCACTTCTTCAAGGCTTAAACAATAGAATAAAATTCTTGATCATATACAGAATATTTTCTTTTTGCATCATTCAATTTTTCACTAAAGAAAGCAACAGGTTTACCTTCTTGACTCAATACAACTCCTATTGCACTACCACTTGCATCACATTCAACTTGAAATACCTAATTGAAATCAAGCAAAGCTAGTACATGCAATTCAACAGCCTTTCATTTCAAAGTCTCAAAACTCTTATCAGCTCCATGTGTCCACTTGAATTCTCTTTTATCTCCTCTCATTGTCTCAGTCATAAGATTACAAATAGAACTAAAATTTCTTATAAACTTCCTATAAAAACTATCCAAACCATGAAATGATCTACCCTTACCCATATTCTCAAGTGTAGGTCATTCCAAAATTTCTTTTCCCTTCTTAAGATCCATCTTCAAACCATTAGCTGAAATAAAAAATACCAAATACACAAATCTCTTCTTGCATAAAAGAACATGTTTTCAAATTAATCATCAACTTCTCCTCTTTCAATCTCTACAATACTTGTTTGAGATGCTCAAGATGTTCTTCCTTACTCCTATTGAAAATCAAAATGTCATCCAAATAAATAATCACAAACTTACCCAATAATCTTTTCAGAACTTCATTCATCAACCTCATGAAACTATTAGGTGCATTAGTCAAACCAAAAGACATAACCAACCATATACAAACCATCTTTTTCCTTAAAAGCAGTCTTCCACTCATCATCTTCTCTGATTCCGATATGATGATAACCACTCATTAAATAAATCTTTGTAAAATACTTTGTTCCACTCAAACAATCGATTATGTCATCCATCCTTGGCATAGGAAACCTATATTTCACTATTATCTTGTTAATAGCTCTAGAATCAGTACACATTCTCCATTCTCCATTCTTTTTAGGTGCTAATATGATAGGTACAACACATGGACTCAAACTCTCTCTAATCAAACCATTTTGCAACAACTCATGCACTTTTCTATTAAGTTTTTCATTCTCTATATGTGTTAATCTATATGGTGCTTTATTCGGCAAACTAGGTCTAGGAATCAGATCCATACAATGACTTATAGTTCTTATTGGAGGTAAACCATCAGGTATATCTTCTGCAACAATATTCTTATATTCATTTAGAAAATTTCTAATTTTTGTTAGTATTCAACTTCTATCAGTTTTTGTTACTCAGTCACCATTATTTTCTATTACTTGGTCGCTACTGGCACAACTCAGCTTCCTAGGAATTATAGAAAAACATACTTGATTCTATTTTATTTCCTTTTCAAATTGTTTCCCATTAACCATGCAAATTCTCATAGTAGTAGAATTAACCTCATATGGACTTTCAATCAAAGGCAACAATATTTGCTTCTTCCCATTCACCCAAAGAGTATATTGATTCAATCTTCCATCATGTATAGCATATCTATCATATTACCAAGGTCTACCCAATAGAATATGACAACAATCCATAGGCATAATATCACACAAAACTTCATCAAAATAATGTCCAATCTTGAACTTCCTAATACATCGATCACTTAGCAATATTTCATGCTCATCCTTGATCCATGAAACATGATAGGGTTTAGGATGTTTCAGCCTTTGAAACTACAACTTTGTGACCTCTTCTGATGCCAAATTTGTAGAACTTCCACTGTCAATGATTACCTTGCAACATTTTTTAGCCATCTTACATATGGTTTTGAAAAGACTTCTCCTTACGACAGGTTCCTCATCACTTCCCTTATTACATAAGGTTCTTCTTACCATCATATTTTCACCATCCTTAGGCCCACTTGGTGAACCCTCAATGTCTCCTTGAATCACAACATTTATGTTACCTTTCCCACTTTCATAGGATCTACACTCAAAGGATCTATGCCCTTCTTTACCACATTTTAAATAATTACCATGAAAACCACCTCTAGAATAAGAATTACCTCTTCTTTAGTAAGAACTAGTACCTCCTCGATATGAATCACCACCTTTCCACTTGGTTTTTCCTTTATCATCATTTTTCCATTCAGATTTTCCTTTATTTTGCACAAAACTATCAGATTTGCCACCTTCTCCATAAGATCTACCTCTATCTCTCTATAATCTACCACCTCTACCTCTTTGTCTTTGCTCATGCTTATTTATCAAGATCTTCTCAACTTTTGAAAGGCATATTGGTATGCTTCTTCCACACTTTCCAATTTCACAAAAGTTATATTATCTTGAATTCTAGATCTCAATCCATTTAGATACCTTGTGATTTTCTCAACATCATCATCCATATGTCCAGATCTCATGTCCAATCTATAGAATTCCTTAGTATACTCCTTCATAGTCATATCTCTTTGTCTTAATTTTTGCATCATTCTCAACAAGCTAACTTGGTGATTAGTGGGAAGGAATTTGTTCTTTACCTTGTTCAATATTTTCACCCAAGTTCTAATCTTTTCCTTTCCTCTCCTTTGTCTATCATTTTGTAAATGCTCCCACCACAGTGAGGCATGCCCTTTCAAACTAGTAACTAAAATCCTCACCATCCTATTATCAAGAGTGCTTTTGCACTCAAAGACCTTCTCCATTTCAAAGATCCAATGCAACACAACATTAGTGTCCAATTTCCCATTATAAGGAACAAATTCTACAATAGGCTTCGAATTTTCTCTAGACAATTCTCTCAACAACCTTGCTTCATCTTGATCTTTTTCAAGTTGTGGATTAGGATTTGGTACTATTGCTTCATCATCACTTACATCATCAAGATGTGCTCCTCTCCTCTAGGCTATCTCTACAACATCTAATCTGGCTCAAATTTGTCTCAATGTATCTAATATTGCATTATCAACATTTCCTCTACCTTGAACCATCTTTACAAATCAAGTTCCTGGAAGATTGTAACCCTCTACAAGTTGTAGGTCAAATCCTCTAATCTGCTACCCCACAACCAAATTCATTTAAGGTTCTACACAATCCACTTTCCATAAGGATGAACCTCTACTTTGATACCACACGATGTAGGGAGGTATGAAGAACTAGGGCCAAAGGCACACCCAACTATTCAAACTACCTGTACAGAGTCAACATAGTGGAAATAACAACAAATATAAACAACTCAGGAGATAAAGGAAGTAAAAAGATTTCATTCATTTTCTTAGGCAATGATCAATTACATGCCCAACTATAAGGCC